>PVJI01001219.1:0-193857 GCA_004026765.1 Micronycteris hirsuta
TTAGGTTGTTTCCAGCACTTAGCTATTGTGAATTGTGCTGCTATGAACATAGGAGTGCAAAGGTTCTTTTGAATTGGTTTTTCAGGATTCTTAGGGTATAATCCCAGCAGTGGAATTGCTGGGTCGAAAGGCAGTTCCATTTTCATTTTTCTGAGGAAGTTCCATACTGTTTTCCACAGTGGCTGCACCAGTCTGCATTTCCACCAACAGTGCAGTAGGCTTATACGACTCCACTCCAGGAAGACAAATATTCAGCTTTTAATACCATCTGTTTTCTCAACAATCTCATTTATACTGACACAAGGTGTGCTTTTTGGGGAACTCTGTACTGAACTCTTACACTGCTTATTTTTGCTAGGTCTTATCTGATGCTATACATTGTTCTCTATTGCTATTTTCATGCTGACATATGCCTTGACTCTCCAATAATTTGCAATTTAGTTTATACTCATTTCCCCTTCTCAATACAGGGCCCCGTAAGCAGTTGTTTCATGTATATTTACTGGTTGACTGATTAAATTTAAATCTATATTTCCATTCATGAACTTTCAGTCCACATCAAATCTCCAGTTGCTGATTATATTTATACTTGAATTACCCACTTTTGTCTCAAATCTTTTGTGTCCCAGGCTTATCATTTGCTCAACCACCAGCACACTTCCTCTCTCATTTTTCCCCTTTGTCACTGGCATTATATTCTCCTGACCATTCAGGCCTAAAGCTGGCATAATCTAACCCATTCATTATTTGTTCATCTACTTTAACCAATTAACCACCAAACTAGTTGTTACTGCTTTTAAGATCTTGCATAAAACATTTCTCCTTCTAAAATCTCTGCAATTAAAAAAAATAACCTTTTTTTAAAAATCTTAGAATAGCTTTAGAGTTACAGAAAAGTTTCAGAGAGTACAGAGAATTCCATTATCCTCCACATCTAATTTCTCTCATTGTTAACATCTCACATTAGTATGGTAACTTGACACAACCAATGAAAGGACATTAAAACATTAACTAAAGTCCACGCTTTATTCAGATTTCCTTAGTTTTTACCTGATGTGTTTTCTGTTTCAGAATTTTATCCAGGATACCACATTATATCTACTTATGTCTCCTCGGGCTCCTTTTGACTGTGACAGTTTCTGAGACTTCCCTTATTGTTGATGACCGTGATAATTTTGAGCAATACCGGTCAGGTATTTTGTAGAATTATCCTCCACTGGCACTTTTCTGAAGCTTTCCTTGTGATTAGACTGTGATGATGAGTTTTGAGGAGGAAGACGACGGCGTAAGATTCCATTCTCATCACATCATATCAAGAGTGTGTGCTGTCCACAGGACTGACCACTCTTAATGTCAGCCTTGATCGCCAGGCTGAAACTGTGTCCGTGAGATTTCTCCACTGTAAAGCTGTCCTTTTTTTCCACTTTCCATACTATATTCTTCGGAAGAAAGTCACTACATGCAGCCCACACTTAAGGACTGGGTCGTCATATTCCTCTTTCTTGAGGGCAGAGCATCTACAGAATTATTTGGAATTCTGCATAAAGACTTGTGTATTCTTTGCCATTTAATTATATATTGAGTTGAGCTACTTATATTAGCATGGACTCATTGGTATTTATTTTATACTTAGGATTGTAATACAACACCATGTTATTTATTTTGTTGTTCAATTGGTCCAGCTTTATTATCCATTAGGAGATCTTTCACTTAGCTCCTGTATTCCTTGGACATACCTCCTTGGGGTATGTGGTGTGTGTGTTTGTGTGTGTGTTTTAAACACTTCCTTACATTCTGGCACTGTAAGACGCTGTAGGGTCATCGTGTCTGTTTTCTGCCTGTATTACTTATCTATTACTACTATAAAAACTTACGATAAGCTTAGTGGCTTTAGACAACACACATTTATTATCTTATAATTCTGAAGGTCAGAATTTCAAGATGCATCCCACTGGGCTATAATAACCAAGGTACAGACAGAACTGCATTTCTTCTGGAGGTTCTAGGGGTGAACTGTGATTTTCCTTTCCTATCTCCTAGAGTCTGCTGGCGTCCTTGGCTCACAGCCCCATTGCTCCAACTGGAAAGCCAGCAATGTCAGCTTGCTTTCTTCTCACGCTGCCACCTCTCTGTTTCTCCACTTCTGCCTCCCTCTCCCGTGCTTCAGACCCCTCGTGATGACACTGGGCCTACCTGGAAAATCCATGATAATCTCCCTATATTAGAGTCAGCTGATTAGCAAAGTTAAACTCAAATGCTACATTAATTCCTCTTTGCCATTTAAAATAATATATTCACAGGTTCTGGGAATTAGGATGTGGACATTTGAGGAGCAGGATTATTTTTCCTCTCATACTGCCACAGCCAAAAAATTAACATTTCTCCAAGGATTCCTAGCTTCTTTAATTGGAGAATAATATTAGAAACCAAGATGTGGGTTCTGGGTGTGCCCATTTCTGCTAGGTTCTGTTGCTTTCATACCCTCTCAAATGATGAGCAAGAAAATATAAGTATGTATGCTAGGCCATTAATATACAGATGTCCACAAATATTTCTATACATATCTATCTGTGTATTGATATTAAGCTAAACGTGAGTCCATACTAGAGTCTCCACCTCTAATCTAGTATCTGTCATTATTCTGAATCCAGCCTTAGGCACTAAAAGCATAAACTACTATGAAGCTTCTGGACTGAGTGGTCACCTTAGTGCCTTTCCTTATTTACTGGGCATAACAGTGGCAGATCATTTTTCCTTAAAGACCATTTCTATCAGGTACCCATGCTTAGAAACACCCAACAGTATTCCATTCAACAACAATTTGTCCACAGTTCGGGCACAAATCTTTGGCTTACAACGTTTTCTATAATCAACATCTACCTCGACTAACTAACTAAAGTTATTTCCCAGAATTTCCTACTATAGCCATCGTTTTCTCACAGCTCCACTAGCCACATGTTAATCAAGTTAGTCTCATGACTCCTCGAAATGCACTACAGTTTTTAACATTTTATCTTTGCTCTTTTAAAATGCGCATCTCCAAGACTTTTAATCCCACTTATCATTGAAAATCCATTTAATACTTCCCATCAATTCCAATCAACATTAAGCTTTCTCTACTTTACATCCTATAGCACTTAAATAGATGACCCATAATGTCTTATTTTTTTAAAACATGTTTAATAATCCTGTAAGAAGTGTTTAGTATATATCAAGGAACAACTGATCAACTTATTTCTTAACTTTTCCAAGTCTGTAGATCTTTTAAACAAAAGTCTGATTATTCTTTTCCTTTTCTGCTTACAGGACTAAGGTAGAAAATTAACCTTTCTTTTAAAATATCTTTAATTTTTTTAAAGGGACTCAAGGCTAATGTTAGAACTCAAAACTAGTGTTAAGTTTTAAAATGTTAGAATACAAAGAAATCACCTGGGAAATGAATAAAAAAGCAAAGTCCTAGACCTCATATCCAGAGATTTTTATGTGGTATGTACATTATTTTTCTATTGCTACTGTAATAAACCACCACAGACTTAAGGCCTAGACAACACAAATTTATCTTTCAGTTCTGTGTGTCAGAAGTCCAACACTGGCCTTACTGGGTTAGAATCAAGGAATCAGCAAGGGCTGTGTTTCTTTCTGGAGCCTCTGGAGGAGGATCTATTTCCTTGCCCTTTCCAGCTTCTAGATCCTGTCCATATTCTTTGGCTCATGGCCCAGTCTTCCATCTTCAAAGTCAACAACATTGCATCTTTCTGTGCCTTTCTGCTGTAATCACATATTCTTCAGACTGATTCTCCTCTTCTGTCTGCTATTCCATTTTTAAACGTCTGTGATTACCTTGGGTCCACCTGGATAATCCAGGATAATCTCCATATGTGTTTAAAGATTTTATTTATGTATTTATGTATAGAGAGGGGAGAAGGGAAGGAGAAAAACATCAATGTGGGACCAAACCCTCAACCCAGGCCAGTGCCCTGACCGGGAATCAAACCTCTTTTCTCTTTGCAGTATGGCACCCAACCAGCTGAGCTACACAGGTCAGGGTAAATCTCAATATTTTGAGGTCAGTCGACAAGCAGCCTAAATTCTATGTACAACTTCAATTATCTCTTGCCATGTAACATAACATCGCCATTGGATCTTGGGATTAGTGTGTGGATGTCTTTGTGGGTCATTCTTCTGCCTATCACAGGAGGACTGGGGTGATGAAACACAGGAAACTGGCTTTTTCACTCTCACCCCAGCTGATTCTAATAAAAACAGTAAAGGCAACATACTTCAAGAAACAGTCCTCTAGATATTTAAACATAACTGATATACTTGTTGAACTGTGGAATTCAAACAAACACAGAAGAGTTGAGTTGATGTAAAGAGAAAATTAAAATCAGATTCCAGTAAGCATGTTATATAGAAAGAGCTGTTTACACAGGAAAAAGAGGTATTGGTAGATTTATTGATTTTTGTAGGGCTTTTATTCTGAGGTGCTGCAGGGTTGAAATACAGTTTAACAATGAATTTTAAGAAACAGGTTGCAGCCTAAATACCAAATATCAGGAAAGACAATTAGAACATAATCTAAAATAAGAAAATAGAATCTTTACTCAGTTATACTACTATGCTTGTCTAACTATCCATTATTCTTTTATTGGCCCATATTATTTCCACATATTCATATTATTTACCACCTCACCTACTGTCATACATATTTGTCATTCACTGGACACCCTAAAGTACTCTTTTCTATCTCCTAAAATGTGTAATTGTGCTAGGAATAGCCTTGAATCCCTTAATACATATTATTGAAAATAAAGATTGAATTTGCTGAAAGTTACTTATGAGGATAAATTCACCTATTTCATTGCATAGTTTATTCTAGTTTAATAGTTCTCTGAAACATCATCTACTTTAGCATAGCCTGTCTATTGGCATATTGCTCACAAGTCATATTCAACCAAGTTCAAAAAAATTACTTTAAGAACTTCTGTTTGGAGAAGTAGTCATGAGATTTAGTAAGAAATGAATGTTAACAGTAAGTATAATATTTTTGAAGAGTGAGTTTCATTAGTTTATTTCCTCTATAAATGAAACATTTATATCTACTTATATGCTTATTTTTTCTAAAATAAAGTACTTTTTAGAGCTGAAGCATGGAAAAGCTCTTCACAGTATTATTGTGAGAGGATAGAAAACTTTAAAGAATGATAAAATTTTAATGAATAAACACATGAATTAAGACACTATGTACTCAAACTAACTTGAAATATTAACTCAATTTCATTCTCATAACAACCCATGAGTAAAGTATGATTATTCATTATTTTTTAATGAAGAAACGTGGTACGTTGAGTGATTTTTCCCAGCTCTCATAGCTATTTGGTAGAGCTAAGTATTCAAAGTTGGGTCTCTGATTCCAAGGTAAATGCTCTTAATAGTATAATCAGGCTTCAGCATGCTTTATTCATTATGCTAATAATAATATAATTTATTATATTTATATAATTTATTATTGTTACTTGGTGGGGAGTCAAAGTTTTATTTAATAAATGACCGAATGCTCTCTAATCCACAGGGATAGAAGGCAACCTTTGGGCAGGGAAAAATATTAGCCAATGTTTGGCCCTGGAGTTGGGAGGTAATGTCTTATAGGGCTGGCTCTATTATTACATGATGAACCAAAGAACTGATTTAGTAATCAGTCAATAATTGGTATTAGGACATTTAATCCATAATTTCAAGTATTCAGTAGCCTGCGAATTAACTGGAATAAAATGTTCTGCATAGTTAATGATTATTTTCCACATCACACCTTTTTGGGTATTCAGGCTATTTCAGTTGCCGAGACATACTTTTACTCTATTCCATCATCCAGCAGCTCACACTGCTCCCAGCCGTAGAAGACAGCACCCAGCAGAGATCAGGTCCTGAGGGCAGAGGATGTGGAGATGTTTGTGTGCCAGTCCATGACCCCTCCAGGGAAGACCCTGGACTGGCACCCCGCACGCCCAATACTGGGTGCTTTGAGAGCCACAAAACAATTCCTAATGATACTGATCATCCCAAACAAACCAGATGGCTATGTTTTTTAATTCTTCTCAGCTTGTAATTAAGAAACTTTTAAATCCACACCAAATTATTCAAATCAGGTATCTTTTTTTTTTTTTTTGGTAGTTAAAATTCAATCAGCATTATCCTATGGAATTTAAGTTTAACTCAGTTTATTAATACAAAATACCACTGAGTAATGTTTTCTGGAAATATGAGATATCTACTACTGATAATATTCAAGATGATATTAAGAGGTACCAGGTACAACATGAAGTTCATGGAAATGGCATTAATTAGCATCGAATTACATAAAGACTATGTTAGTTTCTCTGCAAACGTCTTTCAATCCTTGTGATTATATCAACATGGAAGTAATATTTTGGTGTTAATTTGTGTCTAAATTTCTTGAATCCTCCATTTTAACAAGGCAGAGCCAGCCTCTGACAGAATTTCACCAAGTAAGATATTTTCTTATTTTTACTCTATTATTTTAATAGTTACTGATGCTTTATATTTATTGCAAAGCATTCTGGTTTCCTATTTGTGGCAGTGACATAAAGTTTTTTCTTTGTATAAATGTATTAAGTAAAAAACAGTAAATAAATTTTAGAAAAAAATTATGATAGTACTAGTGATAATAATATAAGGTAAAAAGTGGAGAGGAAAGTAGAAATGACTCAAGGTTGGCAAACACTGGTGTAGAATAAAAAGAAGAAAGGTAACCTAGTAATTCTGCCATTAACTTCTTAGTAACCTTGGACTTATCACTTAATATTTCTGGGTCTTGATTTCCAGATGTTCTATTTGAACAGCCTGAGCTAGATAATCTCTAAGGTGTTTTTTTAAGCAATAAAACCTGGAATGTAGTTATATTACTAAAGCCAAGGATGAGGTTAAGACAAATTTTGTTGGCCAGAAATATATTTTCAGGCCTATTAGATTTTGTGTGTATGTATTTTATCCCCAATTTTGCAGTGAGTTTCTCCAGTGATCAAGTCACCAAAGTCCCTCTTCAGTATTCTTTACTTTTCTTTCTAATCAAAGTTTACCTGTGCCTTATCGCCAATTGGACTTCTTCTCAGGTAGTTGCTGCTGTGGAATGCAATCTGGAATACACATTGCAGTGAAAGATTATGTCATATATAGTCTAATGAGTTATCCCTCTCTACAATACTAGTGTTTTAACTGCGTACACTTAGAAATGGCAATTCAGTGAACCAAAAGATAACTTTGTAATAATGGAATATCAAGCCTGTGGGAGAAATTTTGAGGTTTTTCTAATGCTCCTTAAATAACATCATTGAGGCAACTATTCGTGTCATTTATGTATAACGAATCCAAATTCACCTTGTTGCGAGGCAAGGAGAAAACCAATAGTAGAGTTAAAAAGACCTCAGGTTCTAAATACCGAAAAGATTTGGGGTTTTGAATAGCAGTACATATACTCCTTTTTCTTTCAGATAATGACTTTTTTTCCTAAAAGAAGGCAGAGACACTATACTCCATGGTTTTAGAATGTATACGAAGATGTCTTCACATTTTCCAGAAGAGCAGGTTTCTTGCAAGCTTACTGAAAGATTCCATTTAAGTATATTATCAAGGTACATATATCAGTATTTATTAAAAAGTGTAAATGAAATCATCATTTTTATTCTTGCCTTAATTTTAGTCTGGGATTTCCAGTGCTGGCACTTCTTCTGACTCCAACCTACTTTATTTTCTTTTAAAGGAACCCTCCTCACCCTGAGGCTAGTCCCGACACAGTCTCATCATACAGGTGCACTGGCCTAGATATGGGATGGCAAAATATTTGCCAGAAATTCTCTGTTGCATTTAGCATTTAGCTAACCCACAACTCTGAAGGACTCACTAAACAATTTTTTAAAAAGCCATTTTTTTTCCAGATACACATTTCATCGTCCTCCTCTCCTCCATACCGTTAGTGAAAGGGTGCTTTGGGGATTGACTATTCCCACAAATTCAGCTTACTTTTGACTGAGGTCAGTATGGTCTCCCTGAACTATGTTTCCACTCGTCTCTTCTTCTTTTTTTTTCCCATATTTACATTTTATTTTATTTTTAAGTTACTTTATTGTTGTTCAATTACATTGTCTGCATTTTCTACCCTCCCTCCCTTGCTTCCAAACCCACCTCCCTCCCTTGCTTCCACCCTCTTCCTTGGTTCTGTCCATGTGTCCTTTATCGTCGTTCCTGAAAACCCTTCTCCCCACAATCTTCTCCCCCTCCCCTTTGGCTATTGTTAGATTGTTCTTAATTTCAGTGTCTCTGGTTATATTTTGCTTGCTTTTTTCTTTTGTTGATTATGTTCCAGTCGAAAGTGAGATAATATGGTATTTGTCTCTCACTGCCTAGCTTATTTTGCTTAGCATAATACTCTCACAAGTTCCATCCATGCTTTCGCAAAGGGTATTAACTCCTTTCTCTCTGCTGCATAGAATTCCATTGTGTAAATGTACCATAGTTTCTTGATGCACTCATTTGCTGATGGGCACTTGGGTTACTTCTAGCACTTGGCCATTGTAAATTGTGCTGCTATGAACATGGGGGGGAATAGGTTCTTTTGGATTGGTGTTTCAGGGCTCTTAGGGTATAATCCCGGCAGTGGAATTGCTGGGTCAAAAGGCAGTTCCATTTTCAGTTTTCTGAGGAAATTTCATACTATTCTGCTTGGCTCTTCTATATGTGATCTTGTTTCTCCTATGCTAGGCAGTTGTTGTTGTTTCTTGGTTGGCTGGCTTCCCAGTAGCTTCTGATATTGCAAAACAGGTTAGATTCATTTCATTCACATCTGTCAAAGTCAGGTTTTTAGGGTGGAGGAAATAATTTAAATGAATCTCACCCATTTTGTAACAGCTCCGTCAAAGGCCACTTACAAAATAAGGCAGATGGATTTCAAAATTGCTGTGTTAAATGTATACCAAGGCAAAGTCTACTGCCAACTTTTTCATTACCTTAAGTGTCTATTTGTCAAGTCTGAATTCCAACTAAATCCCAGCTGTTTCTCACCACTTAATCACTAAAATTTAGAATATGAGACTTCAATGAGAACTGCTTTTGCATTATTATTGGTCCACATGAGCATTTTCTTTCATAGTTAAGAAAAACATTGTAAGTATAAACTACTCAAAATACACATTTTTTTATTAGGATCACCTCCAAAAGGCATTGGCAATTTTAAAAAGAGCCTCTTTCCTATGTATCCTGAGATGCTCAACTTCAACTTCTTCATGGGTAAGTTACTCTTCGCAGATCACTGGAGCAGGGGAGCAAGTGTGATCCTGAAGGGCAGGAGAGGACCAGCAGAATTCAGGAAACCCTTGTCCCACTCAAGTAGTTACTCTCAGTTGTAGGTGAAAGTATGAAGAGACTGGCTTATAGTTCCCATTATTATTATTTTTTAATTTTACCCTTTCGTAATAATATAAGAGTTTCTGTGACTGATTCACTAATTTAGGGAATTCAAGAGAAGGTTTTCTCCAAGTATATTAATAATGAAATAATAATGACTTAAGAGTTTAGTTGTGATTATCTGTGCTTTCAGTCTCATTTCCTTTTGGATGAATATGAAGAAAAGTTAAATAAAGTTGAAAACCAAGGAACTAGCTAGACTCTATATAAATGTCTCAGAGGCTAATATACTTAATTTAAAAAAATTGCTTGCATTCCTTCAGGTCACTGAATTATGTGCTGTACTACAGACTTTATACTTTGATCTCTAGACCTGAGTTAGTGAACTTGGTAGGAACTCACTAACTAGGAACCAAATGAGTTTGGTACTTTGGAGGACAAAGTGGTACAGTGATTGAAGATGCACATTCTGAATGCTGTCTTTGCTCTCGGATCTTAGACAGGTTACTTCACCTCCTTGGTCTCTGTTCCCTCATCAGTAAAGAAGGAGGATAATGGCCACGTTGTACAGAGGATTACTGTGAAGACTAAAGATGTGTATAAAATGCACAGTACATAGTAATGTTGGTGTTTAAAATGTTATTAGTTATAATGATTCACTGTAAGTAAGAGGAAGCTACAAGTTTGGTCTGTGTTATTTCTAGACATTCATAGCATAATTATCATTGCTCGAATCAAAGCCAATTCCCAGTTTCTAGCCCTGTGGCTGGACATATTTTCCTGCTACTGTAATAATGCTGTGGCCACAAACCTTCCTTTTAATTACAGGTTATGCAAGTGGGACAATTAGTAATTGCTTTATAAAGATTACAAATCTATTTATAAAGAAAATTAACTACAAAGGAATATCTTCAATACCCATTTTCTTACACTGATGATTGATTCTTTTACTTTTAGGGTTCACAATGTAATTTCATTTCTATAAAAACTAACAACTTCTGAACAATGTATCTGATTCACAATTGTCAATCTGCATTACTATGTGCATATACTTCATCAAAAATAGAATAAAAGGCCCTGGCTGGTGTGGCTCAGTGGATTGAATGCTGGCCTGTGAACCAAAGGTTCACAGGTTCGATTTCCAGTCAGGGCATATGCCTGGGTTGAGGGCCAGGTCCCCGGTGGGGGCAGGTGAGAGGCGACCACACATTGATGTTTCTGTCCCTCTCTTTCTCCTTCCCT
Source organism: Micronycteris hirsuta (assembly GCA_004026765.1). Classification (NCBI taxonomy): domain Eukaryota; kingdom Metazoa; phylum Chordata; class Mammalia; order Chiroptera; family Phyllostomidae; genus Micronycteris; species Micronycteris hirsuta. Next base: position 10,660 of record PVJI01001219.1, read on the forward strand.
TCCCCTCTCTCTAAAAATAAGTAAATAAAATCTTTAAAAAAATAGAATAAAAGCTTTCTCATTTAGGAAATATTAGTCTCCCTGATTAATTATTAACAGTCCATGAAATATGGATATGGGATATAGTGTGGCTGCAAGATGTGGTAATCAAAGTTCTGAGAACTTAAGATAAAGATAATATGGGAAACTGTAAGACTGATTGCTCTGCATTGTATAATAGTGCCATCTAAACTCCATTACGGCTGGGAACCTCAGTTTTGTTAAGAGCTATATTCTCAAGGCTAAAAATAATTCCTGGAACAGACTATACACTGAATAAATATTTGTTGAATAACTGAGCTTAGAATTATTATTATATTAATAAGCAGTTCTTTTACTTTTTGAGATTAAGTTTTGTGTCTTAAAGCCACATCAACATAATATGTGAATTCAATATTATCACTTAAAAATCATTGAATAAAAATGTACCTTTGTGATAGAAAAGTGAGAATTTCTTAAAGTAAGCCTTTATCTTTTTAAAAATTACTTCATTTTTATTCAATTACAGTTGTCTGCATTTACCCCCCACCACTCACCGCCACCCCAGCCAAACCCACCTCCCTCCCTTACTTTTACCCCCCCCCAAGTAAGCCTTTATCTACCTGAAATAAGTTATAACAATACAGATTTTCCCCAGGAAGTTAATAAAATATAAGTAATATTAAAGTGTTCAATTTAAATTTATTTTGGCATATGTTTTCTCTGTCTTAATCTCTCTCACTCTCTGTGTATATATATATGTATATATAGATAATATGCTCTCCCTATATAAAAAATAATAATTATATATTCTCTATACACAAAAACATGGGTGCATAAGTATATATGTGTGTGTATAGAAATGTATAAGATAACATATATGGAATACTCTCTATATACACACATACATACTAAATACTTAAGTATAATAGCCAATCACTTGATAACACAAAGATACGCTCTAAATAAATATTTATTTGAAGAGATCTATCACTGTTCTTGGAAGATGGTAGATGCTCAGTGAATATTTCTTGATTAAATGTCCTTGAATTAATGAAATATCTTATACATGTGTGTATATTTTGTATCTAATATGTTTATAATATATATGAATTTTTCATTGTATTCTGGAATTACAGAGTAAATCAAATAATATTTCAAGTAAAGTTGAAGCAGAGTATTCTGTAACATAGACCACATTACACTAGCCAAATTATTTAAATCACTAGATTTTTAGCCTCTAAGATCTATAGTGTAGATTCATAAGTTTATTTTTAAAACATCTCGATAGTGTTAATTTTAAAAACCATTAATCATTTATTCATTTCACACTACTTAATATAACATAGAGTGGGATTTAATTGTTGATGCATTTTACTCTTAGCAATATTTTTTCCTCATGAGTAAAAATACTCCTGATCATTATTTCACCTCAACTTTAGGGAACAAATTTAGATTCTTTTCATCTGAATTTTTGTTGTTGCTGTGATAGCAACAGCATTCTAGAACCACTGAAAGCTTCGGTAGAATGAACAAAGGCATTCAGGGCGTTTCCAGTTGGATTGAAGCAAATCACACCATTAATCACAGTTGTGTGTGTGTGTGGGGGGGGGTTTGTTTTGCTTCTGCAACTCTAAACTTTTAGATTTAAATCAAACTACTACTTTTGATGGTTTTGGTAACTAGATCCAGGAAATTACTCCCTCAATGTGGCATTGCTTGGAATATCTGCTATTGAGATAAGAAGATTGCATAGCTTCTCTAAACCCACAGTAGCAGTAAAATTTTATGGAAAAGAGGAAAACCTTATGTTATAAACAATTCTCTTTGCCACTCTCTCTGCCTCTTATGATATTAAACAAAATTAGCTGCTGATCTTGAGGAGAAAAAAATTCTTTTTCCATTTTTGCAATGTGTGTGTAGTATGAATGTATTTGTATTTTATATATATTATATATATTTTATATATTTTATATACACACACACACACGCACACACACACATATGTAAGGAATTTGGCTGTTTTCCTATACCACTCAAACCCATAGACACTAACTTCCATGGGGCTTGGACAATATATCTCAGAGTTTACATTAGAAAATAGTGGGGCAGTTTTTTTTTTTAAGTATATTTTATTGATTATGCTATTACAGTTATCCCAATTATTTTCTCCCTTTTATCCCCTTCCACACTGTACCCCCCTATCCGTCATTCCCCCCCACCTTAGTTCATGCCATGGGTTGTACATATAAGTTCTTTGGCTTCTCTATTTGCTATACTATTCTTAGCCTATCCCTGTCTATTTTATGCCTACCAATTATGCTTTTTATTCCCTGTACCTTTCCCCCCCATTCTCCCCCTTCCCCTCACATCCCCTCCATGTGATCTCATTTCTGTGATTCTGTTCCTGCTCTAGTTGTTTGCTTAGTTTTTGTTTATTTTTTAGGTTCAATTGTTGATAGTTATGAGTTTGTTGACATTTTATTGTTCATAGTTTTTGACCTTCTTCTATTTCTTAGGTAATTCTCTTTAACATTTCATATAATAAGGGCTCGGTGATGATGAACTTCTTTAATTTGACCTTATCTGGGAAGCACTTTATCTGCCCTTCCATTCTAAATGATAACTTTGCTGGATAGAGTAATCTTGGACATAGGTCCCTGCCTTTCATGACTTCAAATACTTCTTTCCAGCCCCTTCTTGCCTATAAGGTATCTTTTGAGAAATCAGCTGACAGTCTTACGGACACTCCTTTGTAGGTAACTGTCTCCTTTTCTCTTGCTGCTTTTAAGATTCTCTCCTTTAATCTTGGGTAACTTAATGATGATAATCCTTGGTGTGCGACTCCTTAGGTCCAATTTACTTGGGACTCTCTAAGCTTCCTGGACTGCCTGGAAGTCTATTTCTTTCAACAGACTGGGGGAGTTGTCCTTTATCATTTGTTCAAATAGGTTTTTAATTTCTTGCTCTTCCTCTTCTCCTTCTGACAGCCCTGTGATTTGGATGTTAGAGTCCTTAAAATTGTCAGAAAATGGTGGGACTATTCTAATTTATTAAGTACTTCCTTAGAATTTGCATTTCTTGGTATACTATAATAATTAACTCTTTCAGGACAAGAAAGCACTTTCTTGAACTCTGAAGCTGTGCCATCTGATGACTCATCATTATCCTGAGTGAAAGATGTTCTATGTCTGGTAAAATTAATGTAGTCAGTTTCTAATTTAACCACAGGGTGCTGTCCCAAAATTTGTTTATGAGTTTATATTTGAATATGAAGTAGACATATATTCTCAGAGAAACAATTTTATAATATTAAGACAAGTTGTAGGTGTGGTATAAAATTGGAGATCTTTAGTGACAGATAGCTAAAGTATTCAAGATAACAGCATTAAGTATAGGGCTTTCTGTCCTATAGACATTTGTGTAGTTATAAACCTTGAGCAAAGACTGAAGTGTTGAAGTCACCGTTAGAGCTCTAGCAAGGTAAAGTTTTACAAAGACTTTCCTCCCAGAAAGAACAGAAAGTAGTTAACTGTCTATGGGATCTGAATTTCATTGCTATTTAGAGTCTTGTTCATAATCCACTCATGGTCTCTATGTGTTCTACCTTACCATTTGGCTTCATCTTAGTAGTATCACAAAAGATGTATTTCACTAGAATCCAACATAATTTTCTTTAAATATTCTTCTTTGATTTTTTCCCTAAGTAACAGGGACATTTCTGGATTTGGAAACTCTTGGTTCTTTAGAGAATGTAATGGCAGATCTACTGAAAACTATGACAATGCCACTTTTTAACAGACAGCGTACTTTGGTTTCAGATTATTTCCCAAATGGTTTTTGTGTCAACCTCTTTCTATGATGACTGGAGCCTGCTAGGACTAAAATGTCTTCCTTTACACTTAGAACTTTGTCTACCAATATTGTGTTTTCTGAAAACTTTAAGGGAGCATGGGGCTTCAGGAAGAAGCCAGTTGGCCTCATGAGAAACATAAAGGAAAGCTTTGTGAGCATGTGGCTCAACTTCAAACTGTACGCTTTGTCAGAGGGATCTTTCTGACAGAGTGTGTTGTCTGTGTCTTCCGTCATATGCACTAGGATTGAAGGGAATGTATTTCTATGCATATATTCTGGCCATATATTTCCTCTATTCTGCTGCCCTCCTGGCAAAATCTCTCTCTCAATGTGTTTTGGATGACATTTAGAGAAGAGTTTTCTTTCATGTTTGTAATAAGCAGGACAGCAGTTTCTACCTTTGACTTTTCTGAGAGAGTCATAATTGACCAAATTAGTATACTCACAGGACACCATTGAAGTGTTTGATTAATAAATGTATATTATGCAAGATGATACACAATACTGTCACCTAAGAAATCCTCAAGATTTCTGTGTGAAGAAGGTAGCATGAGAATATCCTTCAAAATGTCGAGATTATAAAAACTTTTGGGGAACCTACAGAATGTTCATGAAAATCATACACTAGGCCAGCAATGAAGCTTCAACATGTTCCAGATATCAACATCAGGTTCCCTATACTTTTTGAGCAAAGTATGGGATAATTAGAAATTAATAACCAATGAGTATCTTTAAGAATTCTACATGTCTGTAATATAAGCAGCAGTATTATCTCTAGGCTGTTAATTCCGCTTAAGAAATTTGTCTTTAGAAAAATGGAAATCAGTGTGTCCTTTAATAATACAGAAGTTATCAATTATCTAACACAAGTGAGGCAATGTTTATTGTATAATCTCATTAAGGAAAATGCTTGGGCTCTGCAGTCAGGATAATTCCATTTTATTTTTCTGTGCAAGTATTCAGTGGAACCAATGAATTATTTTCTTTTTCTTTTTTCTGGTATATTTTCAAATAGTTCTATAATTAGCATGTATTACTCTTAAATGTAAAAAAGATAAAATCTAAAGGAAAATAAAGGGTATACTTCTGGCAAGAAGCACTTTCCGAACCTACTCTTGGAGAGTAGCCTGTATCAGGAACAATCTAATTTATTCCTGAAATTAAAATGTTTTTGTAACTTAGTTATTCAGAGAAACTCAAATCTTCTATATATTTTGGTTTGGTAAGAAAATTATACTTAAAAAAAAAACCTCCCTCAGTTTTCTTAGAAAACAGTAAAGTTAGTACTTTCTCATCATTTGCATTTTGTGAAGTGTAGCAGCTAGACTTATTTAAACTCAACAGCTGAAGTAAACTCCACAAGTTACTGTGTATGGCCCTGTGGCCAGCGGTGTTGCTCCTCTGCAAATGTCCTGGAGCCCACCCTGAAGGTCGTCTACTGCTGAGGTGGGCAGTTGCAGGACCTGCCAACCGCTTCCTGCCTCAAGCAGTTACATCTCTGCTTTGGGGCCTTCCCTGGCTACTTGGAAGGATTCTTGGCCTAAGAATAGGGCTGGTGAACAGCAACTTTGAGTTAATTCCCCAAGGAGTAACCTTCAGATAAGGGATTTCTACCCCAGGAACAATCAGAGTTCTATCTATATGGTTTCCCCTGCTCATTATTTTTTTCCAGCTTTATTGATATATAATTGACACATAAGGATCAAGTCAATGAACATGAAGAGAAGACTCATGGGTACAGATGAACGAGTGAGGATTGCCTGTGGGAGTGGGGGTGGGGCAGTAGAGAGCAATGGGAAAAAGGTGGGACAACTGTAACTGAACAACAATAATACAAAAATAAAACATGCAACATGATGATTTGATATGCATATACATTGTGATATGATTACCACACTCAAGTTAATTAACACATCCACCGCCCCCCCTAGACATTACTTTTTCAGTATGTGGTGAGGATGCTTAGATTCAAGTGTACAATAGAGTATTATTAACTGGGGTCACCGTGCAGTACGTTAGATCTCCAGACCTTATTCCGCTTATTACTTAAAGTTTGTACCATTTGACCAAAGTCTTCCCATTTCTCCCACCACCCAACCCCTGGCAAGCACCACTCTACTCTTTGTTTCCATGGAAACCTGCTTATTATTAATGTGACCCTTTTGGGCTTTCTTTTTTTAATGATCTCACTTCTTCATTCCTCACTTCTAAAATAAATTACTTGCATTTGAATCCTTGTGTCTGCTTCTGACAGGGAAATATAATCTAAGTTATACTTACATCCTAAATTTTCAAAGGCTTTTCTGTGTGTGCTTATTCTGGAATCCCTGATACTTAAGATGTCCCTAGCTTGTAGAAAACTGACATACTTTCTTAGGTCTCAAGTAGATCTGAATCTAACAGGGGAGACAGGTAGCTCTACACTCTCTACAGAACAAGGCAGACTAAATTAATTTTTCTAAGAGCTATGACAAAAGTGCATGGCAAGCGGTCACTAATTACAAATTTACAGACCAGTAAAGGCTTCAGGGAGGAAGTGGTATTAAATTAGTTGTTCGAAGTTGCCTCGGATTTTGGCAGGTACAGAAGAGGGAGAGAAATGATGTTCCAGCCAAACAAAAGGGAAATAGCAAAGTCACAGAAGTATTAAGGTATATATTATTTTGGTAGAAAATAGTAACATTCTTAAGCTGAATCTTGGGTTCCATACAGCAAGTGAAAATAGAGAAAGTAAAATAAATCTAAATTAATCCATGGCAGCTTGGTCATTTGAGGAAGCCTCAGAGAGCGCAGGAAGAATGTTTCAGAATTGTACACATAAAGCTATTTTTTTCATGTGACTTCTAAAAAAATACTTGCCCACGCATTGACAGTCACTTCCTTTCCTAACACTATTTTGAAAGTCTGACTCACTAATAGAGCATTTTTTTCTGAAACCCAAGACATTTATGATTTTTTCTTTCCTTCTTCTTTTGTTTTTAAAGAAGACAAGGAAAAGAAACAGAAGCTTCTCTTCTTGCCTGAAGTTTCAATAAACGTCTGTATCTTGTGTTGTCTACTTTATTAGAATTAATTTCCTTAAGCCCCTCATTTTGGAGGTATCATGCAGCCCCACTTTTTTCCTGAAGAGGACTATGATGTGAGTAGCTCATTCTCTTTATCATATGCACACACACACACGTTTTTGGACAGGAGGATGCAGAGAAGCCAATGGAACACTCATAGAGCATGGTTGGGTGGGACAAGCACTAGCCTGAAAACCAAGAGACCTGGGGTCTAGCCTTGAATCTGCCTCACCCAGATCTTTGGCCTTGGGCAAGTCATTAAAGTGTTTACTGTCTGTAAAATAGCATCTTGGGCTCAGAGATCTCTAAGACCTCTTATAACCGGGACCTCCTGTGATAAAGTCAAGCTCAAAAATAAAACCAAGTCTCTTATGCATGGCACACCCATGTACATGTACAGTTGATGATATTATAAATGTTTGAAAAAATATATATGCAAACATCATTGCTACTAGTTCCTTTAAAATATTTATTTCCTGATGACTTAACATAAGCCCCAATCAATTAAAATAAGCATAATCATACTCATATAAATAGTAATTTTCTAAGAGGCATCTGATAGCACCAGGCTTGGGGTATGTTCCATTAGTTGCTGTAAGATAACATAATTTCATTAAGAAATGAATCACAAGCAAAAAACTAAATTCTGAATGTTTTGTATTCCCCAATGAAATGTAGACATTATTAATAGATGATTGTGTGTTTTGAAATCTAGTATTCTTTCATTGTTGTAGCACAAAACAAGAGGCTAAAAACATTGGGTTCCTTCTATAGCCATATATTCTGTGTAAAGTAGTAGCCAGAGAAGCAGTCATTTTATTTAACTACTAGCTTCTTTTATCATGCGCTTTCTACAATAAATCAAATTGTTACTTGTTTTGTTTTTTAATTGAAAAGTACTCAGTATGGTTCTGAGTGTTTTTTCCCTTTGTGAGAATGATGGAAAGGCTTTAATTTACAGAGAAATCACTGAGGAAGCAGCGAGCTCAGGGATCGGGGAGGGCATGTGGGAGGAAGTCTCCGTGCCCAAGGGTAGCTCTTGTCTGAGAGCCCTGAACACAACAGCTTTCTACACTCAACCTTCCTTTTTTGAATTAGAAGTCTAGAGTACCAGCATTATGAAGGGAACCTGGAGAGAAAAACTGCTGCGCTGAGTAGATACTTGTCTAAAATTTATGTTAGATTTTTAAAACCTTTAGCCTAATTATTTAGACATTAAACAGTTCAGGGGAGTGCAAAACAAACTAAACTTTGAACCTAATAGTATGTACGGTGACAGAATAATTATTTTCTTTCTAAAACACTTTAAAATATGTCCAGTGTACTTCTTAACGTGGAATTCTAGATCCACAAACATTATAATCACAGAAATGGTTCTTGTGAGAAGCGGTGCGGAAGCCAGGCAGGAAACGTGAACCAAGAAAGAATTAAATCTATAGTGTTTTTACTCTGTGCCAGGTAGCCAATTTATACTTTATATTTGTTAATGTATATAATACTCACAAACGACTCAATGAGGTAGAGATGATCTTTATTTTACAGTTGATAGAACTGAGATCCATCAAAGTTAATTAACTTGTCAAGACACCTATAGCGGTTAATGTAAGCGATCTCATTTAATTTCAAGAACTGTGTGTGCTCTTTCTAACACTGGGCTGCTTCTGCATCAGATTATATACCTCTGCTGAAATTAAAAGTACCCATTGTACATTTATCTTCCAAGAATCAAATTGCCATGATTGAATTTGAACACAAGCATGGAAAAGTGTCCGTTACCGAGGTCCGGCACTGTTCACCCACTCCCTCACATGTGAGCACACGGGGCACACCTGCTAGGCTGGAGGGACTTCAGTTTGGGCTGATGGAGGGTTCGATGTATCAACACCCGATGGTAGATCTCGATGGGCCCCTGATGGGCCACCAGAGACCACTTGGAACCTGATCTCCAAGCCTGTTGCCTAGGGGCAGGCCCAGACTAGGGGGAAACAAATGAGGCATCTGCTTTGGGAGTAAAATTGAAGGAGCACCCAAAACTCTAATCAAAGTAAATAATATTTTAAAAAATTTATCCTCATCTGAGGCCATTTCTTCATTGCTTTTTAGAGAAAGAAGAAGAGGGAGAGAGAAACATCAATTGGTTGTCCCCTGTGTGCACCCAGACCAGGGATCGCACACGCCCCGACCAGGGATTGAACTTGCAATCTAAATGTAATATATGCCCTGACTGGGAATTGAACAGGCCACCCTTTGGTTATAGCCACCCAACCAACTGAGCCACACCAGCCAGGGCAAGATAAATAATATTTTCATGTAATTTCTTAAAAAAGCAAATCAGCAAATTACAGCCATGGGCCAGCCACATGTTTTTGTAATTAACACAAGGGCTCCGAGTTCCAAACTGTTTCAAATAGTGCCTTTTCTCTCTCCCTCAGGACTCTAACGAAGAAGAAAGTTCTGATTCTGAGTGACATCAGAACTAAAGATTACCTGTTGGAGCCAGGCACCCTGCGTTTGGGAGCCTTGGGATAACATTTTCTCTGGTCCTACCCAGCAGGAATCCTCTACCTTCTCAGGGTAGGAGCTAGACTTAGAGTGACCAAGTATTCTGGTTGTCCCAGCCCGTGCAGGTTTTAGCAGTGAAAGGACTGCATCCTCCAAATTCCTCAGGTCAAACTGTAACAGTTGGTCACCCTAATGAAGGAAATGTCCTCAGAGTCGTACTATTAGAAAATGAGAACACGTGGATACTTTGCTTGGGGCTGACTTTTAGAGTTAACATAGGTGCAAGGAGAGTATTTTCATCTAAATTTGACTATTAAGATTAGAGTCCTGCTAGCCAGGGTGAAGTTACAAAGTGCTGCAATCTGTGTTCCCAGGCTACACCAGCCTACTCCGCCATACGGGGAATCATGGTTTCAGTGAGTTCTTTGGCAGATACTCCCACCTGTTGTATTTGGCCCTCCAACTCACTTTAGAACCTGTTCTACTTATTTCTGAAGTCCCCAGGCAGTATTGCACCAGTGATGTTAAGCAAGTCCTCTTAGGCTCCATTGTTTGACAGGATCATTGGTGACCATCACTGCAATGGAAGGGCTGGGGTTTCTGAAGCAGCCACTGTCAACACTTCCTGCAGGGGTGGCCTTCTGCTTTATTCAGTCATGCTCACTGGATTAAGATTTGCTCTCCAAGTCCCTCCTTTTTACTATGTGCCTGGCGGTTCGATCTGAATGAAAGTTTGAGAGCTCCTACACAGAGGTAAAATTACTATGAAGCTGGAGAAAGTACAATTTCAGGGGCCTTTAAAAGGCTTTATACTAATTCTGTACTATTTTTTTAAAGAAGAATGTCCATGCTATGAACTGAATTGTGTCTCTGCAAATTTCAGATGAGCTCGGGTGTGTTCAAGGTGGTGTGGCTGTAGACTGCAAATTTCATATGTTAAAACCCCAACCCCCAATGTGACTGTATTTGGAGGTAGAGCCTTTTAGGAGGTAACTAAGGCTAAACATGTATATAAGGCTGGGATCCTAGTCCAATAGGACTGGTGGACTGACAAGATGTCTTCCTTATAAGAAGAGGAAGACATCTCCCTCTTTCTTATCTTGTGCACACACAGAGGAAGAGACACATGAGGATTCAGCAAGAAGGTATCCATTTCCAAGTCAGGAAGAGCTCTCACCAGAACCTGACTGTGTTGACACCCTGGTCTCAAACTTCCAGCCTCCAGAAAAGTAAGAAAATAAACTTCTGTTGGTTAAGCCACACAGTCTGAACTAAGACAATCCATGTTTTTCTGTAAACATGTACTTGCTCATTAGGAATGTAAATTGGGAAATTGGAATCTTTTTTCTCTGCCTTCCTCAACTGCAAATTACAGTGGTAACTAATGGTGCAGAGAGGTGATAATAACACAGAGGTAGAGGTATTTTTTTTGGCCTGAAGAATTGATAGCAACTTAACTACTGGGAAGCTATTATTGTGAGCATTGGAAGTGACCATGGGAAGATGGAAGCCATATGGTGGGAAGGAGAAAGAGGTTCTTTTGTTTGAACAACCCACGGAAAACAAATCTGGGGGTGGGTCAATAGGAGACATTTCTGAACAGGGGGCAACATAGTAAAGTTGTTTAAAGCATGGCTCTGGGCTCAATACCTAGATCTACTACTTGTATCTATGTGTAAATGGACATGTCACTTAATCTTTCTTTGCTTTAGTTTGTTAGCTATAAGGTGGAGAAAACAAAAGTAGTACCTATCACAGAATTATAAAGAATCAATTTTATAAACCATGTAAAATATTTAGAACAATGACTGTTGTATGGAAAATATTCAATAAATATTATACATTTATTTTGTGTCTAGTGTTCCCCAAATGAATGGCATCTCATCTGTCCTGTTGTACAAACCCCTTGTGTCTTGTAACCATATTTAATCCATCACTACGTCTTGTTACTTTTTTATTTTAAATATTCAATGAATCCACTTCCTTCCATCTCCATTACAGAGGGCAAGTTTTTTTTTTTCTTTATTTATTTTCCTGGGAAATAAAGTGTTTTTCCTATTATCCTAGAAAGCAAAGAGTGGCTAAAAATCTTTACAATGAACTTAGATTTTGCACCATTTACCATCTAATTTAAAATTCATGAATAGCCTTCTAATTCATCTACTGTCGTCCTTCTCTCTCAACCATTGGGTTCTCTGCACCATAGGAAGGGTGGATTTTTCAAGAGCAAATCTGATATTAGTCTTCTCCACATCACTCCTCAAGCTCAAAACTCTTCATGATTTCTCATTGCATTTACGATGAAAATCAAGCCTGACCTTTACCTACCTCCTCTTTCCCCTTCAACTATTCTTCACCTCACTCCTAACCCAGCCATTTATTGTCTGTTCCCTCCTCACCCACCTCCTCTCCTTTCATCCCCAGGTAAAATGCTGAGCTCCAAGAGGTCAAGGATCTTTCTTTTTCTTCACAGATGCATCCACAAGACTTAATACAGTGCCCGATATGTAAAAAGTACAAAACGTACTCAATTAGTATTTATCAAATGAATAAACAAAGGCTTATGCAATCCATATGAACTGGGAAGTATATATTATCTAAGGAGGCGATGAGTGATTTTCATATACATCTGCTTCTGCTGTAGCTGAAAGGTACAGAAACAGGAAACCAAATAGACTAAGGGTTTGTTTTGTTTCCTGGGGGGAAGTCTACTTAGAAACTGGTCCTTTTTACTGCCCAGTTCACAATATTACCTGAGATTAATTATAATATTTTCAATTTGGATGATACTTCAATTTTTTTTCTTTAAGATCTGCATTATATGTTATCTCACTTCAATCCCTATTTTACAATGAGAAAACTGAAACTCAATGAGGCAGAAACTTGCCCAATGTGTCCCATTCAGAAAATATGACTTTACAAAACAGTATCCAGGCTTTCTAATTTCATATGCTTTCTTATCACACAGAGAAGACAGAAAAGGAATATACCTTTAAGGGGACAAAAGGCTGGTGTGTGCGTGTGTGTGTGTGTGTGTGTGTGTGTGACATTCAGAATGTGGTGTCTGTTGGTAGACCAACAGACCAAGATCAGAGGACAAGAACTGAGAAAAATTTTTAGAGCTAAAGGAGATCACTGCCATTTACAGTGACCTACATTTACTGATCAGTATTCAAAACATGTTTTAAAAGCATAAAATTATATCTAAAGTATATTTCACAGTTTTCATTTGTGCCACAAAATTTAGAGTTTGTAAGGGGATTTACTATTATTTTCCTTGTTTCCTATGAAACTCTAATCTGTTGAGAAAGTTAAGGTCAATACTAAAAATTTGTCATTGTTTTTCAATAGTTCTCAATATTAGCCTGAAATTTTAGCCTTTGTTCTCATGTATTTATCAGATGTTTTATTTCTGGGATATTCTTTGAAGTGTCAGCCTTCAATCGTTTAACCATTTCCTTTCTATTTTTTCTCTAGCAGCTGTTCTATTGATTGTCTAGAAATTGTTGCTTCTGTGTTTAAAATCAAAACAGGAAGTAAAAAATATAAAGATGATACATATATATATATAGAGAGAGAGAAATCATAAGAACCCATGCTATGCTCTAAGAAAATGAAATGTATATTCCCAGTAAACATATACACACACACATACACATTTGGGATTCATACATTTATTAATTAATATTGGGTTTATTAAAATAATTCAGGAAAATATCAAATACATTAAGTACATACTATATACTTATTACTTTGCTAAATGCTGAAACATTTTCAGGAAGTGGGTATATTATTAACCTAATTTTACAGCTAAGAAACCAGAAGCTTGGAAAGTTAAATAACATAATCGAGTTCCCACAGCCAGTATATTCCAGACAAGATAGGAACTGTGTCAATCATTTTCTTATGTACTAGTAATGAAAAGTGGAATTTGAAATTTAAAACACAATACCATTTATATAAGCAGCCCCAAAATGAAATATTTAGGTATAAAGCTAAATAAAATATATATAAGATCTATCTGAGAAAAACTGTGATGAAAAAATCAAAGAAAAACTAAATAAATGTTCATGGAAAGAAAGACAAAATATTGTCAAGGTGTCAGTTCTTTCCACCGTCATCTGCAGATTCAATTCAATCAAAACCAAATTTCAGCAAGTTATCTTGTGGTTATCAACAAACTGATTCTAAAGTTTATTTTAGAAGCAAAATACCCCCAAAACCTAACACAATATTGAAGCGGAGGAACAAAGTTGAAGGATTAACACTACCCAACTTCAATACTTACTACAAAGCTACGGTAATCAACACAGTATGGTATTGGTAAAAGAACAGACAAACAGATCAATAGAACAGAAGAGGAAACACAGAAATAGACCTCCATGAATGTTATCTTGGACAAGGAAACAAGTGGATCTCCATGAGAAAAATAAAAATGAATCTTGACACAGAACACAGACCTTACATCTTTTACAAAAATTAGCTAAAAATGGATCACTGACCCAAATGTAAATGACAACTATAAAATTCCTAGAAGATAACATAAAAGAAAACCTAGATGACTTTGAATATAGTGATGGTGGTTTAGAAACAACACCAATGGCTTAAGCTTTGAAAGAAACAGTTGATAAAGGACTATTATCTTAAATATACCAAGAACTTCAACCTCAACAATAAGAAAACAAACCAAGAACCAGTTCTTAAATATGCCAAGAACTTTTAAACCTCAACAATAAGAAAACAAACAACTTAACTGAGAAATGGGTCAAAGATCTCAACAGACAACTTACCAGAGAAGATATACAGAGAGCAAATAAGCATATTAAAAGATTCTCTACAACATATGTCATCAGAGAGATGCATATTAAAACAACAAGATACCACTATGCACCTATTAGAATGGCCAAAATCTGGAACATTGACATTACGAAATGCTGATCAGGATGAGGAGGAACTGGAATGCTCATTTATTGTTGGTGGGAATGCAAAAGGTTACAACCTCTTTAGAAGAAGCTTTATGGTTTCTTACAAAATGATATATACTCTTGCCGTGTGATCCAAATTGTGCTCCTTGGTATTTACCCAAAGGTGTTGAAAACTTAGGTCCACATAAAAACTGGCACATGGATGTTTATAGCAGCTTTATTCATAATTGACAAAACTTGGAAGTAACCAAGATGTCCTTCAGTAGGTGAGTGAATAAATAAACTTTGGTACATCTAGACAATGAAATATCATTCAGTGCTAAAAAGAATTATGCTATGAAGCACAAAAAGACATGGAGGTACCTTAAATATGTATTATGAAGTGAAAGAAGTTAGTCTAAAATGCTATATAATGTGTGATATCAACTATATGATCTTCTGGAAAAGGCTAAACTATGGAGACAGTGAAAATGTCAGTGGTTCTTGGAGGGCATGGGGAGTGGGGGAAAATAAATAGGTAGAGCAGGTAGGATTTTTAGGTCAATGAAACTATTCTGTTTGATACTATACTGATGGATACGTGTCATTATATATTTGTCCAAACCTGTAGAATGCACAACACTGTGAGTGAACTATAATATAAACTATGGACTTTGATTGATTATGACATGTCAATGTAGGTTCATCAATGTGAACAAATGTACCACTCTGGTCGGGGATGTTGATAATGGGGGACACAATGCATGGGGCAGGAGGTGTATGGGAAATTATTTGTAGCTTCCCCTCAATTTGGGGGTAAACCTAAAACTGCTCTAAAAAATAAACGTTTAATTTTAAAAACTCAGGCAGGAAAGATAAATTCCTAGATAGAAGAGGATTCCCTAGGAATGGGAGTACCTGGTTCCCTTGCTAAAATCTCCAAACTATTAAGATCCATTTAGTGTACCACATAATAAAATTCCTAGTGGTAAATAACTGATCATTAGGGCAGATCTAGGCATAGCGACAGCTCTGGAGGAGGGGAGAAGTGGGATAGCATAAAGACTCTGATGTCTTTGGAGTAAAGAAAAGTAGGCAGGGACTTCCAGTAAAGATGGGGGCATAGGTAAACATGCTTGGCCTCCTTGTGTAATCACAGAAAGAATTACAACGATTTCTCAAAACAACTAACAACCAGAACGATCAGAAAATTGAGCTGTATGGAAGTCTGACAACCAAGGTTTTAAAAGAATCCACATTCATCCAGGGGAGTAAGAGGGGAGGAGTTGTTCAGAGGGGCAAAGAGGCGTGGAGAATGTGGTATGGCACAGAAAGGTGGTAGCGGTGGAATGGGTGGTCCTACATTCACCCAGGATGGATAAAAATTGAGAGGCCTATCTTGGTAGTGAGTGATCTCAGCCCCAGGCCACACAGCCCAGCGTTCTGGTAGTGGGAAGATAAGTCCCTATAACTTCTGGCTATAAAAACCAGTGGAAGTTGGGGTAGCAGAATAAACTGTTGGATTTTCAGGAGAGTTTGTTTAAGTGGCCTGCACAGACGTGGAACATGCACAAACCCACCCACACTGGGATTCACCATCAAGGCAGTGGCTGGAAGGGCACCAGCCACACAGGATGAATGCCAGGCAAACCTCCGGAAGCCGGGCAGCAGCCTTGTCCCCTCTTTGAGCCCTCCCCGCCCCCATAGCCACGAAGTGGTGAAGTGGGTTGCCCCACCCTGGTAATTACCTAATGTTCTGCCACACAATTTACAGATGCCTTTTCTAAGTCAGGGTGTCAAAGCAGCTCTACCTAATACACAGAATCAAACAGAAAGGCTGTCAAATTGAGGAGACAAAGAAATATGGCCCAAATTAAAGAATAGAACAAAACCCCAGAAAAAGAACTAAGTGAAACTGAGATAACCAACCTATCAGATACAGGGTTCAAAATACTAGTGATCAGAATACTTAAAGAACTCATTGAGTATGGCAAAAATATAAGGGAAGAAATAAAGGTTACTCTAAGAGATATAAAGAAAAATCTACAGGGAACCAACAATGAAGAGGAGGAAGCCAAGAATCAAACCAATTATTTGGAACACAAGGAAGGAAAAAACATTTACTCAAAACAGCAGGAAGAAAAAAAGAATTAAAAAAAGAAGGACAAGCTTAGGAATCACTGGTACAACTTTAAATGTACCAACATCTGAATCATGGGAGTGCCAGAAGGAAAAGAGGAAGAACAAGAAATTGAAAACTTATTTGAAAAGATAATGAAAGAAACTTCTCTAATTTGGTGAAGGAAATAGACATACAAGTCCAAGAAGCAAGAAAGTCCCAAATAAGTTGAACCCAAAGAGGAACAAACCAAGATACATCATAATTAAAATGTCAAAGGTTAAAGATAAAGAGAATATCTTTAAAGCAGCAAGAGAAAAGCAGCGAGTTACCTACAGAGGCATTCCCATAAGACCCTCAGCTGATTTCTCAAAAGAAATTTTGCGGGCAAGAAGGGACTGGCAAAAAGTATTCAAAGTGATGAAAAGCAAGGACCTATAACCTAGAATACTCTATCTACCAAAGCTATCATTTAGAATGGAAGGACAGATGAAGGGCTTCCCAGACAATAAAAAGCTAAAGGAGTTCATCACCACCAAACTAGTATCATATGAAATGTCAAAGGGTCTTCTTGAAGAAGAAGGAGGAGGAGGGGGAGGGGGAGGGGGAGGAATAATAAGAAGAAAAGGTTAAAATATGATAATAAAATGGCAATAATTACATATTTATCTAGAATTGAATCTAAAAAACAAAGTAAATAAACTAGCAGAACAGAAACAGATTCATAGATACAGAGAATATTTTAACAGTTGCCAGATAGGAGGGGGGTAGGTAGATGGTTGAAAAAGTAAAGGGATTAAGAAGTACAAATGGGCTGTTGCAGAACAGTCATGGGGATATAAGGTACAGCATAGGGAATATAGTCAGTAACATTTTAATAACTATGTATGGTGTCAGATGGGTGCCAGATTTACCAGGATAATCATTTAGTGAGTTATATAATGTCTAATCACTAGGGTGTATACCTGAAACTAATATAATAATGTATGTCAACTAGAATTAAAAAAATGATTTAAAAATAAATAAAATTTAAAGATCAAATACAATACCAAAAATATAAGAAGAAAATTAGTGCTATTTATGTTCATCTTGGATAGTGAAATTTTAGCACAGAGAAAGACTACTGTAAAAAGTGAAAAATATATGACAAGGAGAAAAATATTTATAGAATACATGACAAAAGTTAGTATTCAGTGTGAAACAGAGAAGAGGTCTTGTGGTTAGTCTCAGAAGCCTCCTGGGCAAAGAGCACTTCCCACAATAGAAACAAACCCACAGGTGCATACTGTTCGTCTTCAGTGCTCTACCTTACTAAATGAATAGAAAACATAAAGTAAAATTATTGTGATACCAACCAGAATGTGAACAGTTTGAGAATATATACATCTTTATGAAGAGCCTTGCAAATCACTAAGAAAATGTAAACACCTCAATTGTAACTGAGTAATGGGCATAAATAATCAATTAACAAAAGTATAAGTAGACAAAAATATGAAAGAAGTGTTTTTTAAATCTAACTGACAATGATTAAGAGAACGATAAAATCAAATATGGGATGAAATGTAGAAAAGTTGGCACTCCTATACATTTTTGTCAATACAAATTATGTCGGCTTTTCTGTACAATAGACTCTTATACCGCAAATTAAAGATGACCATGAGCCGTGACTGGTGTGATTTGGTTGACTGGGCATCGTCCCACAAAGTGAAAAGTCACTGGTTCGATTTTTGGTCAGGACACACGCCTAGGTTGCAGGTTGGGTCCCAGGTCAGGGTGTGTTTAAAGAGGCAATTGACCAATGTTTCTTTCTCACATCAATGTTTCTTTCCCTCTCCTTCCTCCCTTCCCGTCTCTCTAAAATAAATAAATAAATAAATAAATAAATAATATTTTAAAAAAGATGACCATGATATTATTAAAGAGAAGCCAAATTTGAAGAAAACATAATGTGTCTCTGATGATATGAGGAAATTTTTGTTAATTGTTAATGATTGATATTGATGTTTTGTTGATGTTCTGGTTTGTGAAAGAGTTCTTATCTCTTAGAGGTAAATTTTGAAGCATTTACAGATGAAATGACAGATCATCTGGATTTGCTTTAAAATAATTTGAGGTTAAAGGCATAGGGTAAGGTATAACCGAGATAGGACAGCCATGTCTTGATCACTGTTGATTACATATGAAGTTTTATTATAGAGTTTTTCTACATTTTCTTATGTCAAAAAAATTCCATAGTAAGAAGTTTTTAAACTGTTCATATACTAACATCCAAATTTGTATGAAGTAAGATCAAGTACACATTATACATAGAAAAAAGGATGGATGAAAAGATACCATAAGTTAATGATGATTAACTTGGGGGCAATCTTTCTTTTTCTTCCCTTTGCTTCCCCATATATTCTGAAATTTTTGCAGTGAATGTAAATTACTTTCATTTCCAGGAAAATAGTTTTTACAAACTGCATTCAGTGTAGTCACCTTAATCTTAGAAAATAGGAGTCATGAAAGACAAATTAATATATTTTTTGTGGGAGACATTTTATCCCCAAATATTTCACCATTTTAATATTTTTTTCTTTCACTCCATCTGCTTTCAGTTCAGGAATATCAGGCGTATTGTTCATTGCTTTAGATTCACTTTTGTTTCATAATTTATTTCCAATTCAATCTTTTTTCATCTCCCTATTTGGTACATCTCAATGTTAGGCCTTCATTTTAACTAACCACAATTACACATTGTTAACTAAGTCCAACATTTTGTCCCTTACACTTTCATCTGAAACCAATGAGCACCCATTGATAATATAAGCTATAGGCAACATAGAGCAAGATAAAAAGTGTGCCTTAAGATATTTCAATTACTCATACAGATATCATTGTAATGGGACTTGTAATCAGTAATGTTAGGGTCCACCAAAGTAAAGTAGAGCTGTGCTTTCAATGAATTTTTAAATAGCAGTGAGCTATATTTGTCCCTTGCATTTTGGCGGAGCACAGTATTCTAAGAGCAAAGAGAAAAGTGAGTTTATAACATTTGAGGGAACAAAGCAGGGCCCTTTGCCTCCTCCTCCCATTCACCTCACCCATCAAGTTTGCTAAATACTTATTTTGTAATGATAATAAGAGTCTGATAATTATCATCATCACAAAATTGTACTGAGCATATTCTATTTATAATCACTGATCGTCACAACCACTGCTATAGGTTTATATTAGTAACCCTCCATTACAGGAAGAAACTCACAGAAGATTATGGAATTCAAAGTTGCAAAGCCTAGATTCAAATACTGTTTCTATCTTATGCCAAAACTGTGATTTTTTTTTATTCCACCACACATCATATATAGAAAGAGCACATTAGGTGGATTGATGGGGAATCAGAGGGAAAATAGTGGGGACAGGACACCATGAGATATGGAAAGATTAAAGGAGAATAAATACTCATTTCAGCTGTGATGGTTATTCTTATTCTATTTTTACAGCAATGAGGGTGCATTAAAGGAATTTATAACAATGTTTTCAATTTACGAAGACGTCCCTCTTGCCATTTGCTGCATACCAATGTATATTAGGATGATTCATGGATTCAGAGAATATTAAAACTAGAAGGAGCAATAGAGTCATCTAATAGAATCTTTGCTTTTTTCAAAAAAAAATGCGAGAATATTGTGAAGTGCTTCTTCATCTATAAGCTCAATTGCTATTGCTATTGATGATACCAAAAAACAATTGGTATGAATTGGATTGGAAAACTCCTCTAGTAACACATATACTCTACGTGCACTGAGTATCACATATATTCGAGTAAATAAGTTGCAGAAGGGGCAAGACACTGAACTGGAACTAGGAGCCTCAGGGTTTCTAACAAGTTGTGTGACTTTGATCAGTTAGACCAACAATTTTCAACTGGTGTGCCACAGGAATTTTTAAAACATGCAATACCTGACTATTTTAGTCAGGGGCTCTGACCTCTTTTTCCTTAGATTGTCAAATTTAATAAAATGACAACAAGCAACACAATAGCCTTCTAGTGTGAATGAATCAAAGTTACCTATTTTTTGTCAGATGGTAAAAAAATACATTTTTTGGTGTGCCACAGAACTTTAGTCATTAGTTTATGTGTGTCACAAGATGAAAAAGGTTGAAAATTGCTGACTTAAATTGTCAGATTATTCCTAAGTAAAAGTAATTGGACTGAATTACCTTCTGTTGGGCTCTGCAGGGACAAATGACTTTAGAGTTGTACTGAGGATGTAGCTCCTTTGCTAACACAAGAAGAGGATGTTACTATTAGACTTGGAAGTAACCTGGACAAATAATATTGTCTCAAAATATAAGCAAATCAACCCTGGTCAGGTGGCTCAGTGAGTTAGAACATTGTCTTGCGCGGTTCGACCCTAAGACAGGACACACACCTAGATTGCGGGCTGTCGTGTACAGCAGGCAACCAACCAGTGTTTCTCTCTCATATCAGTGTTTGTCTCTTTCTCTTTGCCTTCTTCTCTCTCTAAAATCAATAAAAACATATCCTCGGGTGAGGATTAAAAAATATATGTATATTTATATTGAAGAAAATCCACAAGTACATAGTCTATTTCCCTAATGTTCTGGATCAGTAAATGAATAGAAAACATAATGACATCTATAGCATTACGAGGCAGAGTGTGAACTGCGTATGGTTATCCACAGTCTTTTTATATAAATAGAAATTTTTAACTCAGTTCAGATAGAGTAAACTTAACCAAGCAGAGAAGAAATCAGAGTGAACAAGAAACTGACACTCTGGGACCTGAGGCGATTGACACTGAGGGAGTCACAAAAAGAGTCAAAAGCACTGATTTATTTAAGAAATTGGTTGATGAAAAAGAAAATAATAGTTATACAATATTTTATATATGTCTACAATCATGTATTTTAAAATTAAGTTCACGTACTATTTTACCTCCATATTTGGTTCTACTGATTTATAAATAAGGGATATAACTAATTATTAATATTCTACGTCAAGTGAAATCTAATTCTAGAAAATCTGAAAGAAGCTAAGTAAATAGCTATTCAAACACCTGACTCATGTAGTAGTTAGGGGATTGTGGCTTTAGCTATACTTTCAAAGTCTTTGAGAGAATGCTTCAATATTAAAAATGTGATGTTCAACACCAAAAAAACCCCAAACAATCCAATTAAAAAATAGGTAAAGGACCTGAATAGACATTTCTCCAGAGAGGACATACAGATGGCCAATAGACATATGAAAAGATGTTCAACATCACTAATATCAGAGAAATGCACATTAAAACCACAATGAGATGTCATCTCACATCTGTCAGAATGACTATCAACAATAAATCACAAACAACAATTGTTGGTGAGGATGTAGAGAAAAGGAAGCCTTCATGAACTGTTGGTGGGAATGCAGATTGGTGCAGCCACTGTAGAAAACAGTATAGAGTTTCCTCAGAAAATTAAAAATGGAACTGCCTTATGACCTAGCAATTCCATTTGTGAGAATATATCCTAAGAAACCCCAAACACTGATACAAAAAAACATGTGCACCCCTTTGTTCATTGCAGCATTATTTACAGTGGCCAAGATATGGAAGCAGACACTTACCAAGTGTCCATTAGCAGATGAGTAGAAAAAAAGCTGTGGTACATGTACACAATAGAATACTACTTGGTCATAAAAAGAAGGAAATCTTACCTTTTGCAATGCATGAATGGGCCTAGAGGATATTATGCTAAGGGACATAAGCCAGCCAGAGAAAGACAAATACCATATGGTTTCAATTATATGTATAATCTAATAAAATAAACTGCAAAATAGAAAAGACTCATAGATACAGGGAACAGACTGACAGCTGTCCAGGAGGAGGAAGTTGGGAGGCTGGGTGAGGTAGGTGAAGGGATTAAGCAAAAACAAAACAAAACAACACAATGCAATCAATGTACAGATCATGTATCATAGTAATGTACACTCGAAACCTACATGACTCTGTTAACCAATGTCATTCCAATAAATTTGATTTAAAAAACACTTCATAGACTCAGACATCAGTATCATGATTACTAGAGGGAAAAGGAGGTGGGGCAACGGGGGGATAAATGCTGACAGAAGGAGACTAGGATATAGGCAGTGAGCACAATGCAATATAAAGATAATATATTATAAAATTATACACTTGAAACTTATGTAATTAACCACTGTAACCCCAATAAATTCAATAAAAAATGTGATGTTATTCTTGTGGTGTTATCACAAGTGGCAGGCACCACCAGATTCTGGAAATCTGAATCTGCAAATCTGTGGCAGTCTTATTATTTTACTATTCCCACTAACAAATTTGGAGACAGCCTTCATGCTTTTTCATACATGCCTAATTCTTTGACTCAAATGTCATGGGTAGTAACACAGAAGACTAGGAAAATATTAGCAATAGTTATGTCTGCTAAGTAGTGACCAAGCTTATTTTGAGGAGGAAAAAAAAATGCTAGCACTATTTTAAGAACTATTTACTCCAGAACATTGCGTTTTCCCTTCATTTGGCAATCCTGTTCTCCTTTAAATACTTCTTCACAGTGTTTTTGTTTGTGCATTTACCAAACCAAATTCTCAGGTCTGTTATAGATAAATATAACTAGAAGTCACGTGAACTGCTTTATTTACATTATCTGATTTATTAGTAAGTATACAGCTGTCTTACTAAGAATATTGGAAGTGTTTATTTTTCATAGAATTTGGTGTTTAAATTGATCCTCTGAAAATAAAGTCAAACTCTGAGAAATTTCTCGGAGGACAAATAAAAACAGGGAATTTAAAATATGGATGTGGATGCTTGTTTCATAGATAAAGCCCCCCCAGTTCTACACCTTTTCATGTGCCCTCTAAGTTGGATAGCCTGGCAGTTCCACGGACCACATTGCTACAGTCTAATATACTCGTATATACTCATATATACTAATTTACTAGTACCCAGATATAATAATATTACTAAGAGAACCAAGTAATGTTGGAAATGTCATTACATACTATGGTACCACAGTGGACATAAGGGATAGACAGCAAGGAATGAAATAGGAGGAAGAAATAAGGTAGAAGACAAAGATGCAAGTATAATGGAGACAAAAAAAAAAAAGGAGGAATAATTGTAGCAAAAAGTACAGAAAAGGAATTTAAAACATAACAGAATGGTAGTGAGAAGGACTTGGCAGTGTGACTTACTCTCTTATGAAATTGACCTACAGTCTGTCATCAAAAAAGTAGCTTATGTTAATGATTTATATGGCACATTTGTTAAAATGGTACTTTTGTGCTGACTGGTGTAGCTCAGTGGATTGAGCATGGGCTGCGAATCAAAGGGTCGCTGGTTTGATTTCTAGTCAGGGCACATGCCTGGGTTGCAGGCCAGGTCCCCAGTGAGGGCCACGTGAGAGGCAACCACACATTGATGTTTTTCTCCCTCCCTTCCCATCTCTCTAAAAATAAATAAATATAACTTTAAAAAATGGCACTTTTGACATACTTTTTTATATCAGCACCCCCACTGAAAATCAAGAAATAGATACATGTAAGATTCAAATATTTCTGTCACTCAAAAATTTTTATAAGTGTGACTCCTGGTCCCACACAAGAACATCTCATAATGAGCAACTAATAGCACCCCATAAAGGTAGTAATAAATCAGATGTTGGTAAATTGAGTCATATATTTAATATATAAATGAAGGCTTCTTTTAAAAATACTTTCCTAAAATATAAACTCATTTTGTGAAGTGAATAATTAATCCCTGAATTATATATTTGTTTAATGTTTTTATGCTTACTTATTATATTTGCTAAGAGTAAATCTGAGTATTTTGCATTTGTTTTATTTATGGATACATTCCAAAGCTTGTTGTATGCCACATTCCAAATTAGTTTATGCCACATGCAGCCTCAGCTTACATGTTCAATTTTCCTGCCTATCGATTATAGTGTTTAGTCTTCATTCTGTGTCTTTATCCCAATGAAGAGTGTTCAGGGTAAAATGACCAGTTCTTGTTTATACTGTTGATGTTCTCATCAAGTTCATTGAGCATCCTTAAAACCCGTGTTTTGAACTCCATCTAGTAGATTGCTTGTCTCCATTTTGTCTATTTCTTTTTCTGGAGTTTTGTTCTGTTCTTTCATTCGGGATATGTTTCTTTTTCTCCTCATTTTGGCAGCTTCCCTGTGTTTGTTTCTATGTATTAGGTAGAGCTGCTATGTCTCCCAGCTTGGCAGAGTGGCCTAATTTAGTAGGTGTTCTATAGGGTCTAGTGGCACAGCCTTCCCTATCATCCAAACTGGGCACTTGAGTTGCAACCCCCATTGAGCTGTGTACCCCCTCCTCTTGTAGTGGAGCTTTGATTGCTGTTGGTACATCAGTGGTATTTACCCTCAGGCCAATAAGCTGTAGGTACTGGCCATGACCACTGACCACCAACTTCTGACCACCTTGAAGGATGAGCTGTGTAGGGGTCACAGAGCAGTACTTACTTCAGTGGGGCCATGGTAACCATTAAACCTGCCCCTTGAGTGCGTCACTCGTAGAGGTGATTGGGTGGTTCTTTGAGGTGATTTGAAGTTGTCCACTGGGTGCATTGGTTCTGAGGTCTCCTGGTAGATGCAGGCCAAAGTCAGCCACTGCCTGTGTTCTGCCCGGGGCTATCTGCCATGTGCTACAAAGATATTTGCAGATGGCTGCCAGTTGTGCTGGGCTTGGAGGTGCTCAGAAGAGGCCAAGCTGCAAACAAAGGCTGGCTGCTTCTACTGCCAGGCCTTGAGCCACTCAGCAGGAAGTACAGTGCATGCTGAGGTCAGATACTTCTTGTTTGAGAGATTTTAGGAAAACCTGAAGCATGTGCCGCAGACAGGTCATTCATATGGGAAAGCCACTGGAAACGGCTTGGGTAGGCCCACAAGTTGGGTGGAGCGGGGTCTTCGGGAATCACGAGGGTGGGCCAAAAGTGTGAGCCAACAGTGTGAGCCAGGTTGATAGAGTCTCAGATATGGTGCCCGCCTCCTCGATCTGTGGGTGAGGCTCATCAATGGAACAATGGCCTCTGCCAGCACTTCCATCTGCAAGAGAGCTGCCCCTCAGCTCTTGCCCTGATGTGAGACAATTCCGTTCTTCCCTGTATGCCTCTGGTGCCTTTCAAAATGCTGTCTCTGTGTTGGAGCTCAGAAGGAATAAGTATGAGTGAGTTTGTGCACAGACTCTTTAAGAGGAACTTCCTGGGACTCCTGAATCCTTGTCTCCCTCAGCCTCAGTCCCTACCGATATTTAAAAAGATTTTATTTATTTATTTTTTGAGAGAAAGGATGGGAGAGAGAAAGAATGGGAGAGAAACATTGATGTGTGAGAGAAACATTGATCAGTTGCCTTTAGCATGCCCCCATCGGGGACCTGGTCTGTAAGCCAGGCATGTGCCCTGATTGGGAATCAAACTGGATGACCTCTTAATTTGCAAGATGACACCCAACCCATGGAGCTAAATCAGTCATGGCTCAACCTGCTGGTTTTTACAGCCTGAAGTCATGGGGACCTATCTTCCTGGCACTGGAGCTGTGGGCTGGGAGGCCTGGTTTGGGGCTGGGATCCCTTGCTCCTCAGGAGGGACCTCTGTAGCCAGAGATTCCTCCCAATCTTTATCTGCTGTATGTGAGTATGGGACCAGCCCCTTCCATGTCTCCACCCTTCCTACCACTCTTGATGTGGCTTCTTCTTTAATTCTCTTGTTGTAGGACTTCCATTCAGCCAGATTTCAGGCAGTTCTGAAAAATAGTTGTCTGTAATTTAGTTTGTAATGTGGATGTAACTGGGGGAGAAGGCGTGTTCTGCACTGACTTCTGTTGCCATCTTGACTGAAGTTACTTCATTTAAAAACATTAAATCAATCTGAAATTATTATAATATGATACATGAATTGTAAATTTACCTTCATCACAATATGCTAGCTAATTATTCTACTATAGTTGAGTAAACCATTTTACCCAATGATTCTATATTCCTTCTTTATCACTTAAAATATTTTATAATTGAATAATTTCAAAGTACACATTATATGTGCACACACTATATATATATACAGTCAAAAATAGGGAGCTATGGTCCTGTCCAGTGTGGTCAGTTGGTTGGAGCCTCCCCCCATAACCAAACAACTGTGGGTTTGTTCCCTGGCCTGGATGGGTTCAGTCCCTGGTTCATGTGTATATGATTCCTGGTCAGGGTGTACACAGGAGGTACCCAGTTGGTGTGTCTCTCTCACGTTGATGTTTCTCTCTCTCTCTCTCCCTTTCCCCTTCCTTTCTCTATAAAAGCAATGAAAAAATGTCCTTGAGTGAGGAAAAAGAAGCAGGGATCTCAGAAACAGGACAAGTTTTAACTGAGAGTAGAAAGAAGGCAGTCTACATAGGGTTGATGGAATGCTTCACTGGCAGTTGGGAAAAAAAAAACCTAAATACTTTTATGGAACTAAAAATAAAAATTTATATAAATGGAAAAGAAAAATGACGCCTGTGAACTGCCAGGTTTTCCTGCCTCACAAGTTTGCTGAAGACTTATCAGAGAATAGAGTTAGCCCGCTCTTCCACACTTATCTCTGGGTATAAGCCCTGTACCTTTCACTTATGCAGCATTTTTTAGCCCCACTATGCATTCACCATTTTGCTAGGTGCTTATTATACAAAAAAAGAGAATATGATTTAGTCCATGTTCTTAAGGAGTTCAAAATTTCATTGACTGCATTTTTTCATTGTGTTGGAATTATATTTATGGGACTAATTCTCTTTCCAGACCATGGCCCTGTCATTCATATTCAAATCCATCTGCCAAGAGAAGGTAGGAGCCATCTACTAAGCATTCATTGTTGCAGGTGAGTGACTTTTTCTTTCCTGCTGTTTTGTTTTCAATGTTGCTATGTCAGATAACTGTTTTTTTTTTCTCCTACAGATCCACCTCTACCCTTCTACCATGTCCTCCTCCCCACAACGGCTGACCTGTTTCCATTACATAAATGGTCTCCAGCTACCCAGTCTTCTTGCTATGATGTTTTCTCAGACTGGCTAGAATCCTGTACAAGGCAGCCTACTGTGATATACTTTCCTCTCCTTTGGCTTCCAATAACTTCATTTCCTTCAAACCTCAAGTCTACGGTAGAGACCAACTGGCAGCCAATAGCCCTGCATTCTTAATAATCTTTCCTTGTTCCAATGCATGCTCTCGCCACTCCTGTTTGCAAATACAACCTCTTCACATTATACTTTTAAGTGTAATACTAAGAGTTGTGCATGTTGAGATTGTGCATGTTAAGTATACACTTTTAAGTGTGCCATCTGTTTGTTATCAGTATATCATCATCATCATCATCATCATTGTTACTTTTCCCCAAGAGTTGTGCGCGTTGAGGTGGGGAAGGAGGAGAGGTGGGGTTGGAACTGTGCTTGGGCACGTGCAGAAGAACGGTTTTGTGTCTGGAGGTGCCTGAGAGCTGAAAAGTAGTTCTAAAAACCAAAGTGATACTTTGACAGAGGAATCAGTGAAAATAAGAAAGGTACAATTTGTGTATCCTAAAAAATAAATGTTCAGAAAGTATGGTGATCAGCTGATGAGCCACAGTGAGTCAACACATTTATTTTTTTACTCATTTTACCCCAGCATGAACTATTCCTGTTCTGGGACTCTCAATGGCTTTGTGTTTCTTGACAAGCTGCCAAGAACACCTATTTGCTATTATTATTTAAAGGTGATGTTATCCATTGTAAATAGATAATTTTATTCTGCACAGAATTGGTTCAGCTACAAAAACCCTGTTAAACTTAGGAACATCGCCTCAGACTTTCAGGAGGAAGTTAATAAGGACTCCAAAATGACATAATTCACTGATTTTTTTTTATTTTCCTTCATTCTTATGGTGCACTTAGTATTTAATTGTAAACATAAACTCTAAACCTTAGGGAATAAAATAAATAATACAATGTTACTTTTGGTCACTTGACTCAGGATTCTGCTAGATCTTTCACCCAGTGCTTGTTACTGTGTTACCCTTGCATTACAGACAAATAATGTAGATAAAAATATCCTAGACATTGCATTTATTTTATTTCTTCTTCTATTCAATGAGCTTTTATGAGAACTAATTAAATAACAGATTTATGATAATTAGGTGCTGAGGAAGATAATTAAATAAGACACATTTTTTCTCAAGGTACTTAAATGAAGATTGATGGACTGTGATAATGAACTTTATTAAAAGTGAAGTCTCTGGCCGGTTATGTTATAAAGACATTGGAAGAATTATTTTACCTTCATTGCATGCTTTTTATATTTATTTATTTATCGAAACTTCTTGGTGATTTATTTTTAATCTGTTATTTCACTAAATTATCTCTCTTTTTATTAATTTATCGGGATCACATGGGATCACATTAAATTTATGGGTGTGCTATAAGATAATATAGATTTCAAGTGTGCATTTCTATGATACGGGATCTGTGTATGGCACTGTGTGCCCACCATCCACCAAACCTTTTAAAGTGGCTGTTATGGGAGCAATTTCAAGGGCATTACAGAGATTGGAAACACAGCTGTGCATGGGTGTTGGTGTTTTTTGGTGGTGAGAGATATGTATGAATTAACCTCTCCTACATTCTGAGACTTCTCTCTCTATTAATATTTTTATAATGTTATCCCAGTCGTGAAATTCATCTCTAGCGTAGCAAGTTCAGACACAATAGACACAGGTTTGATTTTTCTTGTGTTGTAAGGGAAATGTAGGAGAGTCCTTACATGTGTGCAGCCAAGGAAGGCATGTGTTTAAGCTGTTAAAATAACTGCAATAAATACTTGATGTCACTTACCTTAACATCTTGATATTGAAGTAAGTTTTCTGTATGTTGAATCTACCATATTGAAGCAATGGTACTATTTCATCATTCCCCACAGAAAAATCTCTAGTACAGAGGTGTCAGTTCCAGAGAACCAGGAGCTCATGCTTTAAAGTCACTATTTAATTCATGACTTTGCTATTACTTTTGTCTCCTTGCATTTCCTCCTGGCACTCCATTTCATTAATAATAGAAAAGTCTTGAATCTTAACACACTTGATTTTTATGTACTTAAGTTCTTTTGGCTGGCAATTGCTGATATTCCTCCCCATCTGTTTCTATTTATGATGATACCACTGTGTTTTGAAAAGATATATATTTTTAGGAAGCAATATGAGAGCATTTTTATAAATTCTATATTAGTAGGAATGTTTGGTTTTATGCAGTTTTTGACCAAATAATAAATTTGAAATGATAAATTATTTTAGTAGTGCCTGTAGGTTCTTAATTTGGCCTCCTTATAGAAGAGTGTTGGCACTCTTGGAGACTTATGTCCCCATGTCCTGTTGCTTGTAGCTCTGACAACACCCTGCAAATGTCCATGCTAACCAGGCATGAGTTCATATGAATTAGTAAATAAATATTAATTTAGCAGCACTCTAGACTGTAATTGTGAATGAAAACAAGAAAGTAATACTGATTCTCAAGAGGAAATATATTAAGATCTTAAAGATTTAAAATTCAAATGAACAATTGTTTCTCCATTTTATGAGGAGCAAAAGTATCTTCATAACACAGGCAATAGTATGGTAGTTTCCGTAGGGAAGCGGGTGGAGTGGTACAGGGTAAAGTGGACCAAATATGTGGTGACAGAAGATGATTTGACTTTGGGAGCTGGGCACACAATACAATGTACAGGTCACATATCAGAGAAATGTACACTTGAAACCTATAAAATCTTATTAACCCCAATAAGTTTAATAAAATAAATAAACAAAAAAAATGTATCTCCATTTGTCCCTCACATAAGACAGTCCTATTTTAGACATGTTGAGAGCTGGGATTACTTAGAGAATGACTTAAAAGCACATTTAAAAGCTTCAATGGCTTTTTGTGAAGTCTGTATTATCTCTTCTTTGAAGAACATGGATGTGTATCAGAAAATTAATTACTCTACTGAAATTAAGTTATTTTATTTTATTTTATATTCTACCAAATCATTCTCTTATTTAAAATATTTAAGATTCTCTTGAATAGGTAATATGCACACAAAGAAGCTACAGAAAAGTGCAATGGCCCTAAGGCCAAATGAATGCTTTTACGCTGAAAGAGTTCATAGCAGGGGATACTCTTTCCTTGTCATGCATTATGCTGCAACTGTTCCTTACTCATGTAAGAACTTAAGCAAGTAAAAGGCCCCCCACACAGAAAAATTTGTCTAGTTAGGTATTCTATTTTATAAATCTCAGAAGTGAATAAGTAAAATGGCAATCATTTTGTTTAGAAGCAGTTTTGAAATTTGTGTTTTTAAATATTAAATATTATCAATTAAAAGTTCATTCAAAAGCACCAGACATAGCTTCTTTTTTAGGATGGGAAGAAAAAAGCTTGCTTCCCTCCCCCGCCCCCTCAATCTGGTTCTTAAATTAACTTGGCCACAGAAACCAAACTGTTCTAAGCTGTTATAAATAACCAAAAAATGATGTTCTGCATTTTTGAAAGTATACATTTTTTCAAATATTAATGCTTTAATTTCAGGAGAGTGGTCTTTAAAGAGAGAAGACAAATGCATCTTTAAAAAGCCAAGACTATGATTTCCTCTCTCTCATTAATATGTTCTTGGCATTGATAAAAGCATCTTATTTTAGATAACCTCTTACTAATGTCCTCCACAAAACTGCTGGCCATCTGCATTCTTTCCATATGCCCATGTCCGTGGTTATTTGCCATACAAGGTAGTTACCGTTTACAAAGATACATTTTTTTAAGTGAAAAATATGTTTATCTTTCAGAAATTACATTTTGAGTTATGCTCTTAAGTTTTTTTTAAATAGGATTGCATTAATTTTGCATTTTAAGAAAAAAGTCAATTATAAATTGGAAAAATATTATTTAGTGATAAATGGAGTAATTGCTGCTATGTACTGTTCCAGATTTTACCAGCTAGTCACCACAAAATTAAATCATGCTTTTATTTCCCCATTTATGACAGCTTGAGCCTCTACTATTCTAAGCACTGGAAATAGGTCTACTTCACTTCTGAGCGTTTTCCTGGGTCCTGCTTCACATCTAGTGAAGAGCAGGTGGCCTCCTCTCGCACTGCTGCCTTTGCTGTGGGTCCTGCTCATGAGACCACCAAACACATGGGCTCCCAGACAGTCCCCACCACTGCTGCCTCTCGAATTCCAGGCAAGCCTAACCCCTTGCTCTTCTCCTTCTGAAAAATGAGATAGGTCCCTTCTTACTCCCCACAGTGCAACTGAGACCAAGTTAAAATGTTAACTAGACTTTGGAAGAAAAGTACAGCGTAGACACTAAGTTACCATGGCTATAAAAGTGGCTACTCTTAGAGTAGACAGAACCTCAGATGTGTTCTGGGTCCAGCTTCAGGCCGGCTGACATCTTGCCAGGAATGTCGCAGCATATCCATGACTCAGAGCTCTGTCCAAATTCCTAGGCCCAAAGTAAAGATGCCATACATGCCAATCTAAGGCTCTAAGTCTTCATTTCTTGACTCATGTTGGATCTCATCTAGGATGATTAACAAAGAGAAGATAAAATTTCTTTGAGGAAAACTCCACACTTAGCCATGAAACTGTGATCTTGCCGTAGGAACCCTTGGGAAACCCTATAACACTATAACCTGTCAGGGGTTTTTTCTTTCCTAAGCAATGCTTCATTTGAATGCAGTCATCCAAGAGATTGTGTGTGCTGGCCTTAGCCAATATAAAGTGGGGAAAGAATTGCACCTCTAAAACCTTCTTACTGTCCTCTCTATCCCTGCTTTACATTTTAAATACTTATAGAATGAGACAAACAATTCTACAAATATGCAGTCATTGATACTTACAGTGTGGTTCAAATCCAGTTTGTGGAAAAAAAAATTTAAAGCATATCTGTGAAATCTCATCTAAAAAACTCCCCAGTTTGTTATTAAACCTTAACTTTCTGTTTTGGAGTTTTTTCATTGAGTTCAGGATTTTCTTTCAAACAATGAGCTGGTACTCTTTCTGATTTTTTTTTGCAGGAACAAAGTAATGCCTTCCTCAAGGGCCTTCTCATCACTTTCACAGTAGCACTTCAGGGATCTTGTAGAGATTGTCAACAGCAGAGAAAGCAGTGTGAAGCGGAGGCCACCAAGGTATTTTTGTTTGTTTGTTTGTTTGTATTGTTTTATTTTTGAGATTTATATTTATTTTATTGTTTCTTGAGGCCACCAACTCTTAAAAAATCACAAATTTTAGAATCCAGAGTACCCGATAAAAACCTACTCTAAAATTCAATGGCTGCCTTACAATGACAACATCTTATTCTCACGATTCTCCTTTGGGTCAGGCTCGGTTCTACAGCTGGGCTCTGAGCCGCAGGCTGCTTGTTGGGTTCAGGTCTGCTACCTGTGCCTCATTCTGGGGCCTGGGCTGGGTTTCAGTGGCTATGGGGCATCTTCTCACACAAGATCCCCAGAGTTCAAAAGGCTACCTCAGGTGCACAAGGACATTTACAGCTTTTGCTTATCCATGCCCACTAACATCCTTTCAGTCAAAGAAAGACATGACCAAGCCCAAGGTCAAAGGGAAGTTCACAAAGCTGTGGAAAGGGTGAAATATACACTTTTATTACAGATAAACAAATAATTATGTCCAATATTTCCATCTTCTTTTCTGGACCATTGTAGACTTTACTTAATTCTCAAACTGCTATCTTTTGTGTCTAGCCTTGCTCCATATGCTGATGATTTATAACTGATTCAGTCCCTCCTCTGCTTAAAGCAGTACGTCCACTATAGGAAAAATCTGAAGTTTTTAGTAATACCAATGAGTTCATCCTGTTTATCTTTATAGCATGTTCTAGTTTTACTATTTTCTCTTTCACCTTACTGTCTAAAGCTGTGCTTGCATCTACCTGTTACCTCTCTAAACATCTAAACTTTTTAAAAAATATTTTATTTATTTATTTTTAGAGGATAATGGATAGAGGAAGAGAGGGAGAGAAACATCAATGTGTGGTTGCCTCCTGTGTGCCCTCCACTGGGGACCTGGCCCACAACCCAGGCATATGCCCTGACTGGGAATCGAACTGGCAATTTTTTGGTTCACAAGCCGGTGCTCAATTCACTGAGCCACACCAGCCAGGGGAACATCTAAACTTTTTTAAGATTCATGGCTTTGTGCATACTATTTCTTCTTCCAGAAATTTATTTATCCAGCAAAGTATATTAAATGCCTATGACATTCCAGTTGCCCAGCAATATTAGATATACATTGGAGAACAAAATAAACTTTGTTCCTTCTCACTGAGGACTTACAGAAGAGTGGGCGGGGGGGGGGGGGTGGAATCTTCCCACCCTTCTTTGCCATCGTGAACATGCAGGTATTTTTTAATGTGCAGTTTTGATCAATATTGTCTTTCTTTGCTTTCTCCACAGAGTTATTTTTTCCTTTGTAACATTCTCATGCCACTGTCATCAGTGTGTCTAAATAATGCTTTGAGATATAATTAATGCTTTTTTCCTTTCTGCATTTTTCCCTTTTCTCTCCCTGCTATTCTTTGCCCTGGGCAGTTTTGGAAAAAGAAACCTCCTCTCCCTCCTCTCCCTGCCCAAGGAAAAAAAAAACACATTGAGGACATTTTAATAGATGACTGTAGGAAAAATATCAAGACAAAATAGTGCGCGACTGGAGGAGGAAAGGCTAGGGGAAAGTGGTGGAGAACATAGCACCTCTCTCCCAGATGAAAAAGATTTCCCTGGCCTGCGGAAGGGAGTCAGAGAGAAAGATCTGTAGGCCTTCGGAGCAGAAAGGACATAGTACTCCTGGCTGAGCATGGTGGTGTCAGTAATAATAAACAGTAACAACAACAATAACAGTGAGAATAACAGCAGCTGTTACTGAACACCTACTATGTACCAGGTATTGTGCTAAGCACT
The DNA here is from genome assembly GCA_004026765.1 of Micronycteris hirsuta. Taxonomy (NCBI): domain Eukaryota; kingdom Metazoa; phylum Chordata; class Mammalia; order Chiroptera; family Phyllostomidae; genus Micronycteris; species Micronycteris hirsuta. The sequence continues at coordinate 45,112 of PVJI01001219.1, forward strand.
TTATATCAATTGCCTCCTTTTTCCCTCCCAACTTTGTGAAACAGATAACATTATAGGTCTAACTTTGCAGATGAAAATCTGAAATTTAGGAAATTGAAAAAATTTTGCCTGAGATCACACAAATATGGTATGCCCAGGCTACAAGTCCAAAGGATCCAAAGACAGCCTTCTTGAACAATTCACGACTCTGCCTCTCTACAGCCAAGCCCTCAAGACCAGCTGCCTAGAGAACTTCGGCAGGGAAGGGCATCCGCAGCCTGTTTGTCTTGCAGCACGCAGAGGTGGTTCCAGGCCTCTGAGCCTGAGGAGTCCTGCAGACAGTGCAAGCAATGAACAATGTCTGGAGGTCAAGTCTCCACCCTGCCTTCCTCCCAAGTTCCAAACACCGGGTAAAAGGATCGGCGAGAAAGAACTAAGAATTACCAAGGTCAAATTTTTTGCTGGCCTGGAAGATGGTGGTTTGGTGTAAAAAATAATAAAAAATAATAATTATTTTTTTAAGAATAATTATTTTCTAACCACTATGCTGTACACCTGAAACTAATACAAAATAATATTGCATATAAACTGTAATTAAAAATGATAAAAATAGAAAATAAATATAGAACTAAAAACACAATAATTATACAACATAATAAAAATATTTCTTGTGTATGTAAATTTGTAAGGTGGTATTTATACCCATTACATATATTATCTCTATTCTCCCTGTTATCACTTTGCATTATAATTAGATCCTTTCCTGTAGATTATGAAAAACTGCCAGTTAGGGCTCTGTTGCTTGACTTTGCTACCCGCAGTGTGCCAGGCATACACCAGTTGAGTGGGTTATTGAAATACCCTTAGCAAGATTTTTCTGTTACTCTGTTTTCCCCCTGTAAATTCTGTTCACTTAAAATATTGGAAGTCTTTCTTGTGATTATAAAGTCAATTAACACAAATAATTTATACTTCATATGTTCTTGCTCTTAAAAGTATATATATTTTTTACCCTTTTATTCTTATTTCTTATTCTAAGGTAATGTTTTGAGAATAGATCAGAAAATGTAACTTGAAAACATTTTAGACCAAATGTTCATTCCCCACACTGTGTAATTTCTAAGGGTAAAAGGTATTTAGACACTGTAACAATAGATGCAGAATTTATAAGAAAACAATGTAGACGAATAGGAAGAGGAAATACATTCTCCACACAGGAATGATGCCGCAGAGAGCTACAACGAATGACTCAGCAGGGCTTACAACTGTCAGGGGCCAGAAAGCCAAGCACTGTCACCTGAGAGGAACATCGGCGAGGAATCAAGACCACTCCCAGAGTTGAAGCAGCTTAAGTAAATCAGAGTTATTATTGGTGTCTGTGATGATAAAAGCTACCAACTAGTGTGCTGCCCTTCTTACTCACTTCCTTCCTATTTCTCCACCTCTTTGTGGTTCTTGAGCTTCGGTCCTGTGAGCTCGCCAGTTCTCTACTCTCACTAACCTCAAGCAGAATTGTTTTTTTTCAATTGGAAAAATATCCACATTTATAGCTTTTATTTGAATTCATGGAGAACAATTATGTCAGTAACACCAAAGTGCGTGCATAAACTTACAAGTGTGAACTGAGACTTTAAGACCTGTGAGGAAAAGCATAGGTTTTTATTATGCTAGTCCCTTCATTCACGTGCAGAGCATCCAGTCACCCCCTAACGTTTACTATATGTCAGGCTCTGCTCTAGCTAGGTGCTGGAATTCACAGGCTCACTGGGAAGACAGACATGTGAATATATTCTATGTGGGCAGAGAAAAACAATGGGCATTCTAAAGTTCCATGGGAGCAGAGAAGGGGAAAGAAATACAGAAAATAAAGGAGGACTTCTACAGAAGAGGGCCTTTGAGCTAGATCTTGGAAGGGTGATATAAATTTGTCAATTGACTCAGAGGGAAAAAAAAAAAACAACCACGGAAAAAGAACAGCATTTGAGAAGAACAGCATTTTCAAAGGCCCAGAGTCATGAAAGAGCCTGGTGTATTTCTGGACTGGAAAGTAATTCCATGCGGATGACATTAGCATGGGGTGTGAGAAGAGCAGAGTGGGAGACAATGTAGGGGAAGAGAGCAAGGCTGTGATTGACTTTGCATGCAGTACTCAATTTAGAGATTGTTACAAATTTGACTGTTGGAGCTACTTTTTGATGGCAGCTCGTTATTCTGTTGGCTGGTAGGGACTGATGAGAATGTGCTATTTCTCTCCACTGATGGCAAAATGATGATTGTGCCAGGGTTAGAACAGCTGAACCCAGCAGGAACAAAACCAAAGAGGCTGCAGCTTGTACCACATAGATCTGCACACTGTGAATACCCATGGCTGTTCTTGACCTCCTGGGGTTTGGCGTGTGTGTGTGTGTGTGTGTGTGTGTGTGTGTGTGTGTGTGTGTGTGTAATGACGATACTTAGTTCTAAAACTGCTCTGAGGAAAAGTGGACTCGGGTGAAGTATAAATCTTGGAGCTCACTCAGGTACTAGAGATTGTTCATTACGCCTCACGGACAGAGTTGCCTTTCAGGTTCCTGTGAGACATGAGTAATAGGTATAGTATGTGAATGTTTCTCTGACCCACCCCTCCCTTAGTAAACGGGGGAGTATTTTAGTTAAGAGAAAAAGGGAAGCGTAGAAGCGCTGGTGTCAGAGATAAAATCCTTGAGAAAAGGTCCTTGCTAGTTTTTCTCATAGGTTTAATCTTTTTTTTCTCAAAATTAGTCAGCATGGCAGAGTGGTTAACAGCAAGCTTTGGAGGTAGATCATTCTAGCCTCTTATTCTGATTTTTATCAATTAACAGCAGCAGGACCTGTGGCAAGTTGGATAACATCTCATAACCCAATTTCTCATCTGTAAACTGGGCAAAATAACACCTATGTTGAGACTAGTAAGAGTCAAATGAGGTAATGTGTGGAAAAGTACTCAACACCATGCCTGTTTCACAGTAATCATAAACTAAATTAGTTTTGGTCAGAGATTTCCTATAAAGTATCTCTTTGGATCTGAAACACATCGGTCACAGCCTTTTTCCCCCCAGTAAACCTTTATGCCTATTTCCATGCTCAGTAAGTCCTGTTCACTTCATACGTCTCAGTCATAAACCTCGGAGCCTCCTCCCTGTTCTAAGTTTTCTGTAAGGAGCCACCGGGCCCCCTCCCTTTTCTGTACAGCAGCTCCTGTCCGCTTTTTGTTTCTATTTTGATACTTTGATGGCTGTAGTCTGCTTTGGTTCTTCAGTAATCACGTCTAAGATGTATTTTTTGACCTGAGAAGTAGCACATTAACAATTTTATACTATGATTCCACATTTTCTATTTACTCTTAAAAACTTTCTCACGGTTTAAGAAAATCTGAAATCTTCTTTTTTTAAGTTGACTCCTTAGTCATGAATATTGGAAAACTAAACAGAGCTACTAGATACAGGATAGCAACTAGACTTAAATACCTAATCATTATATAGTGAAATGTTATTTGTTACGCTAGAAAATTTGACCTTATAATGATAATGTTTGGAGGTATGTGGCTTGTTATTTCTCAATAAAGATTATTTGTATTCAAACTTGGAATCAGGGATTACCTTTAAATCGTTAGCCTTTTTCCAAATTAACCAGGAAAAGGCTACCACTTGTCAGAGATAAATTTCATGTAATTATAATTTAGCATAAAGAGGATGGAATTTTGAATTAGAAATTCTAGGTTAAAAGATCATGCATTTTCTGGCAACATATTTAATCACCTGTTAACTTACTATCTTTCAGTTCTTCCATCTCAAATGGAATCAACAAATCCTCACTTTCCTTTGTTTATAGGGAAGTAGTGAGGCTGAAAAAAGTTACAATACGAAAACATTTTGTGCTCCTTGGGAGAAAACTACTATTTAAATGCAAGGTATCATTATTGGAAATAACAAGAGCACACTGAAGCAGGAACATAGACACTGCTTAGTCCCTCCCCTGCCCTGTGAGCTTCAGTAGACAGCTTTGAGGATTTCTGCTCACTCCCTTGTCAGTCACAAAGCTGACAGGAGGGGCCTCTGTTAAACGAAGGAGGTGGAAAGGACTGTGTCATTATTTGGGGACAGCAGAGACAATGTCATGCATAACCATTTTATGTTCTTGTTGACATCCTTGAGGGTCTCAGTGGTATTCAAAACAGGAGTGTATAATCAGAGGCATTACTACCTCAATTAAAAATAGAAAACTAGTGTAAGATGTGTATGTGGGCAGAATGAATAGTAAGAACTGGCAGGGCCAGTTCCACCCTTCCTTCCTTTGTAATCTGATCTATAGTATCTTTTCTATTGTTTTCCGGCACAAATCTAAATTCTTTGTATCTAACAGTGTCTTAATATTCTGGACTTTGAGTGCCTTCAAAAGTAGTCATTTTGGTTTTAATTTTCTCATGACTTAGGTCAGTAAATATCCCAACTAGTGTAAATATCTTTAGCTTTGTGTTGAAATCTTTGTTTTGCTTTGTAAGCCTAATATTATCTTGTAGCAGGTGCAGATTCTGTGTTTTTTTGAGTTCTTAATGAACTTAAATCCCTAGTGGAGATATTTTTCATTCCCTGCATGCCATTGTTCTGATAATGCTGCTTATAAAACAGAGAGATTCTTTGCTAGATGCCACATCTAAGCATATATTTCAAGAAAGGCCAATGTTCATTCAGGAAATGGGGAACTGCCTACCGGTTGCTGTAGATATATATACGTATGACTTTGAGTAAGTTTGTGAGAGATAAAACTCCTTTATTGTCTCAATCCTCTGACTTCCGTGCAGTTCATAGAAGGTGTGTCACACTATGAAATTGTTATATGTCTCTTTCTATGTTCCTAGAGTCATTTAGTTTTTTAAAACATAATTTAAGATGATAATTGCTGGAAATGGGCATGATCAGAAAAGTGTACAAATAAATACAGAACATTTGTAAACATGCTTTAAAAAACTCGTTTCCCAGACTCTACTGAAGAGATATTTGCCCTGGCTGGTGTGGCTCAGTGGATTGAGTGCTGGCCTGAGAACCAAAGGGTCTCATGTTCAGTTCCCAGTCAGGGCACATGCCTGGATTGCAGGCCAGGTCCCCAGTAGGGGACATGGGAGAGGCAACCACACATTGATGTTTCTTTCCCTCTCTTCCTCCCTCCCTTCTCCTTTCTTAAAAAAAATTTAAAACAGAGATATCTGGGTTAGAGAAAAAAATGATACCAGTATTGTCTGTTGTCTACCATTCACCTAGTCTGTATCATAATATTCCAGAAGCAAGCATCTGTTTCCAAATAATAGAATGGTGTCCCGATTCCTTTCTCTCACCCCATCCCCTGTATTGATGGAAATCATGACAACCATGGGGGTGTAAAATCTCTGAGGCCAATGACCGCCATGTTAATAAGGTCCCCATTGCAAACTGCTAGACACAGTGACAGATCCTGTCTTTACAACTTTCTCTTGAAGGTTTAGAGTTCCATACCCACCCTAAAATAAATATAAACATCATAAACTCCTACCAATTATTCATGAGAAGCTTGTTGGGGGTGTCAGACACAGCAGTGGCTGATCTCTGAATGTAGATGGGTGCTTCTGATCTCTATCTCCATTCTGGTCTTGCTCCAGAGCTAGCATCTCACATTTCTAACTGCTGCTAGATATTTTCTTGTGAATGCCTCTTTGTTACCTACAACTCTACATGACTAAAACTAAAGTTAAGCTTGGTTTGTGTATTTCTTCTTTACTTCTCTCAGTTAATTGACAAACTCTATCAATGTTTTTACCCTCCCTTCCTTTTTCTCTCCCTTCCTTTCTCTAGCTTCCTTCCTTTTACCCGTTTGTGCCGTTATCCAAGCCGGATATATTAAGTGTGTCCTCTTTGCAGATTTCTGGATATAGAGACATAAACGAAGCAGCCACAGAGTTGTCTGTCTTCTTTCTTTACTGATAGAACTAGTTAAGGGTCTCTTATTTAAATCTTTGTTTTTACTCTCTGTTATTTTTTTTCATCCTTTTCTTACCACCTTCCTATCCATCCTACATATTTCTTCCAAACTGTTGTTTGAAAAACTTTCATTTGAATACATCACCCTTTGGTTAAAAAAGAAAACCTTCATTGGTTTTTATTTTCCACAGAAAATGGAAGTGGTTTAGAAGGTAGGGGTGGGGAGAAACACTTCTTCCTTCTTCACCCACCTCAGGCCACAACCGACGTGTCTTTTCAGTGATGCCCCCTGACCTGCTGTTCCAGCTCTCGCCCCAGCAGCGCCTGCGCGTTCTCGCCCTCTGAGAAAGCCCTGGGCTTCCCAGTGCTGTGCTTCGCTCACCCTTCTCTTGGAAAAGAAAAACAGCAACAGTACCCCCTCACCATTTTATCAGTACAAATTTGACTATCCTTTAACATTTGATTCAAAATGTAGATCAATCTTAAAACTTTCCTTGATCCTCTAAGCTAGAAATTGACATTTAAAAAAAAATTTTCTGGGAAGGGCCAGAGAGTAACTGCTTCAGCTTTTGGGGACCATACAGTCTCCGTAGCAAACTTTCAACTCTGCTGCTGTATCGTGCAATCAGATATAGAAAAATTGTTAAGGAAGGGTGTAACTGTGCTCCAAAAGAGCTTTCTAGACATTGAAATGTCACTTTCAAACAATTTTGAAATGTCATGATATGTGAGTCTTTTGAATTTTGTTCAAACATTTAAAAATATAAAAGGCAGTCTTAGCTCATAAGCCATAGTAAAACAGGTGGCAAGTGTGCATGGCACTTTACACACTGACCTGCACTGGATTTTAAGTGTGTGTGTGTTTACTAAGACCAGAATGCCTAGAAGTAGGGTTTTTATTTCATAGATCTTTCTATTTCCTCAGCACCTATGATTATATATTTTTAAATTGAATTTATTCAGGTGACATTGGTTAAAAATATGATACAGGTTCCAAGTGTACAACTCTATAATACATATGATGATATCTTCCACATAATGAATGCTCCAAGAAGATATAATGATATGATTGATTCAAGCAAGCTCTGTTCAATGAGTCTTTCTGTCTCTATATTTAAGTCAAAGTAAATAAGAATTAACATTTCTTATAGATAATTTATTGCACAATTATTGTCTCTTCCTTTTCATGTGCTCATATGTGAATTTAAAATACAGCTTGTTGTTAGAGAGATAAATATGACATAAATTTTTAAATGATAATCAGTATAGCATTTATATGGAAATATTTACTTTCTTGGGAAACAAAATAAATTAGGAAAACGTTATGACAAAATTAGGACAGCAACAATGGGAACTTCTAAAATGTATTTTTAGAACCAGGACACTGAACATACCCTTCTTCGAGACCCCTTAAGCGCCCTGGAAACCAGAGATCCTCAGTACTCCCATGGAGCCAGACCGTGCAGTTATGGGCACAGCCCTGGGTCTGTGTTCAGTGTGGGATCTCTGATGGCAGATCTGGGGCCACTGAATAAGTCATGGATATCATAGTCTTTTCAAGTAGTGTCAACCTTAAATTTAAGGAACAGTTAAATAAAAAGTTGCATATTTAATTAATTAGAAAGGTAGGTATTCCAGGTATGAAAACATGCCACAAAGGAAGAAAATCAGGGCATTTTCTCCTTCTATTAACTTTATAACCCCCAATCTCAAAAAAGTGCCATAGATACTCTTCCAAGTAGATGAGGGGATAGAATAAGCTCTGCAATTCTTTTGGTTTTTATGTTTGTCACTAGTTTTTCAGGCCAGCTGGCTAAGCAGGGACTATTTCTAGCCTAAAGGAAGCTCTAAGGAAGACCTTGTGATTTAGTTGCTAAGTAAGTATTTCTGCAGATGCTGTTATCTTTAGGTAATGATGCCCTACTTTGCAAATGACACTATGCATTTATTTTGGAGGAATAGTTGAATTTCTGAAATCTTGGGCTTTCTAATCTGGGATTCTGCTGTTAACTGCCAGTATGTCTTAAGACACTGGCTGACCTTCATTTTTAAAGTGTTAGTTTGTATAGTGTGCAAATTTCTTTCTGGCTTTATAACTCTACTTGCATTCTAGTGCCCACTAGGACTGAAGGTATCCTGGTTTCTCAGACAGAATGGAGAATAGACTTCCTGGTCTAGACTGTGTAGGGCAGAACTCCCAACACCCACGAGGTGCAGATGTAGGACCCTCGGCATGCATAACAGAAAGCTGCACACTGGGGCATGGATAACTTTGTCCCTTTTCACATGCATTTCCTGCTTCTGAGAAATCCTTACTCATGAAAGGATATAATAAGCTCTCTGGTTTGTCACCAGTGGTTATAATACTTTAACTAACTCCGATTACTTTGGGTTAAGCAGGATTGAAAAATATTTTGTTTCTGCCTGTGGGAACAAGTCAGGAAAGATTTATTTTTAATCACTCACTTGCCTTCTTTGCTGAAACTTAGTTTCTTGTGCTTGTTCTTCTCCTTCTTTTCTTTTGAAGTCTTATTTTCCACCTTATATTAAAGTTAAATCGTTTGTAAATTGAGCTGTTTAATCCAGACAAATGTGACTTCCTTGGTTCTCTTGATTGTTCTGATCACATTTGTGCAGCAGAACTGACCACCTTCTCCTTCTCAGGCACACTGTGGTGATGTGAGCATGATTTGAGAATCAGGCTTATTTTCAAATACTAATTCCATTGTTGGCTGCCCATAGTAAATCAGGAAACTATTTAATCTTCCTGAGCCTTAGTTTTTTAAATATTTTTAAAGACTAAATTAAATAAAACGTACAAAGAATATAACACACTATTTAACTCAGAGTAGCAGTATAAGTAGGGCCATTACTTTCTGGCCCCACTTCCTCACCTAGATCTTTTTATTGTTGTGTTTGCTGTTGTCATACTCTGGCAATTGGGTAACTGCTGATTTTCATGACTGTAATTATATTTCATAGTGAAATACACTTCTAAGAATCTCATAATTTTTATTGGATGCTACACCCACTACCTGTTCCCATCCTCTGTCCTCATGCTAGCAAAATGTGAAACAAACAGCTACTCTTTTGCACAATTTTCTTACAAAGGGAGAACTAGAACTAAAAAGTGATTAAATTTGAAGCTACAGACAGTAAATGCGGAAAGTGGGAGTAGCACCTGAAAGTCTTGCTTTCCATAGTGCTAAGATAAGGATTATTAGATCATGTGCTCTGCTGGGAATGTCTTATCACCTATTTTGTGTAAGTATCCAGAGAGATGGTTTGACATTTTGTTTAGTTAAGAAAACAATGTACAGAAAATTTTAGGCTGCTATAATTTTTTAGTGCACAGTATGTTGTGTTTCAACCTAAAAATTAAAAAAATAGTTAATAAAAAATCTCCCAAATCAATTAAAATATAATATCTGATACTAGCCCTTCTCAATATTAAATTCCAAAGTGAAGTTTCATTTAATGTCCAGTGAATAGCAGCTACTTTAGCTCTTCAAACTAGTGATTATTTTTGATCTCTATAAATCTTGATTTGATATAATAATAATAGTGAAAATATAATAATAAATTTGACTTTAATTCATTTTCATGAATCTTCTAAAATGGATATAAGGCTTCTTTGAAAACACATTTAACAGCAGTATTATTAAAATAAAAATTCTATAATTGAATACTTGAAGTAACCTTGAAAGTAATATCAAGCATTAAAAAATACTTAATGTTACATGTCATTTTATTTCTTCATAATAATTTTTTCTTTTTTGGAATTAGTGTGGAGTGGGCCTAGATTTCTTTCAAAAATGTCTGAATTTGCATATCTGTTGGGGATGTAAATTAGAAAACATGTTTGAGTCCTGACCAGTGTGGTTCAGGTGGCTGGGCATTGACCTGCAAGGTGAAAGGTTGCCGCTGTGATTCCTGGTTGGGGCATGTGCCTGGGTTGCAGGTTTGGTTCCCAGTGGGGCATGTATGAAAGGTAACTGATCGATGTTTCTCTCTCACGTCGGTGTTTCTCTCCTTCTCTTTCTCCCTCCCTTCCCCTTTCACTAAAAATAAATCAATAAAATCTTTAAAAAAAGAAAACATGTTTGAAAGCAATTTAGCTTAATGTTTTTAGATCCTTCAGATTATGCATAGGGTTTGACTTAGTATTTACAATTTTGGAAGCTCATCTTCAGAAACAAATTATATATTTAAATAGGCTTCATGAACAAATATGTTTATCCCACCACTATATAAAATTCAAAAATAACAAAAAATAAATGGTTGATTAAGAAAACTATGGTACATCTATTCAATGAAACATTTTACTGCCATTAAAAATTTATAATAATACAATGAAACAGTGTTATGGTAGGGGAAATCAGAATACAAAACTATGTTTACAATAAGATTGCAATTATGATACTAAAATATGCTGAAGAACAAAGCCCAAAGTAAGTAGAAGGAAAGATAGAAAGATCAGAGCAGAAATAAAATGAAACAGAGACTAAAAAGACAGCAGAATATATCAATTAAACTAAGAGCTGATTTTCTGAAAACATAAGCAAAATCTGACACATCCTTAGCTAGACTCTCCAAGAAAAAAGAGAGAGGATTCAAAGAAATAAAATCAGAAGTGAATGAGGAGACATTACAACTGATAGCACAGAAATACAACAAATCGTAAAAGACTACTATGAACAATTAGGTACCCATAATTGGACAACCTAGAAGAAACAGATGAGTTCCTAGAAACACACAATTTACCAAGACTGAATCATGAATAAAAAATCTAAACAGACTTATTACTAGTAAGGAAATTGAATCAGTAATCAAAAGCCTCCCAAAACACGAATCCCATACCAGATAGCTTCATGGTAAATTATACCAAAACTTTAAAGGATTATGAATAACCAGTTCTTCTCAAACTCTTCCAAAATGTAGAAGAGGAAGAGGGACCACATCCAAACTCATTTTTTTAAATCCTCACCTGAGGATGTGTTTTTTAAATTGATTTTAGAGAGAGAAGAAGGGGGAGGGAGGGAGAGAGAAAGAGAGAGAGAGAGAAGTACCAGTATGAGAGAGAAACATGGAATGGTTGCCTCCATATGTGTCCAGTCCAGGGATCAAACCCATAACCTAGGTATATGCACTGACCTGGGATTGAACTGGCAAACTTTTGGTGTACAGAACAATACTTCAACCAACTTAGCCACCTGGCCAGGGCTCCAAACTCATTGTACAAGGCCAGTATTACCCTGATACCAAAACTTGACAATGATATCACAAGAAAAGAAAATTACAGGCCAATATCCTTGACAAGCATAAATTCAAAAATCCTCAACAAACTATTAGCAAATCTAATTTAATAATACATTAAAAAGTTCACACACCATAATCAAGTGCGATTTATTCCAGAGATGCAAGGATGATTCCACATTTATCATTCAGTCAATGTGATATATACTGCATTGACAAAATGAAGGATAAAAACTACATGATCCCCTCAATAGATAAAGAAAAAACATTTGACAAAATTTAGCACCCATTTATGATAAAGCCCTCTCCACAAAGCAGGTATAGAGGGAATGTACCTCAACATAATGAAGACTATATGTGACAAGCCCACAGCTAACATCATAGTCAAGGGTAAGAAGCTGAAAGTTTTTCCTCTAAGATCAGGAACAAGGCAAGGATACCTACTCTTAACACATTTATTCCATGTAGTCCCGTAACCCAAGACAGAGCAATTAGGCAAGAGAAAGAAATAGAAGCACCCAAATCAGAAAGAAAGAAAGAATATTGTTACTCTTTACAGATGACATATTACATAGACAAAGCCCTACAAACTTCTCCTAAAACTTGTAAAACTAATTAAACAAATTCAGTAAAGTTGTAGGATACTGGTGATTTGAAATGGAATATTTTCAAATCGTCATTTTGTCATCATGTCTACCACTTACACAGAGAGGATTTGGAACTGAAACAGGATGTCATTAACGACACTCTCCTCAGAATGTGCCAGGTGTCCTACACCTGACACAGTCAGCACATTCCTAGAATGTCTTTTCTTTTGCTGTGTCCGGCCTGCCAATGAGTAACACTCCTGCCAATAGAAAGATTAAAATATGTACTATTTTGGGGTTCTCTAAAAATAAACTGCCTACAAAAATACAGTCTAAAAGCATAGTGTTTTTCTAAAAGAAAACTTAATATGTAAGCATTTCCTCAGGTACCAGTGTGACACATGACCTGATTGATGGAGGAGGTGGCTTGGTCAGGATGACAAGAGGGCAAACATTTTAAGGGAAATTCTAGTGGCCGAAACAAAGATGTTAACTGCAGATGAACCATTGAAAGATCACCTATGTAAAAAGTATTTTGTTTAGATAAAAGTTTTGTTCGCAGAATATTTCCAGAATTTAGGGAAGACACATCCCAATGAGTCTGACTCACAAGAAATATAGCTCATCATTAATAATATTATATAAAGATATTCTTAACAACTGGTCAGTGAGAATCAAATATAAGCATGTGATTCTTGAAATACCAGGAGAATAATTTGGATGTTGACCATTTTACAGGTTCTCTTAAATGAGTAGGAAGAGCATAAAAAAAAGCGTTTAGTTTTTTCATGTATAGTTATGGGGTAAGTGAAGTAGAATATGTGGGATATCATAGCTTTAAAGGCAGAAAGCTACAGTTTTCTAATCTATGAAACAGAAATAATAATTCCTATGTTGGGACTATTTGTGGATTAAATGTACTATTATTTTTGTAAGTAATTTGTCATAGAAATGATATGCTGAAACTGGGATGAAACATTTAAAGATGGCTGAATATTAAGAAATTACTTTCATCCCATGGGTAAAGTATCTGAATGAATGACAATTAAGGAGATTTTGGAAATGAGAACCAGGACAGAGTCATATTCAATATTGCGATGTTATATAAAACTTTGTCATGAAGAACAGCCAAGAAAATTTTGCAGAGGTAGGAAAGAAAATAAGAATTAAGATGGTCAAATTGAATTAGTGGGTTGAAGTGTTAAAGCTGCTATGAGTGATGAGAAAATCAAGCATGCCTTGATAAAGAAGAAAATTGCCTCAACTACCAGGTAATCATTTGATCTTGACTGAAAGAAAGGATGAACAGTAATGAACAGAGCTAATTATGGAAGTTGATGGAGGCTGTGATCTCTTTTACGATGTGAATTTGAGGGATTGCATAACATAGCTCCCCATTTGAAAACATTCACTGGCTAGTTCTCAGGATTCATATTTGATTCCCATTGCTGGTCACATTTTGTAGCCCCTAAAATACACTAAGTAGATGTTCTTGAATAAAGAATGGGTGAGAGTCTTAGGTTGCCTCCTCCCAGAATCAGACTATAAAATAAGGTTGCAAATTTAAGTATATCAGTCCCTTAAATAATGTACTTTTTTTTCCTCAATGTCATTTCATTAAAACATCAATGAGATGTATAGAAACTTAACTCATTTATAGCAATTAGCCTATGGTAAAAGTGATTTCATTATATGTTGTTTCATTTGAAGTTTCAGAACCTATCGACAATTCTGAGGATTTACTGTGGTTTATTTGGAAGGTAATCTCAGGAAGCCTTGTTGGAAGACTGGGGAAGTGAGACAAAAAAAGCAGGAGAGGGGTGCAGGGAAAGAATCCAAAAAAGGTTATGTTAATGAGCAGGTTACCACTGTGGGCCACTGGGGATTATTTATACTAGGGACCTCTGAGAGAACACCCATTCTTTATTAATTGAGGGTTGCTGCTGAGGGCACCAACTCCCTGTTACCTTCCTCCTAAGCATGCTCCTGAAGCAGAGAAAAGAGAAAGCCCACCAGAAGAAACTCCAAGGTGTCTGTCGTAACCATAGACTGCATAAGAATGGCTAGTGCTGAGGGGTCATAAGCAGGGCACTGGTGGAGTCTGCTATACTGAGTGAGTGAATGAATAAACTGTAGCTTCTCTTTGCATTTTAGGTCATTTGAATCTTCTAATGATGAACATTGAATGCCAATGCCTAGGTAACCATCCAGCTGTACTAGTAAACATATTATTTACTGTCTTAGTTAACTTTTGATAAGAACCATGTTACAGGAAAAGAGACATTATTAGGAAAAAAAGAACAGTTTGTAGAGTCCTGGAAGATAATTTTGTGACAACAATGTTGCTTAGGACAGCCCATTTTTACGAATATTCTGATAATTAGTTATCTTGTGTGGTAGGGTAAACATAATTGTATCCTGGAGAACTGTGAAGCAAGTAAACTTTTTCCCTCCCTCTGTTCTGTTCTTTCCTTTCTTCCCTCCCTCCCTCCCTCCCTTCCTTCGTTTCTCCCTTCCTTCCTTCCTTCCTTCCTTCCTTCCTTCCTTCCTTCCTTCCTTCCTTCCTTCCTTCTTTCCTTCCTTCCATTCTCCTCTCCCTCCATCCCTTTCTTCCTTACAAATGGTATAAAGCAGTAATTTTCAGCCTTTTTTATCTCATGGCACACATAATTACTAAAATTTTGTGGCACACCAAAAATATATATTTTGCTGATCTGACAAAAATAGGTTATAGTTTTATTCATTCATACTGCATGGATATTGTTGTGTTAGCTCTTGTCATTTTTTAATTTGATTATCAAAAGGAAAAGAGGTCAGTGTTCCTGACTAAATAATCAGATATTGCATGTTTTAAAAACTTTGCAGCATGTCAGTTGAAAATTGCTGATATAAAGTATTAAATAGTTTCCCGCATCTTCTTGTAGGATTTAAAAATTCAGGTGATAGTGAAATAAAAGAAAATCCTCCCATTTAGAGAAAATTTATGTTTGCCTCCTTTTTAATTATGCTACTTAAAAAAGTTTCTAGGATTTTGAACATTCAACCAAATTATATACCGTCTGACCTTAATAGGAGACCAAAGCAAGCATAGAAGTCAGAGTTTGGCCCAATACATTCTCCAAGGGGGATTAATTATTAAGTATATTTCATTTACTAGATTGTAACTTCCTGGTGTCCACACTTAAAAAGGACTGTATCATCACAAGAAGTGTCAGTTTGTGAGATTAGCCAGTTCAAACTTGGAAGAATTAACAGATTGTAACTGAGCATTTTACTGATACTTTGATTTTCTTTGGTCCTGTTTGTTAATGTAAAAATACAAAATAATGTATTTCACTGTGTATAATGTACCCCATGTTTTTGGCCCAAACTTTCAGGAAAAAATTTATTCATTTTAATTTTTTAATTTATTTATTTATTTATTTATTTATTTATATTTAGATATTGTTTTTGTATTGTAAAATAATTTTAGCATTTATTTTGAACATACTATATAAGAAATTTTATGTAACAAATAATTACAAATCACAAGAACAGATACAAGGTACAAGAAATTTTAAAAAGAATTAAAAACATTTATATAGATATATAATTAGTACTAACTATGTGTAATACACATCCTTATTTTTCTATCAAAAATTTGGGCAAAAAATTGTGTATTATACATGGCAAAATATGGGACATTCTGTTATTAAGGTCAAATACCTAACATATTACTCACTGGCTATTAAAAAAAAGTGAGATTTAAAAATGCCTGAATCACATGCATATTTTTTTTAATGTATTTCAATTAAGTATAGCCTTACGGAAGTTTTTTAGAATATTCTTACATATTTTTCTGGAAGTCAGTTGTCTACAGTGGTTCAAATTTTATTTTTTTCCCATTTATCTTTTATTTTGATGAATAAAATAAATATAGTACTTACTATTTATTAAAATATCATTTAAAAAGAATATTTCTCATTGCTTTTTCTGTTTAACCACTTCATTGAACTCTGAATCTAATATGTAATGAACATTTTTCTGTATCTACTCTTCCTTTTAAATATATAAGGTAAATTTTTTTTTTCATTTTTTCTGGTCAAGATAGAGGTGTAGGTAAACATGGCTTGCCTCTTTGTGCAACCACAGCAAAAATTACAACTAAACTACTAAACAACTATCACCCAGAATCATGAGAAAATGGAGCCATATGGAAGTCTGACAACCAGGATATAAAAGAAATCACATTCATCCAGACAGGTAGGAGGGGTGGAGACAGGAGACACAGAATAGGTGGTCACACACCAATGTGTGGTGGATAAAAATCAGGAGGAATATGTTGGGTGTGAGGGAATCCACCCCCACACCAGACCACCCAGCCCAGGGTTCCACTGCCAGGAAGATGAGTTCCCAGAACTTCTGGCTCTAAAAACAAGTAGGGCTTGGGGTGGTGGAAGAAACTATAGAAATCTCAGGAATCTCTTCTTAAAGGGTCCTTAACAGACTTAGGACTTATGTAGACTCACTCCCTCTGAGCTCCAGCACCCAGACAGCAGCTAGAAGGGTACCAGTGGCATACAGGGAGAAACTGAAGTGTCTAGCATCAGGGTGAGTGCTGGGGGACAGCTTCCTCCCTGACAAAGCTACAGAGGCCAGGCAGCAGCCATTGTCCCTTTTCTGACCTCTCCCTGACACAGAGTCACCGAACAGAGACACCATATCTAAGATGCTGTCAACATGGTTCACATGAGTTGCCCTGCCCTGGCAATTACCTAAGGCTTTGCCCCATCCAACTTATGGGTGCACTTTTCTACAATAGGCCACGCTACCAAGACAGGGAGTCAAAGCAGCTCTACCTAATACATAGAAACAAACATAGGGAGGCTGCCAAAATGAGGAGATAAAGAAATGTGGCCCAAATGAAAGAACAGATCAAAACCCGGGAAAAGAACTAAGTAAAATGGAGATAGGCAATCTATCAGATACAGAGTTCAAAACACTGGTTATTAGGATGCTCAAGGAAATCACTGGGTACTTCAACAGTGTAAAAAAAGACCCAGGCTGGTGTAGCTCAGTGGATTGAGTGCGGGTTGTGAACCAAAGGGTTGCAGGTTCGAATCCCAGTCAGGGCACATGCCTGGGTTGCAGGCCAGGTCCCCAGTGGGGGTCACGTGAGAGGCAACCACACGTTGATGTCTCTTTCTCCCTCCCTCCCCCTCTCTAAAAATAAATAAAAATAAAATCTTAAAAAAAAAAAAAAAGGATAGGGTAAGGAGCCTCTGGGACAACTTCAAAGGTACCAACATTTGAATCATAGGGTTTCCAGAAGAAGAGGAAGAGCAAGAAATTGAAAACTTATTTGAAAAAATAATGAAAGAAAACGTCCATAACTTGGCAAAGGAAATAGACATAAAGCCCAAGAAGCAAGAGAGTCCCAAACAAGTTGGACCCAAAGAGGAACACAGCAAGATACATCATAATTAAAATGCCAAAAGTTAAAGATAAAGAGAGAATCTTTAAAGCAGCAAGAGAAAAGCAGAGAGTTACCCACAGAGGTGTTCCCATGACTCTCAGCTGATTTCTCAAAAGAAACTTTGCAGGCTAGAAGGGAATGACAAGAAACATTCAAAGTGATGAAAAGCAAGGACCTACAACCTAGATTACTTTATCTAGCAAAGCTATCGTTTAGAATTGAAGGGCACATAAAATGCTTCCCAGATAAGGTAAATCTAAAGGAGTTCATCATCACCAAGCCATTATTATATGAAATGTTAAAGGGAATTATTTAAGAAAAAGAAGATCAAAGCTATGAATAATAATATGGGAATAAATTCATAATTATCAACAATTGAATCTAAAAAACAAACTAAGCAAACAAGCAGAACAGAAACAAAATCATAGATATCGAGATCATTTGGACAGTTATCAGTTGGGAGGGAGTATGGTGCAGGGATTAAGAAGTACAAATTGGTAGGTACAGAATAGGCAGGGGGATGTTAAGAACAGCATAGGAAATGGTGAAGCCAAAGAACTTCTATCCATGACCCAAGGACATGAACTAAGGGGGTGGATTGCCAGAGGGAGTGTGGCAGACCAGGTGGAGGAGGGCAAAGAGGGAAAGTTGGGACAATTGTAATAGCATAATCAATAAAATATATTAAAATATTTTTCATTTCATTTAATTTGATTAAATATTTTATATTATAAATACATTTAAACTTTTCATGTTAAAAATTAAATGGTCATAATTTCTCTACTTGGATCTTAAAAATCTAAAAAATTGTTTCTCTCAATTTGTATAGGTTTATTATAATAACTTATTTTTATTAACACATGAATATTTGTTTTATCAATGTTGGAAGGAGATAATGTACCCAGTAACACTAGATATCCTTTATGGAGTATGGCAGTCCTTTATGGAGTGTGTTCTCACTAACAATGAATATCATATGTGGAGAATGAGAAAGCAGCTGTGGCGGTGTTCCTAAGGATCAGAACTCAGATATAGTGATATAAAGAAATGCCATTCAATGATAACAATAATTACTAAAACTTTTCCAGGTTATTTTGTACTTCCTTAACTTATAACTATTAAACCATTACAATAGTATTTCAGTATTTGAAAATTATTGCTACTTACAAAGAAACCTTCAAGATATAGAAACTACAGACACATATTTTGGTAGAGGATGTGGTTAGCAACTGTAAGAAAGAAATCAATTAGTGCTAAAACTTTGTCAACTCTTACCTTGTCTCAATATTTGTTTTTTTCAAAGTGAAATAAATACTATGAGAATATCTCTACATACAAAATTCAATAAAACAAACCACATGCTCATGTAAACACAATCTAGGTAAATGTTTTATGATAATTACCTTTATTTTTTTTAGCTCAGTAAATTTTTTTTAAAGATTTTATTTATTTATTTTTAGACAGAAGGGAAGGAAGAGAGGGAGAGAAACATCCATATGCGGTTGCCCCTCACATGGCCCCCACCAGGGACCTGGCATGCAACCCAGGCATGTGCCCTGACTGGGAATCAAACTGCGACCCTTTAGTTTGCAGCCTGTGCTAAATAGCTCAGTAAATTTTAAGCAGCCATTAAATACATTTCTATTTTTTTGCATACTTCGTTTTTATTAATATTTTATTGTTGTTCTATTACAATTGTCCCCTTTCTTCCCCCATTACTCTCCCCTGCACTACCCACCCCCACCTCCCACATTCAATCCTCCCCGGCCATTGTCTATTCTTTAATGCAAAGTTGTCACATTCCCTGGTTTGCATTATTTTGGAATTGGAGTCTTAACTGAATGAGAAGAATGTAGATATTTTTGAAAATCTCATATTTTTACATTTTATCAGTATTTTTCATAAACAGGAATTTCCTGATCAAAACTTTAAGTTATTCAAAAAATTACACAGTGATCCCGGCTGGTGTAGCTCAGTGGATTGAGCTCGGGCTGGGAACCAGAGGGTCCCGGTTCGATTCCCCATCAGGACACATGCCTGGGTTGCGGGCCAGGTCCCCAGTGAGGGCCATGTGAGAGGCAACCATACATTGCTCTTTCTCTCTCCCTTCTCCTCTCTCTGCAAATAAATAAATAAAATCTTAAAAAAAAATTACACAGTGAAATTAACTTTTTGTCTTTTAGCTACTTGCCCTATAGCTTCCTCCCCAGAAGCAATTGACATTAATTTCATACAAGTCTGTCAGACATATCTATACATTCACAATGATATAAGCACAATAGCATGATCTGTTATATATAAACAACCACTTATCTTTATATATCTCCTTGGCTTAGCATATTATACATACAAGTTCGTTGACAATGTTTCTTAGACATTATTCATAACAATATATTATAATTCTAACTCACTTTAAAAAATAACTAGTATTACATTTTGTAAATATAATCTATTTTGTGTCTTTAGTACACTATTATTAGACATTTAAGTTATTTCCATGCTTTTTAGCAATAAACATTTATAATAATCAACATTTATTTTTTTACATATGTCTTTGTATACAAATAGATATATTTCAGTAGAATAAATTTCTAAATGCAGGGTTGCTCTTTTTATTTTTATTTTTTAAGAGATTTTATTTACTTATTTCCAGAGAGGGGAAGGGAGAAACATCAATGTGTAGTTGCCTCTTGAGCACCCCCCACCAGGGACCTGCCCGCAACCCAGGCATGTGCCCTGGCCGGGAATCACACTGGTGGCCCTTCGGTTCACAGTCTGGTGCTCAATCCACTGAGCCACACCAGCCGGGCCAGGGTTGCTTTTTTAAATTTTTATAAATACTAATTAATTTTAATTTACCAAGTTTCCTTTTTCTAGAGTTTTTATTAAAGAATATTTTAAATTGGAAAAGTAATGAAAACTTATTATGTTGGCTCGACCAAAATTTAGTGTCTAAACCACTCATTTGTCACCTAGCCTAGGTGGCTTTACATTAATTTATTTTGTTTTTCTAAAATAGATTTAAAAATTTTTGAAAGCTGCTATAATGCCTTGTGTAGTTTGGTAGTCCTAACACTAAGTAATAAGGTAAATCTCATTTAAAATCCCTCTAACCGGTAAAATGGTATATTTGGCATCAGTTCTTAATTATCAAAGTAAACAGATAATCTCAGTCGTGTTTTAGTGTCCACTTACTTCTCATATTAGTAAGTTCTTATGAAACTGCATTTGAACAGAATTGAAAAATGAATAACCAGTACAAATATGACATTGCTTTTATATTACTACTTTATTAATTTTATTTCTGGAGACTGTATTTGTGCATCAAATCACAAAGAATAAATAGGTCTTTTTCCTTTATGAGTCCCTTGGGCACAACAGGTCCTGAGCACCTTGCTGTGGGGTGCCCAACCCAGAGCCTGCAGGCCACACGTGGCCCAGGATGGCTCTGAATGCAGCCCAATACAAAATCCTAAATTAACTTAAAACTTTATTTTTGCTCATCAGTTTTTGTTAGTGTTTGGGTATTAATGTGCAGCCCAAGACAACGCTTCTTCTTCCAGTGCGGCCCAGGGACGCAGGAAGGTCTGACACCCCTGCAGCTAGAATGTTGCATCAAGGGTTCCAAACACCAAAATAAAAAATGTTACCCGGGAATCCCCATTCTGTGGTGCGAGGGGGCTGGCTCCCTCTTTGCTAATAGGGAGATTAAACTCCTACAAAATGGGAGAAAAACCATTTGCCTGACTTTGACAGTTGCAGGGATAGCACTGAGGACCGCACAGGCTCCGGTAGAGGGAGGCGTCTCTCATATCTGAACTGTGTGCTGAGCGGCAAGTTGGACGGAAGTTCAGTAATATCCTTGGATAGTGAAAAAAAGAAGTATTAACTTTCACAAGTTGTTAGTAGTCAAATACATTTTCTCAGTTTCAGGTTCTCAGCTATTTTATTCAGTGGGTATGTTGCATTTCCTCATATCTCCGGAAATACTTTTTATGGTAACTTAGATTGTCGACGAACAAATCCACTATTTCAGACACTGTCTTTTCTTTACATAGTCATTTACACAAGAGCACTTCAGGTGTATTATTAGATGCGACTAATTTTAACAAATCTTGTTAGATTTGTTTCAACTAGTTACATATTATTTTTATAGTCTTTTGTGAACCGTTGCCTTTTTGTTTAAAAAGATGCCTATTTTGCATCTTTGTATAGTTACATTTCTGGTTTTGTGACCAAAAATAAAATAACCTAAATAATGACTATCAGCAATTGTTTGGATTTAGGTTTTATTAAGATGAATTACCGTTACTGTATTTGTTTAATGTAGAAGTGGGAATTTAGCATTAGTGAAATTTTCAATAAAAATAATAAAAACTGTTGTTAAAAACATGGAAAACTGTTATTTGAATAGCTTTTATTCTTTAACTTGTATTTATTTATTTTTGGCTATCTATACCTCTTAGAAATGTAGATTATTTTTTTCTTCTAGGATCTATTTATTTGCCTTTTTAGGTTGTATTATTACCCTTCTTTCCAACATGGAAAGTTTAAAAAATGTATCTTGTCAGAACTGTGCTGTAATTTGAGTGAAAGTAGAGAGGCGGATGGACAAATGGCGGGTGCTGTGAAATAAATCTAAAAATACAAAAGCAGCTTTGTTTGCAACGATAACTAATGTAACTAATTTAAACATGAAAGTTAGATTACTGTAATAAGCCAAAACAATTTTAAACAATTGTAAAGAAAATTAAATCACTCCTTGTGTAGATGTATTCTTCAGCTTTAAAGATCAGGCTTAAAGCTGGTGAGCGGGACAGAGTGTCAGTTTGTGACACTCCAGGCAAGTCGCCTCAGGGTGTCACGATATGACCCGCTGGCTCAGAAAAGTGAAATTATTCTAAATGACATCTCTGAAATATTCTGGAAAGTTAGCTTTTTTAGAACTTAGGTACTGAAGAGGCACTCCGCTAAACAATACATCTTTCTGACACTGCAGAGAGTAATTTCTTTTTTTTCTGCCAACATTTAAAACATAACCACTTACATTTAGGGAATTATCAGTATAAGTAAAAATGCAGAGCGGCAGTGGGAAATGTGTGGTTAAAAGGCTCAGTTAACTGTAATGGCCAGGCCAGATGTGGGTAATACTTAGAAAAAAAATGGAATGCTGTACACACAGATTGAGGAAATCAGTTTTTGATACAGATGTGTCAGCGCTGGCTCTGTGATACAATGACAGTTCAACAGTGTTTCCTAAAGAAACGGCTGTCAACTTCCACTCTGAAACTAAAGTAAAAGGACTCAGTCTCAATCATATTTTCTATCCTGCTTGCAGAAACCCTATAAAATCATGACTAATTAATACTCAATAAAAGCACCAAAAACAAGCACAAGTACTGCTCCGAGACTTCCAGAAAATACCCATTCATTCTATAAACATTTTTGAGGTCCAGGGGATATGATGAAGGACAAGACTAATAGCATCCCTACTTTTATCAAAATTATATCCTAGTTGGGAGACATGCAATAATCAAGTAAGCATATATATTCATAATGTAATTTCAGGTAGCATTAAGTTGGAGAAAATAAAACAGAGTGATATGATAGAATGTACCTCGTGTGAGGGTATTGTGAAGAAGGTCAACAGTACACAGAAAATGCATCCTAGATAAGAAAACATCAGCCACAAGAAGATTTGGAGGAAGGGCATTTCATACAGAGAAACACCAATTGCAAACTCCTTTCAATAGGAATGATCAAACAGAAGAAAGCAAGCAGCAGCAGTGTGTGGGCAGAGGCTGCTGTGTAGTACAAGCTGAGGTCAGCGAGGGAGGGAGGAGCCCTCACCACACGTGGTCTGGAAGTAATGGCAGATTTGACTTTATTCCAAGTACAACAGGAAGCCGTTGGTGAGTTGTAAGTAGAGGAGTGAAGTAACATTAAAATGATTGTAAGAAATTACCTGGTGCCAATTGTGGTAATCCAGGTCCGTCCAGGTCTTTTCCTTCTTCTCTTCCTCTTCCTCTCTTTCTCTCTCCCCTCCCTCTTCCTTTTTTTCCTTTCTCTTTCTTTCTTTCCTTCTTTCTTTCTTTCTTTCTTTCTTTCTTTCTTTCTTTCTTTCTTTCTTTCTTTCTTTCTTTCTTTCTTTCTTTTCTTCCTTCTTTCTTTCTTCCTTTCTTTCTTTTTCTTTCTTGCTCTTCCTTTTCTTTCTTTCTCTTTCTTTCCTGATTATTTTTTCAGGGTAGAAGGAAAGGAGAGAGAAAGAAAGGGAGAGAAACATTGATGTGAGCCCCCCAACCAAGGTCCTGGCCAGCAACCCAGGCATGTGCCCTGACTGGGAATCTAACTGGCAACCTTTTAGTCCAGGGATGATACCCGACCCACTGAGCCACTTCAGTCAGGGCTTTGGTAGCCCTGGTATCTGACAATGGTGATGGGATTAGGGTGGTAGTAGTGAAGATGGTAAAGCGATTAGATTCAGAATAATTTTGAGAGCAGAGTCTACTTGCTGAAATTTGAATATAGAGAATGAGGAGAAGAAATGACTCAAATATCACATCTAGGATTTTGCCTTGAGCAGCTGGCTAGATGGAAACATATTTACTGAGAAAAGATGGGGGTGGGGGGAGCACCAATTTATAGGAGAGGAAATTAGAAGCTCTATTTTAGACATGTTAAGTGCAAAATGGCTATTAGATGTGAAAGTGGACCCTGCTGCCGGTCTATCTCTAGTTTCATCGAACTGAAGAGCTCTATGGGTAATCAGCATTGTTCTCTTGTGCTTGCTGTTCTGCATATTCCCAGATTGAGGGAATAACAGAAAAAAATTTACTTTTTCTTTTCTTCAATAAATAGTTATTTTAAACATGTATGCTGTAAGCATTCACAGCAGGCTCTGTTCTAGCAGTGTAGATGGGGCAATAAACAAGATCGAGTTGCGTTTTGTATTAAATTTTTCCTTTTCAGGTTTAGTTTCAAGAGTGTGGGTGAAAAATGGATGACTCACGTCCGTTCTTTACTAGCTAGCACAGAGTTGGCGGTCAGTTTGGGCTCTGTTGCATCACACATCTCTGGTACTCGGTGGAAACACTCAGAAGCAGACTTGGTAGCCTGAATGTACAATGTCACCTGCCCAAATCCACGAGTAATGAATACAAAATGAACAGTGCTATTTAATATATTTTCCTCCCACTTATTCACCCTATCCTTTTATTCTTCTACCATTTATTATTTTATACAGTACCAGAGTAAAATAAATGTCTTCTAGCTTATGATGATTAAAAATGGTGAGATATGGAAATAATTCAGTTTAAGTTTGCCAAGGAGTCACCAAAATACTTCTGAGTAATTGGTTATTGCAGCCTTCATGGAATGTACCGCCTTCACGAGCAGTAAAAAGCTGAGGTTACTGAAACTGAGAAATTACCTGGTGTTTTTCAATACTGATGTGATAGATTTTAATACTACTTGCTTAATGAAGGAATAGAGTCTGTCTTTCTTTTATAGAATTCTAAACCAAAAAAAGAAGCAGATTTTAAAAAAAAACAAATTCTCATTTGATCTTTGAACTAATTCTGGTCCTAATTGTCTTCAGGTAAATCAAATTTGGGACCGTAAAATACAGCCTGACCGCTCAGCTTCACTTAATATTCTGCACCCCCTCGCTTCCCTTAAAACTGGTTCCTCCAGTTTCCATGCGGATGATGCTATCATCAGTGAGTTGTGCCAAACTGAGATTACTGTGTGCTATAGTCATAGTCTGGTTTCCTGTCTGGCGAAGAAGTGTTTCATGGTGGTTGACAGCACTGGCTTTAGTCAATTAGAGTAGGATTTGAATTCTGGCACTGCTCATCGGCTGGATGTCCTTGGGCAAGACTCCTGCCCCTCAGTCTGTATTTATGTGTGAGACTTAAGAAAGCTAATGCAGATGAAGTACCGAGCACAGGGCCTGTCACAGGGTAGGCATTTGTATATACACTCCCAAAATATACATAAATTTGAGTGCCAGTCACTGTTCTAGGCTCTGGGTTAAACCAGAGTTGAATTAGACAAAGTCCCTGCATTCATGGTTCTTATATTCAGGCACTCCATGATCTCAATTACTCTCCATATGATTTTCTTTCTTTCCTGATGGCTGTGGGTAAAATAGGGATATTGGCAAAAAATGGGTACTTTATCATATTTTTCCCTCTGTGTGTATTGTGGCCAGAGTCTGTGCGGCCAACCTCGGACTCCATCCGTGCCCCACCCCCCCCCCAGGCTGTCCTCGAGGCCGAGCTCCACTGCTGGCCTTCCCTGCTCTCCCCCCCATGGCACTGATGCTCACCTGCTTCTGCTGTGTCGTATTCCCATCCTTCCCAGTCACACAAGACGACTGATAAAGAGTTCTTCATGACCGACACAGACGTAATACAGTACCCCACTTAGGGCTTTGCGCAGTGTTCCAAAAATGAATCTCCAGAAGTCGGACATTGTGATTTGTGGATTGTGTGAGGCAGTAGAGGGCTATGGAGAAGCTGCTTGTAGTAACGTGTTTACAGAGTGTATTTTGTTTATTGAACCTAATCTGTAAAATGACTTTTTTTCTCCTTCCCTACTTCCCCCATGCTTTTCCACTTCTGTCTCTTTCCCTTATGTTTATGTCATTTACTTTGCACAAAGTGTATTATATCCTGAAGCCAGCTTAAATGCCATGTCCTCCTCTGACCTTACTAGTTGAAAGAAATCTCCTCCTCTATACCTCTCTGGCCAGTCTTCCCAGTATTGTCTGCATACTTGTTATTTCCTCCTCACTTCTCTGCATCCACAAACTTAATTAGGACACCTGCGAGTGTGTGGAGATAAAATGCAAGGGGCAGCTGAGGGCTGAAGCCAGGTCAGGGCCTTTCAGAGGTCGAGCAATTCCTCTTCCTCCCTTCCTCTTCTTTAAAATTTATTTTCAAAAACTAAAACAAGTTTTTAAGATAATAATGTAAGAAATAATAGTTATAATATATAATTACAATGTAATATTCATGCTACTTATAAAAGCATTTGGAGTATTATTAAAATGTAAATTGTGATACACAGGAGATATCTAGGAATGGGCTACTAAAGTTTTATGATGACCACTATCTTAAGTGTATACCAGAGACTACATGTATAAATTGATTTAGAGAATTTAAACATTTATTTTGAGGTCTTACTGAGTAACAGCCCGGGTGAATGATTCTTTGCACCCCCACCCCTATGATACAACCTGTATGTGAGCAGTGGTATCAGACGTGGATAAATTAAGTGACCAAAACATTAACAAATAAAGGTAATCACAGGAGGATAAAAAGGTACAGTGGTAGAATTCTGGGGAAGGACTGAGACAATATTGGGGAACGGTGTACCAGTTCAGGACCTGGGCTGTGGGGTTTCACAGAACCAGGAAGGCAAACTGTTGGGGACCACTTTGTGTGGTATCAGAGACTGTAGCCCCACACAAGCAAGGCCTTGAAAGAGGCCTGTAAGTCTGCACTGGAACACTGGGAATGCAGGTGGCAGGTGTGACCAGACACTAGCACTGATGGGAGAGCAGGCCTAAAGAACGTATTATACCCCTTGAAGCTTGCTTTGCTTTGGATAGCCCTGTTGCCGTGAACCAGATATCTAGGTCCAAAAGCAGGAGGAGTGAACTCTTCATCTCATGAAACATGCCTTAACCGCCATCTGGCGTCAGCATGTCTACCAGACCCTGACCTGAGGTAGAGCTCTGTGTTTTTTCAGTTGTTATCTGTAGATAATATCTGTTTTCTGTAACTATGGCCTTTACACGTTGATTGATGAGCTTTGCATGCATACTGTATACCCCTGCACATACCAATTTCAATAAAATGCATTTCAGAGAAGGGCTTGGGGCAATCTCCGCTAGAGGGAATCGCCACCCTCTTCCCCACCAGAATAACAGATTGTGTCCGGGACGACTTATTCTCATCCAAGGTGGCTGGGAGAGCTCCGTGGGACTGAGTTACCCACAGCAAACCACCTAGAGATCTAGAGAGATGGCCTTCTAATAGGAGATTGGATTGTCACAGTAGCAGAGGGTGGATATTGAGGGAGAGTTCTGGTAAAGACAAAGAGAAAAACTTAACATTTTTGGTGGCCGTATTGGCAACATCTTTGCTCACAACCCCATCTTTGACATCCTGTTCCCTATGTGGCACTGGTAATGAACAGCCCCGAGTAACTGGTGACTCTCTTAATAGCATGATGGTCTGCAAACAGTAGGAAGAGGACTGAGAAATTGTGTAGAGAGAAGCAGAAACTAGAAACCATGTGAATCCTCAGAAATCCGATGAGTTGTCTCAGTTCCTTGACAATTTTGGTTCTCATGAATCCTGTTGGTACATTGCCATGGATTCTGTGGATTATTTGAAGCTCCCTTGCTTTATATCCTACAAGTGAGTCACTGCTTTTTTGCATCAAAAAGAGTCCTGATTAGAACAATATCTGATACGTTGTTGAAAATCGATAGTCTCTTGTCATCCCAGGAACTTAAGTTCTTAGTCATAGACACAAGAAGAACTAGATCTGTTTCTTCACCCCAGTTAATATAGTTTTTCATTTTCAGTATGGAGGAGTGTTTGGGCATTCTTCATAGACTTGGGTTGGAGCTAAGGTAAGAAAGAAGAAGACAGTTTCTAATGTGGCCTGAATATAGATCGATAGATGTAATGTTTGGGGCAAAGGCTAAACTGATGAAACTAAGGGACACTTTCAGTACAATAGCTCAAGTGAGATTAAAGTTGATCTCCTTTTTTAATAGTTATGGTAAGAGGCGAGTTTCTTCTATTCAGGGTCAGTTGTGTCAGTTGTGCCTGTTCAGCTGGTGCCTAGTGTCATGCTCTGTTCTAATCATATAGGAATAGAGAAAGGGTACCAAAGACCAGAAGCTAGATTTGTCATACTACCACTACTTGGAGTCAAACCCCATTGGCCTAGAGTGCTTATTCGACCATATGTAGCTCTAAGCAAGGCTGGAAAATGTTCTCTTTATTTTATGTCCACATACACAGCTAAATAGCTTTTGGTATTCTTCAATTAAATAAAAGAGGGGGGCTGGGGTTAGACAGAGGTTGAAGAGGGTATAAAGGGGATAAATGGCAATAGAAAAAAAGGCAATAAAAAACAAACTATTAAAAAAGAAAGAGCCCTGACTGGTGTGGCTCAGTGGTTTGTGCATTGACTCGCAAACCAAAAGGTAAATGGTTCAATTTCCAGTCAGAGCACATGCCTGGGTTGTGTGCCAGGTGCCGGTTGGGGGCATGCTAGAGGCAAGGAATCAATGTTTCTCTCCATCTCTTTCTCCTTCCTTTCCTCTCTTTCTAAAAATAAATAAATAAAATCTTAAAAAAAAAAAGAACAAAAGAAAGAAGGAGGAGCAATTGCACTGTGGTTTCAGTAGGAGAATTCATAGTGAGCAAGAGCTAGCTGGAGCACCACCAGAAAGATCAACATGGCCTGTAATCTCCTCTCCCTCTGATGTGTTACTGCATTTGGGGTTTTATTATTTTATTTGTTACAACTTAAATTCACTTATTCATTTCACTTTTACATGTTCTTTGTTTTTATTGTTAGACATTTTTTACTTTTAAGTCACTAAAGGTCAATCAAAAATTCAAATTAAATGTCATTTACTTTTATATAACCATTAATAGTTTTATTGAAGGGTGCCAACAACTTTCTAAAAAAAATAAAAGGGCCAGTTATTGCTGATTTAGCCCTCTGGATACATTAGCGAGGAAAGTATGTTTCACTCTGATAAGCCTCTGGGGATAGAAATTGCTATTTCAAAGCGGAAAGAAGTGCTAGCTAGCAGCTGCAGAAGGGGGATAACTGTGGAATATGTGAAACACACCTTTATAATTTATTTAATTTTTCAAAAATAGTTGTGCGATAACTCTACAGGGGGTAATGGTAGGGTAGGCATCTGTCAAGCACAAAAAAAAAAAAAAAGAAATCAGACAAGTAAAGCATAGGAAGGACACAAAAGCCCAAAGGTGAAAAAACTAGACATATTCGTTGTTTTGTACACTATGCCAAAAAGTACCTTAATAGTGCATTAGAAATAACCTGGCTTTAAATATGTACAAAACTCCTGTATTTCCCCCTGTTGATTTGTTTATGTTTTTTCTAGATTGGGTCAGGGATAAAGGACAGAAAACTCGAAGTGCTCTGCTATGATCCCTGCTCTCATGGGCTTACCACCCCATTATGGGCATGGTGGGGACGTACTGTGTCCTCAAATCAGGTGTGACTTGCTTAAATGGAATGGAGATAAGGAAAATTCCATGAGGCCACAGGGCTAAGATGGGAAAGACTGGAAAAAGTGAGGCTGCTGGCAGGAGAGAATGGGAAACAACTTTAGATACAGTGTCGTTTATCCTTCATAAATTGGCTTAGAATCTCTCTGAATTCCAAGGTCTTTTGTCTGCCCCGATATTCAGTGCTTTCCTGCCCTCCTGGCCTTTTCTAAAATGTGGCGCTAAACTACCACTTTGACCTGAGCTTCGACCCTAGCTTTTGGCACATGTATTTAGAAAATGTTTCCTTTGTAAAATGCCTTATTAGTTCCATGTTTCACCATGTGGTCACCTGCAATATGAATTTCCACCAGAGCTGACCCACTCTTGTGCCATTTTCTGGCTCGACATTGCCTCAGGTTTTCTGAGCCTGGTTTTCATCCTTATTTTATAAACTGTTGTGTTCCAAGTTTATTTAGCAGTACTAGTGGTCAGACATGCATCTGAATTGTGCAGAAAAGACCTGGAAATGGTACAGGAAGTCAGAAAGATTATTGGAGATTTAAGGTAAGGACTCAGGATGGAGGTGAGTTTTGAACAAGGCCTTAAAGGATGAAGTGTGTCCACAGCGGAATGACACCTTTGTGATGCTGTGGAGGGAAAGCAGCTGCGTGTGCGCGGTACTCACAGAAAACAGTGCTGGCTGAGGAGGAAGTGTGTGTCTTAATGTATTGAGCTGCTCTAGGTCTGAGTTCTTGTTCATATCTCTGGATACCAATGTGTATTTCCTGCTTCCAGTTTTGGGTACCTCCCAGGATGACAGCTTTTGAGCTTCCTTGCTGATAGGTTTTTCCAGGGTCCTGAGAATGATTAGCAGCTTTTCATATACAAATCTGTTCTTCAGATCATAGCCCATATCCATCTTTTGTTCATAAAATACTTAGTATCCACCCTGTATTCCTTTGGGTTCCAGTCCTCAGTAGGAGTTTGATGATGAGTAGAGAAGTCAAAGACACCCCTACCCTAACTTTAAGGAATTTGGGGTCTTGTTGGCTAATGTAAAACACTAGAAAAATAAAAATCTATAAATATATAAGACAAAAAAATGCGGCCCGGTTGGTGTAGCTCAGTGGATCGAGTGTGGGCTGGGAACCAAAGGGTCCTGGTTCGATTCCCAGTCGGGGCACATGCCTGGGTTGCAGGCCAGGTCCCCATTGAGGGCCATGTGAGAGGCAACCATACATTGCTTTCTCCCTCTCTTTCTCCCTCCCTTCTCCTCTCTCTAAAAATAAATGAATAAAAAAATCTTAAAAAAAATGCAAGTTTGTTTTATTATGTAATACCTCTCTCTTTTTAATATGATGATTTAATTATTAAATAAACACTGTCTTTTAGAAAGATATAGCATTGAATATTTTAAGGACATTGTCTATGGTTGGGCCACAGAGAAGCACTAACAACACCCTCTGGAAATTAATTTTTCCAAATGCTGAACACATAGATCCTAAAAAACAGTTACATATTTATTTCATATTATATTGGCTCATGGGAGTTATATCTGAAGTTAAAAAATATTTGGCAGGGTCATGAGTCCTCTTTAGAGTAAAATTTGACAACGTCCTTTTAGCTTATAAATGCCATGCTATGTGTGGAGATGTGGTGAGAGAAAATGTCTTTCTGGGCCAGACACTAACACCTGGAAGGCTTCTGTCAACTCCAACAAAAGCACCTGGAAACACTGCAGATCAGATGCTATGCAAATGTGCTTCTACTTATCACATGCCATCGAGTACTCTGTACCCAGCGATTTTAATACACACTGGAAAATAATTTAATATTCATCTTGGGTTTCTTCTACATGACTCTTTCTGAGAAAAAGAGAATTTTCTGATAACCTTTATAGTTGTTCATTAAACTAGCAGAGACTCAGCTTTGAGCACCTCTGATCACATGTCCACCCTCCTTTCTGTTTGTGTACACACAAACACTTCCTAGTGTGTGTACCTTATGCCTCACTGACGCTAGCTGCGTTTCCAGCTTTCTTTACTTTCTTGTTTCCTCTCTCTTATTAGACTGCAAACTCCTAGAACAGGTTCCATGTTCATTTTACCCATTTCCTGTGTAACATCTTGCTTAAAATTGGCACTTAAGGGAACAAACTGTGTTGTAACACTGCTCTTTTTTATCTTGAGGTCTAAAGAAAATAGCTCAATTCTCATCCCCAGCACCTATTAAATGCCTTTGTCTGCAGAAAAACTCAATAAATAGTTGTCCAATAAACCTATGGAAATTGTATGCAAAGGCTACATTTTATCTTATATATGTGTTTGCCTCAGTGCTTTCAAGAAGAGAGGAGCCGTGTTCAGACAAACCACAGAAATCACATGAAATGGCCCTTTTGATTCTCTAGTTACAACAGAGGTCGTTGTGTACAGTCACCGACAGATCAGAAAGCCGCAAAGAACAATACGGGACAGGTGACAAATTTATATGGAGAGACGGGGTAGGTTCTAAAGAGTCATTGTATTCTATATTGTTTTCACATATTCTATACTGTTTTCACATTCTGGTTTGGGAGACATATATGATATAAACAAGTTCATTAACTTTTTAAACTATAACTATCAAAACTAATGTGAAGCCTCTTTACCACTGGTATCCAAGGCAGATGGAAAGGAGTTATTTAAAGACAATCTTATAGGGATATTATGAGAACAATATCAAGTGGGTTGACACTGCCATCTGCTACACAGTTGAATCCACAAATGAATGTGAAAATTATACCAATGAGTTGCTACTGATGACCTGTTACAAATTATAGTTCAAATAGTCTAATATGGTGGCAAATAGCAGACAAGGTTGCAAAAAGAATAAAAGTAAAAGCAAACAAAAAATCTTAATACTATAGAAGAAAATGTTTGAAATAATTAAGGCAATATAATTTTTAGTTTTCTTTTCTTTTTTAAAGGTTTTATTTATTTATTTATTTTTAGACAGAGGGGAAGGGAGGGAGAAAGAGAGGGAGAGAAACAGCAATGTGTGGTTGCCTGTCACATGGCCCTCACTGGGCTCCGGCCTGCAACCCCGGCATGTGCTCCAACTGGGAATTGAACCGGGACCGCTTGGTTCCCAGCCCGGGCTCAATCCACTGAGCTACACCAGCCAGGCTAATTTTTAGTTTTCTAATTCAATCAGAACTGTTGCAAGGATCTTGTTGACTTGCTATATATATCACACAAGCTGGTCTTGATTTGTGGGCAATTGATTTTGGGGTTTGTGTTAGGGGTAACCATATAAAGAGTTCCTTTCTAGTCATCCGTGTTAATGTTGGAAAGATAAAATACATTTTTCTATGTGGCATGCGTTCAGGGGTTAAGTGTTTTTTTTTGAAAAGGAGGCACCTCTGAGAAAATAAATAATGGAAGCACCTCTGAGAAAATAAATAATGGAAGCAAGACCTTTATATAAAAGTAAACTAAATTTGATACAAAAGGAAAGGAGATTTTTAGAAACACAGATGCATGACAAGAAAACAGCATAATAAATCATGCCAAGATTACGAAGTAAATTATTTTACTTAATTTGTCTCAAAATTAGCCAAATTTGTTTCAGATTATTTTTTGGGGGGGATGAGATGTTGAATTAATTTTTAGAATCTCTTTTATAACCATTATAGGTGATTGTTTAGAGGATTGCCCTATGAAAAAAATATTTTAAAAATTCAATCTGAATTTAGAGAAAAGTAATGCCTATTTCTTGACCAATTATATTAACATTAAATGGCAAAGGAGAGTTAGCAATATTTTTAAAACGGGTGTGATATCCCGAGACCAGCGTTGAAGTGGT
Source organism: Micronycteris hirsuta (assembly GCA_004026765.1). Lineage (NCBI taxonomy): Eukaryota > Metazoa > Chordata > Mammalia > Chiroptera > Phyllostomidae > Micronycteris > Micronycteris hirsuta. Next base: position 78,476 of record PVJI01001219.1, read on the forward strand.
GGCACCCAACACAAAGTCAGAGAGGAGCGCGCCTGTGTGTGGCGAACGGGTCAGGTGCCCGACAGCTTTGTAGAGAGAGCTGCCGAAAGGGTAAGGGAAACGAGAGAGGGAAGGTGACATTGTTCCGTTTTCCATATCAGTGTTATCACTTTATAACACTGATGCGCAAATTCTTATCTGGAGTCATTTTGTAGTAAGTGTCTCTCATTTTATTCTCTTCTTTCCCCTTGTGAGTCTTATAAAATATATGAGAAAAAGCTTAAGTACTACTTTTGCACTGTGTTGCTTAATATGATGAACTATTTATTCAGTCAATTTTGTATGTTAACCCACCTTTCCACTTGCCCAGAAGACCGGACAGCTTGGAGGCCTATGTTTGGAGAGTCTCATTAAGTCAGACAAGGTTAGGTTGGGGAAATCTATTTGTTGACAGTCTTCTCAGTGATTATGAAAGCTAGCCAGGATTTTAAATCCTAAAGTGTGCCCTCTTTTACCCTTTCTTGCTTTATGTAGGAAGCACAGTATTATTTCCTTTGAGGTTAACTAATTTCAATAATAATGTAATTAATGTAATGCTTCCTTGAGTCTACATTTGTATTTTAAAGTAGGCTTCAGTATATTAAAATAGAGTGCCAATTTTCTTTTGAGATCCCACCACTTCTGGAATTATCTAAGAATCCAAGTGGGGTGTTTACTTAGTCCAAAAGGCCCTGCCTACTTTCTGAGACTGTTGAAGAGAATGTGGGCGAGTCTAATCTCATGCCCCTACCACTCACACAGTATCTGAGGGGCGTTTGTAGTCATACCCTTGGTGACTGGACCCTTGCCCAGGCCCAAGCGTCACAGTTGGGCTTTCTGGTTAGAGCTCCCTTTATTTCACACTCACATGTTTGCCCAAACACTGCTGGTCCTGAGGTCCTCAAGATTAACCCACATATCTGTGTGTGTGAGTAAGCTTACCCTCATGGTAAGCTTATCATTTCAGCCCAGACTACCCTTTTCTTGGGGTGTCCTCTCTGGCTAGTAAAGCAGCTCTCAAATTTTAACTTGCATTAAAATCACCTGGAGGATTTATTAAAACACAGATTGCTGGGCCCCAATCTCTGTTTCTTTATTAACAGGTGTTATGGTCTGAATTGTGTCACCCTGAAATTTATATGTCGAAGCCCTAACCCCAGTACCTAAGACTGTGACCGTATTTGGAGATAGGACTTTTAAACAGGCAGTTAAGGTTACCTGAGGTCATAAGAGTGTGGCCCTAATGCAAGATGACTGATATTTTAAAAAAAGAGGAAGGGACTCCAGAGATACACACAGAGGAGAGGCCATGTGAGGACACAGCAGAAAGGCAACCATGTGCAAGACAGAGAAAGAGAGAAAGAGAGGGAGAGACAGAGACACAGAGACAGAGACAGTCAGACAGACAGGGAGAGAGAGACTGCAGGAGAATAAAATCTGTGGACAACTTCATCTTAGACTTCTAGCTTCAAGAACTGGGAGACAATAAATTTCTGTTGTTCAAAGACCTAGTCTGTGGTATTGTCTTATGGTAGCCCTAGGAGACTGACATAGATTTGGGGTGAGCTCAAGAATTTACCTTTCTAACAAGTTTCCAGATGATGTTGATGCAGCTGGTCTGAGGATCTCACTTTGTGAGCCATTGGGCTAGCAAATTTTTGGCTTGTTTTGAAAAACTATAATGAACTAACTAATATAAATATGATACTTCCTGTCTTGAGTCATAATGAATGATCTACACATCTTAGTTCTCTCTGTCCCCCTCTTTAACTTTAAGGTGCTTGATTTGTCCCCAAAACTCCAATTCTGAAATGAGAATAAAAGAGAAACTTATTAGTTAAAAAAGAGTGCAAAAGAAAAACTGAAAACGCATTGCTAATTTAGAGTAGTGCAAGGGGACAGTGTGAGAGTGGTCATAAGGACATCAGAAGGGGACCACGGGGAACTAAGAGTTGGAAAACTTGCATTTGTCTTGATTCTGCCCCTGGCTATCTCTGGGACTGGGACAAAGTTAAGAACTTTAACTGGTATAAAGATGGCACTAGATTGGAATGGTCTTTCAGGTTTCGTGCAGTTACAATATTTTATAATTTAGCCAATAACTGTTAAAGAAATCCTGAGGAATGTGATAGAGATTGCTTAATGTTTTTTAATTCTTTCCCCTTTCTCAAATCAGTGAAAGACCAATGATAGTAGTAATAATAATAGTAAATATTGGGATCTCCAAAAATAGTAAGCATTGTGATCACCTAGTAAAGAGCATTCCTCTTCCCTATCAGGCTTCTAACTATTTGAGAAATAAGATAAATGAGGGAAAAGGAGAGTACGTATCAATAGAGGCCATGTTGGAAGGTAATGCTGGACTGGGATAGGTCTCCCACGCAAGATTTAAGACATGGAAAAGCAGATCATTGTTCTCTATGATTTTGATTGTCTTGCTTGCTCCTTGGAGCTGAGTGTGAGCAGTTATTAATCAGAGAAATCTTTCCCCAGAGGCAGAGCTGAGTAAACAGAAAATGGACAGAGGTCAGTGCCGGTCTCCGGACCTGGAAAAAACCCTCAGTAGTGGGGAGATAAATTTTATCTCCCACAGTCCTCACCATCCCATGAAGTTGATGAGGTTTGCAAAGGTAAACCACTTCCTCGAGGTCACACAGCTGGAAAGGGCAGAGCAGGGCCTGGAGCCCAGTTCTGATCGCCTCTGAATCAGCATTCCTCACTCCTTTACCAAAGCTTTAGCTGTAGAGATGGAATCCGGTGGTGTGTGTGCAAATCCTCCTACTGATATATGGGGAATCTCTGCCCAGGTTAAAAGCCTGGACTTCAACTGTGATAATTAACCATCACAGTAGCCATTTTCTCTGGGTGTATGTTCATTTGATTTTAAGGGAAGAAATACAGCCCCTGCTTTTCTTATTCCTGACCCTATCTCATCCTGCTTGGCCTGCAGATGCTTCAGATTCACTTGGTTTATTTATGCTATCAAAGAACTATAGTGGTCTTTGGTTTTTCACAAGTACAGGAGTACTGTATTACTTTATTAAAGAGTTACTGGGCTAAACAAGCCCATAAACGCATTGTTTCTCAACATTCACACATTTTTCCCCTGGTTAAAATATATCCTATTTTCTTTAGAGTCTGGGAAAGACTACTACTGTCCTTTATGTGTCTGCAAATGTTTAAGTTTGAAAAGGAGATGGAGAAAAAGTTTATGAAAGTAAAATTCATATCCAATTCATATTCATACACTCTCAAAAAATGCTAGTAACAGCAGATGCCTCTGCTCGCAGGAACAGATTTATACTAAATCTGGATACAATGAACTCCTTTTATTTCCTTAGAAAAGCAGATCTCAGCCAGATTTGGTGGAATATTTCTTTCTTCTGAGTTAACAAAATTATTTCAGCCTATATTTTAATGATGTAAAATGATGGAAATTGAATTTTTCATCATTTTTCTTTATGTATTATTTCTATGTAATATTTTCTAGTGTCTAGCACAAGGCTAACATATAGTTCCATTTATTTGGCTATTCTTTCATTGTTTCTGGCTTGATTCTTTAAAAAGTATAATGTTTTAATATTTATATAACCAAGCGCTTAGAGAATTTCTAAGTTTTAAGACTTTCAGAGATTATTATAGCAAGCATTACTATTAGGTTAATTAGATGTCTGATTACTGAACAAGTAATAAATAGGAGATTTTCATATTGATATACCCGTCAATATATGATGCTAGGCAATTTTTACAGGTATGAAAGGCTATAAGAAAGTGGTGAGGAAAATTCGTATCATTATATAGCAAGCCCTTGATCTTTGACATATTCACACATTTATATTATGGTTCCACTAAGTGAACGTTGACTAGAATTTCCCAGAGAAATGCCGGACACAACTGACATTATCCTTCCCATTCTATGTGCTGTGCTAATTTGCTTCCACATCGGATCACCCACTTTAAAAGGGCAATATTTTATACAAGGGTTTTAGGAAGTACCGGATTATTGGATTATCAATTGTACTATTTTCTCCCAAGCATTGCTAATCTTTCTCTCTCACAGGGAAAGTGAGTTTAGGCTTTTCTTTTTTTCTTTCTCAAAACTTCACTCAGAGGTTTAATTTTTCAATGTTTTCATATCCTTTTCTCAGTGACACACTTTTTTTTCACATACTATCTCAACTCTTTAAGAATTATACTTTAACTAAATAAAGTCAGTTTTCTGTTTTAATTGTGCTTGCCTGGTATTCTAACATGTACTTTTCTGGCTAATTGGAAGTTAATTGTTGCAGAAATGGATTCCTTGTTGATGAAATTAATACATTCAATAGAATCACTTGTTCATTCATTTGACATATAGTTGTTTAGCATCTACTATGTGCAAAGGCATTGTTGTACCTGCCACGGGAAGTGCAACGATGTGGTAATTAACCATAAGTCCCTAGGAGGTCAAGGACCATACCGCAGTTGTATCTCCAATACTTGCTGTGATGGTTGGCATGGGCTTGGGGTGTAGGAGCTACTCTCTGAACAAGTGAATATGATATACCCTGATCTAATTTATCAATTATTGTCATTTGCATTGTTTTTATAGATTTTTAAAGAGAAAAATATTTTCCATAATTGTTAATTGATTTAAATAATTTTTTGTTAATAAGTAGAAGATAATGAAGATAGTGAGTTTATACTGCATAAATTTATAAAGTCATTAACATCAAGTGGTAATTTTCCAAACAGTCAAAATTTCTCACTAATAGCTTATGTTTATTTTTATCTAGCCATTTTCTTACAGAACAATAGCATAATGATAAGGCACAGAGATTTCTTATCTGTGGTGCTTAGCGTCAGGAGAAGACGAGAATGCCAGGGCTTGGATGAGCAGCTAAATTGGCGACCTGTAGTTAGTAGAACTTTCTCCATTATCTACGTGGGGGGAAGAAGTGATAGTGAAACAGGGGCTCTGTTCAGGTACTTGCTCACGGAGTCTCCTCCAAGTTTATTTGAATGTATATGCATTGTTGAGGTTGAGGAGACATAGTCAAGGTTGAGGAGGTGTAGCCAAGGAACAGAGCTGGAGAATTTTGTTCTAGCTCTACATTACTATCCTTACAAAGCCAGAGTTCAGTCATTTTCCCCTAAGATTGGAAGACAAGTTTTCAGCAGTATTAAGCCCAATTTCCACAGTGCCTATTTTTCAAACAGATAATACAAGTAAAAATTCCTTCACTTAATGCAATAATAAAACCTAAACTCCTTACCATGATGCGTAAGAGCCTACAATGAGGTTGTTTCCAGCCAACTGTCTGATCTTATCTCCTATCACTCTCTCCTTTACATGCCATCTTCATGCCACGCTCAAGTGTTGTGGGGTCTCTTCTGTCCTCTGGGCCTTTATACTTGCTGTTTTTCTGCCTGGAATGCTCTCCTCAGATCTCCCCATGGCTTCTTCCTTCTCATCTTCAGATCTCTGCTCAAATGTCATTTCCTAACATGACCATCCTCGATTACTATTTCAAGTAATTCCTTTGCCTCCTGCTCCCTCCCTATTCTCGTGTAAGCCTGGGCTTGCTAGAGGGCAGACCCCACCCTTGCCAGTCTGCCCCTGGACTATTGGTCAGCGAGGCTGACGCTGCAGGCTGTATTCTCTAGGCTGGCATGTATGCTGGCTTCCTGTTGCGCCTGACCAATGGGTGGCACTGAAGCAGAGTTGGAAGGAATTTCTCTCCCCTTTCTCTTCCGAGCCTACCTTTTAAATCTGGGACTCTAGCTCACTCCTTCAGGTCACTGGTCATTGTGGTTCCAGCTTCTACCTGATGTCCTTAGAATCTGGTTCAAATGACCTTCCTTTTCCCCTCCAACCTAGGTGTGGTAATGACATTATGCTCTTGCTAATCTCTGGGAAGTCTCACTGTCCTATTTGATTCTTCAGTTCTTTCACTGACTCACTACTTTCATTTTATTTTTAATTATTTATTTATTTTTAAAATTTATTTATTTTTAGACAGAAGGGAATGGAGGAAGAAAGAGATGGGGAGAAACATCAATGTGTGGTTGCATCTCATGCGGCCCCCCTGGGGACCTGGCCTACAACCTAGGCATGTGCCCTGACTGGAATTGAACTGGCAACCCTTTGGCTTGCAGCCTGCACTCAATCCACTGAGCTACACAAGCCAAGGCTCATTACTTTCATTTTAAATTGGGTATTTCCTTGATTGTATACTGACAAAAATAATCTTATTACTCTGCCTTATTTTCTTTAAGATCCCTATCTGCAATTATTTTTGTTAATATCTATGCCATCTGTACTACACTGTGCTGTTACTATTTAATTCAGTATAATGTAAGATCTAAGAGGATAAACACTTTGTCTTATTTATCACTGTATTTTCAGCATTTAGCACAGCACCTGGCACATAGTAGTTGCTCAGTAAACATTTTCTGAGTAAAACGAAAGTCTGGGTGAATTTCTGCAGGTTTTATATATAGCAATAGTAGTGGCATACACAGTGTTCTCATACTAATTAATTCTTTGAACACCAAAACTAATGAAAAGGCCATTATTTTTTTTTCTAATCCAAATGGAAATAGAAGTGTTTTAATTTGTTTTAGAGGACAGTGAGAAAAAGTATCTAAGAAGTTTAATTCTATGAGATTCAGAATTCTAAGCTGGATCAAGACTTTTATAAATCCAAATGAATTATTCCTATAAGGCTGTGGTGTCCCCATTCTTAACAAATGGTCTTTTGTATGCGGGTGTGTATGTACCTTTGAGTCAGAGTCCTAATAAGGGCCAGTTGTTTGATTGATTTGACAATACTCTGATTCCCTTCAGTTTCATTGGCATCAACAAAAACACAGGGTACATCTTACTTTGCAGACAAAATCAACATATCACATTACATCCTAAAGAGCATCCTAATAAATATTAGACAAATTTTATTCTGTTGGTGGTATCATTTTCAGTGATTCTACTGTTGAAGGTGTTTTCAATTTGTTAATGACCATGCTGCTTTTGGACACTTGCAGAAGCTTTTGTGGAATAATCAAGACCTAAGTATATTAAATCATTGGTCAGTAGCCATAAAAAGTCAAGTTTTGGTGTACTATATTTATTTATTGGTTTATTTGTAAATTTACCTGTCTACCTGTCATGCATTAGTATACATTTATTAGTAAACATTTCTGTCTCATTGTCCAGTTTGAAAGATAGTTTTTAAAGGTACTTAATAGCAATCCATATCATATACAGGGTAAAGAGAATGAATGGTTTTGTCAATTAGAACAGAAGTAAATAATGAATGGTAAGGGAAATTGGATATAAATTTAGTATACAGAAAGCATGCTAAAAGATTTTTAATAGTTCCTAGAGGTAGGTCACTAGTTCGTTCTGAGCTTTCTAACAACCAACACAAAGAATCTAATAATTTACAAGTTTATAGGGCCTAAGGGTTAATAAATAAAAATAACTCGGGACAAGCTAAGCCTTTTCAGGTACTGAAACTGAAAGGATTTCCAGTGACTTCTCATACAAGGGACAAATATTGCCTGGTCCAGAAAGCAGAAGGGAAATGTGAAATACGATCACAAACAGGGTCGGGGTCAGAAGTGGCTGGAGCTTGTCTTTGTGCCTGCACAGACGGGCTGAGGGCATCCCCAGAGAGATCATCATGTTATCTGTCATCCAGTGAAGTGCTCTAGTTTGGGAGGTGAGGCATCCAGCTTCAGAATGGACAAATAGCTTTTTCAGAAGCTGGCAGTGTGTATGAAACGCAAGAGTTAGGACTCCAATCAATGTCTCTGACTGTACAGTCATGTTTTACAAACAAACTCGATAAAAAATGCAACCTGATTTTATTTCCTCAGTTTCACAAACCAGTGACAGATGGAGAAAGGAAGAGTATAGGTGTAGCCCAGGCTGTGCGTCATTTGTGGCAGGAGATAAAGAGCTTAGATGCTTGGGAGTTAGGAAGCAGGAGTTCGAGTGATAACGTGGTCATGCAGGAAAGAAAATGGATGTTGAATCAGACAGACCTGGTATAAATTCTGTCTCTGCCATCTCCCAGTTTTATAACCTAGACAAGTTATTTATCATTCTAGAGATTCCATTTCCTTGTGTATAAAATAATAATAATGAAACACACATTGATGTATTATTTCAAGGAGGCAAAAATGCATGTATAGCAATTGACAAATAGCAAGTAACCTGTAACTTTAGCCTTTACTGTAAGTAAGATTAGTATCAGGTCAGAGAAGTAATTAAGAAAGCAAATAGTTCCATGCATATCTAGAATTTGAAGGTCAGGACAGGCGAGAAGTAAAATACCAGGCTGGAAACAAAAAGTCACACATCATAAAGGGCAAATCTAAACTTAAGGTTAAGAAGCCATGGGTACAGAAGGCAGCAGAGCCAGGTGGACAGGATAACACATTCTAATTTCCCAGAATGGGGAAGGCTCGATTTAATGCACTATTATGTTTAATTCAGGAATTTATCATTTGCTTTCTCTTGGCACCAGAGCCTGTCCAAGCACTTGACCCCTGGGGAAGTGATGCTCATTAACGTGACAATGAGAGCAGATCCTGACCTAATGGGAAAAAGAATGCTCCTGCAAATCTTATCAAAGAAAACACAGACAGTATTTTCCAAATGCTAGTTTGAATATACAAACATCTGAACTCAACCATGGAAGTCAGCAGGAACTGTTCAACCTTCGGGGTACCATCTACTACATCAGAGTCCACCTGTTCATAATATGTCAGATGAAGAAAACAATGATCGAGAAGAAAGAGCAGACATGGAGCACCATGTTCTATCACTCATCATTTTAAATTTAAATATTAGATTGGTTTTATAGTCGACATGAATAATATCAAGAACTTTGATTGTATTTTAAATAGAAAAAGCATCTTCATATATATTATTCCCCAAATCAATTTGTTAAAGTTGATTTAGCATTGTCATTTCTATTTTTGAAATGAGGAAACAGAGCTACGTGAAGGATAAAAAGAACTATATGACTAAGTATTATAAAACCAAGTGCCGAAATTCTCAGTGTGTCATCCAAGAACCTCTGCAAGTAGTCCCTCACTTCCCCTCAGGTTTACCTTTTACTTCCTTCCTCATAAATGATATATTTTAACCTCATCTACTACTTCAGTAATATGCCTTACAGTATTTCCTTTCCTGGGATCACTCATTTTCCCCTCAGCCATGGGGGACGCATTCTGCCCCTCCCCTTTTAAATATTGAAATGCTGGTTATCTAACTTTCCTTTCCTTTATGAAGTCTTCCCAAGTTTCCTGGATTAATTAATTATAATTCATTTACACTTCATTTTTGGTTATTGAATTTTGCTTATTTTCGTGCATCCATGTTCCCTTCCTCCTCCTCTTTCACAGTACTAAGCATTTGTACTAAGTTCTGAGTAACAGTGAGAAAAAAAGAAGAAAAAAGCCATTCCTGCCTTCTTCTAACTTAAAATTAAGGAGGGAAGAAAAATACAACTATGAAAAAAATAATATAAAGTAAATTATAATTGCATATTATGGCAAGGGTTATGAAAGAAAGCAAATGTGTACTAAAAGAAAGGCCACCAAGGGAGACCTATTTAAATTTAGGTAGAGAGGAGTGGGAGAGACTTTTTGCAGTAACATTTAAACCTAGAGCTGAAGGTTGAGTATCTTTTTATTGCAGTCATTTGCATACTGCTGGATCAAAGTGCCTATGTAAATACTCATTTTTATCTCCTCAATGGGCTCTGACACAGGACCTTGGGTGTGGGCAGATTTAATAAATGTTGCATATATTGAAAGGGATCTGCTCACTTAGCAAAAACCTAGCTTGCTCAGTTCATCTTGGTTCCGAATGACTGTTCTGGGTTCTCCTTTGTTTTGAACTGGAGCTTTGGACTGGCCTTCGATGGACCAGGAGGTGCTGGAGAGGAAGTCAGAGGAGGAAGGGTTGCTGCTGGCCAGGTCCTCACTACACCATGAAGCTCAGGGATAGGAGCTCCAATTCTGCTCACATTAGTTTGTAATACTTAGGAAAACGTTGAGAGGGCATTCCATGGGTAATCTTTGTCTTTTTAGACTGGTGGATTCTGTCATCCAGTCAGGGAAAATCAGTTTAAGATGTCAAAACATGGAGACTGTTGTAACTAGAACACATTTAATACCCGTATCTTTTTCTTTTCGTGTCTTGATCTATGTGGGTTGTTAGTGGCATTGCCACTGTGATAAACATATAAACTATGTGCCATTTAGCCATTCTCACCAAAACTGACTTTCTAGTTAGATGCCTCTAAATGTCCAATTCTCTTTGGCAAGAGAATATGGTGACTTCAAATTAGAGTTGGCATGCCCTATGCACTGCATTTGGAGATAAGAAGTAGTCCAGCTACAGCACTAACTTTTTGTTGATTTCCAGGGTGATTTCAACTGGTCTGGCTGCGGAGGCAGGGGTTCCCATCCTCCTCATTTTTCTTTTCTTCAACTTAAATTTGACTTTCAGGATGAAATATCCAGTACTCCTTTTCTGGGACTAAACCCTGCCAAAACTCCCCAAATACAAAGAAGTAAGCTGGGGAAAGAGACTGAATCTGGACTTATACAGCAGAGGCCATTTGTCATATAAGACATTCAGGTTGGGGAATCCAACTGAAGAGAAGCCTAGCCCTCCCCTGCTGAAAGGAAATATAACCCTCATTCTCTTTCCAAGCAGCACAGGCCTGAAGGCATTTTTGGAAAGTGGTCATTATCATCTTTAACTGTTTCAATATAGGAATATGATAGTGTTAGAACTGAAGTGAGAGATTTTGTAAAGAAGATTCTTACTAAAATGGAAAAGGTTTCAGAATGGCAGTGTTTCTGCTATAGCTAGACCAGAAAATTTTTTCCCACATTAAAATGTACGAAATAGTTTGTACGGACTAAATAGAAAAAACAGCATTATTTTCCTTTATTCTTTTGTCCTGAAAACATAACTGAATACTCTATTGTTGTAACACATTGTGATCTTTCTGAGGACATTTTCCAATTAATGGTATTGCTTCCTTAGGTGTGAGCTCCACAATGTAAATAGCAGACTATGGTCAAAGACATATTTCATGCCGCGTCACTCTATCAGAAGAACAGTCTGCCATTTTTTGACAGCCAGTGACTTGTGGCTGATCCAGTGATAACTTTAAAAAGAACTCATTATCAGTCTAGTGAACAAAATGTGCATTATAAAATAGTGCGGGATTTAAATTTTCAATGTCAGTGATTTTTGTCTGCATGTGTGTGATGAATTGGGGTTCAGCTGAAGCAGTTTCAAATATTTGATATTTCAGGAGATTGGCAAATTTAGACAGTCAAGGATTCCCTTCATTCTTCTTAGGATTAAACCAGCTGTTCTTCTGTTATGAATAGTTGAAAAAAGATTAAGAAAAAAATTAAGACATGTTTCAATGAGTGAGAAGTCATTGTTTGAGGCACAAAGAATCATTATTAGTACCATGCAGACATCTTTTATAAACATCAAGAGACTTCATTTGAGAATTAAGGATGAATGAAATATGGACTATGCTGTATCGTCTTGATTAATCCTTAAAAGTTCTTCATCATTCTGCCACATTACCATCAAATTCACATCCCGTGAGAAGTCAGCAAGTGGAAAAAACAAAACAAAACAAAACCAGAATGGGAAGAGGTTAGGAGAACAGCATCCTGCTCGCTGACCCAAGGACATTTTTAGACAAACAACCCTAATCACTGACGGCCTGTGGCAGATTATTTCCACATCTCCAGTGCCGGTTATTATATGGATGCCTCACATTATTTCAGATGGGGAAAGGTGAAATTTGATGGTGTCAGGTTGAAACCTCATTTGAGAAAATTCCACATTCCACAGTGACTAGTGATTGGAAATTCAGACTTGATGAGAGAAGGGAGACAAGTGAGAGCACAATGAACCGGCATCGACACCAGAATACTTGTTATTTTTCAGAAGAAACTCTTGAAACTGATCCCTTATATTTAACCTCATAGAGGCACCTCTAAGTACCTATTATGGGATTTCATGCCATCCATTTGGCTATATACTATTTCAAAACCTGTAGTATCTCCCCCAGAAAATGCCTTCCCTCATAATGGCTTGAAGGGATTTTGGAAATACTGTGATAAATTTTAGGGGAAGACACTGTCTTCTTATAGAATATGCAAAAATGGAAAAAAAATAAATAAGGTGAATCTATTCTTTCTTTCCTTTTCCACCAAAATGCTTTTCCTAATATGAGTATGTCAGCTGCTTGGTGGTGGGAGGTGGTGCTGGTCTCTCTACAGGCTTTGGAGTCACAGTAGGTTATATCTAAAACTCAACTTTTCCACTCGTTCGAAATCTCTTAAAAGTTAGGTATGGGTAGTTGTATGTATTATTATTGCTCAGAAGAGGAACTCCGGCAGCACTCTCCACCTTTCGGTTACCGAATGCTGTCCATCTGATCTAATCGATGTTTCCCAATAGTCCCCTCCTTACCGACTGTACTGCTATTGCATAGGCCTCCGTCACCGTTTCCTTGGGTTCCCAAGAGAACTTCTTCTTCAGACTCCTTGTCTATTGTCTACTATCTTGTTCTTGTGTAATTCTTTCTATACATTACTAAAAATTATAATCTTTTACAAATATAGCTCTAATTATGTCATAACGTATTAGAACACTTCACTGGCTTTCTTTAATGTGTAGCATGAAGTTGAAACGCAGAAAAGTGTGCACAAGCCTCCTCCTTTCCTTTCCTGTAACACTCTTATGGGTGCCCTATGGGTCATTCGGGCTGAAATAGTCATTATTTTTCACACTTGGTGACCTAGAGTTTTCCCTCTGCTGACCTCTTATATCTTATTCTGTCCCTCCCCCACCCAGCCCTCTAACTCTTACCGGTCCTGACTCTGCAGCTGAAATGCACGGTCCTCTGAGAAATCTTCCCTTATTCACCACATGAATTCAGTTTACCTTCCTTGTGTTTCAGTAACACAAGCCCACTCCTCTTTCTGAGCACCCAGAGTTTATTCTTAATGTTAGTTTTTCAGGAATGGCTTTATCATTGGATTGTGTCTTATTTCCTTTTATTTTCCTAGTGAAGTGTTAGGCACCATGATACACAAGCTATAAAAATTTGCTAAAAGGATGAATGTCTCAGGTTTAAGTGTTACTGATTCTGGGGGCATTAGTATTTTGAAAGAGATCAAAGACTTAACATTAAGGAAATGAGTCTTAAATTGTGGAATGTGAGGCTTAGGCCAGCTGACGAGTTAGGTATGTGTGTGCTCCGTGCTGTGTTGGCGTGTACATTGGGGCTATGGTACCAATGTGGGGAAGCAGGATGTAGAGAACAGAGATGTCTGAAAATACTTTGAATAATATCAGGTAGTTGGATATTTTTTCAGTTAGGAATGTGACTAACATAACTAATATGATTATTAGTCATAGTGACTTAAACATTTAGGGCTTATTTGTCTCTAGTAATAAGAAGACCAGAAATAGATAATTGCTGTTTCAGTGGCTCAAAAATGTCAGGACAGAGGTCTCTGTGGTTCTTTTACTCTTTTTCTTAAGGTCCTAAAGTGGATTCCAGAGTTATAGTTACATGGATCAGGTTTCAGATGGGAAGCAGGAGAAAATATGGAAAGGGAGAAAGGAGAGTACCAAGGGGAAAATGTAGGTGAAGACTTATCATTTCACTATGCAGAACTGTGTGGAATTGTGGTAGGCAGTTAGACAGACGTGAGCAGAGGAAGGACGATTGGCCAGGTACAGAAGGTCACCCGGGTAGAAAGCTCCAGCTATTTACCAAAGGGCTAAACTGGGAAAACAAGGACTGCACCCCCAGGGTAACCTTTGCTCCCCTAGCACATCACTGGTCACGTGGTTTAGACACCCTGAACTTTCATATCACTGGTCATGTTGTTCAAAGCCTCCCATGACCTTTCATCCCCTGGCATGTCACTAGTCATGCCAGTTAGACCCCCGTAGAGGGGGGATGAACAAGAAGGAGCAGAGAATGGCCTTTAAGCACTAAGCCCCCAGGACAATAAGGTTCTGATCCTCATCAGGTCCATCTAGGCCTCAGTTGTGTTTCAGCTCCAGGCCCAGAAAAGCAACAAAACTAGACAAGTGACCCCATGGCTGACATCAGGACCAGCTGCATTCACTTCACGCCCTCTCCTGATGCTGACCAATCAGTAGAGACCAGGACTGGGAAAGGACACACTGGAAAGCTGATGAATATTCTATTGTTATCCTTCCCTGAGATCTCCAGATAAATACCCTCAAGATGGAGGACCCAGTGGGGCTCTCTCTATGGAGCACACCAGTACCTTTTCCAACCCTGTTTCCCCAAGTGTGTTTTCCTTGCCTCTTTCTTTCTCCTAAGCTCCAAGGGCCTTTGTTTTGCCTCTTTAATTTATTTCTGAGCCCTTTTTTTCTGCAGCTGACTTTTTCCACCTCCATGATTTTCTAAATAATTGTTCTTTTATAGTTTGAGTCTTAACTCTGAATTCTTTCTTAGCCAGAACTCAAATGCCAAGGTTGCTGAACCAAGTTCTGGTCTGACTCTATCAATCTAACACCTAATGCTGTTTAGCTGCCAAAAGAACCATTGCCAAATCTAGGTGACTATGATACTTGATTAAATAACTATGCTTCATTATTCTTCTCTTTATTGAGTTTAAGAATAATGAACTTATTTGATCTTTTGAAAGATTAGTCAATATAAACATATAAATTGTGCTCCAGATGAATACTTATGTTTAGCATATTGAACTATTTAACTGTGCATGATTTCATTCTTCCCACTCAATCCCATCAACAAAACCCAAGTCTGCCAGTATTATTCCCCAAATATATTAAGTACTGACTCTATGGCAGGTACTGTGTTTATCTCTGGAGATACATAACAGAATAGACTCTAAGAGAGCAGGACACCCTTCTGGCTCTTTAGAAGTTTATTACTTAGCGGAGAAAAAGAAAGAAATTATCAGGTAATTCTTATAATAGGTGATGCATTCTATGTGCAAGGAAAGTCTTCGAAGCTTTGGACAGGTAACATCTGGACCCACTCCAGTCTATGCAGGGGAGGACAAAAAACAAGAACACTTCCATGAAAGAACTGACAGCTCATCTATTTTTTTTTAGAAGAGGAGAAATTGAGGGAGCATGACAGTAGTTCTAAATAGATTAAAAACAAACGTTCAAATATAGGAAGGTGTGGGTTTATGAAATACGACAGGATTGGTAAACCTAGATAATTTATGAAACAGCTCTTCTCAAAGAATTCAGAGAAAGTGGGATCTAGAGAGAGGGTGGGAGGAATTAGCCTTCAGTCAGGTGTCTCTTCCACTGAAACCAGAGGGAACATGGAGTTCCAGCATTTTGGTACAAGTGTGTCCAGGGGAGTTGAGGGAGTACCTACCCAATGACCTTAGTTCTTTGCGAAAGGCCCTAAGTGTCTTTGAATTTAGGATCAAGATCTCCAAGAGATTAATGAAGATTTAAAATGCTGGCATGGGGAGTTGGAGGGAGAGTTGCTAGAAGTCCATCACAGGATTGCCAGGTTGTATTGAGATTCTATCTGAAATTAAGAAGTCAGGATATTTTTCTTCATTCCACTTCCCATTAGTGTGTAATTTTTCTCCAGAGTACCTAAGAATTTAGGTTTGGGAGCTGAGGAAGGCCATAGTTAAATAAATTATTCCAGGACTGCGGGCAGATTGGTTCGGAGAATGAGGGGGTAAGAGATTTGAGGGTATTAATGAAAAATGGGTTAAGCCAGAGCCTCTAGGTGTTTCCTCCTGGAAAACTCGAGCTGTCTTCTGCAGCTACAGCGCAATGATGTACGGAGATTGAGCACTTAGTCTTCTAAGGGTGGAGTAGGGCTGGAATAATCCTGGCTCTCAGGTTTGTTATCTCCAGTGGCATACATTACCTTGAACATTTAAAATATTAAAATACAATGCTAAATCAAATTAAAATATCAACATAAAATGTTATCTTTTTATATTATGTTATGCAAATGGTTGTGAAGCACCAGATTAGGTGATTTATGAGAGATCAGTGCCAGGTAGGGATGGAAGTGATGTCTTCAGGCAGCTTCGACTTAGAGGAGATAGTTGTTTCCCTGAGGTAGGACACAGAGTGGGGGGAATGAGAGCGCTGCCAGGAAAGGGTGCTGCGGCCACAGAGGAGGAGAAAAACAATGATTTTGAAGACTTGGGAGTGGCTGCTCAAGCGTGATTAGCCAGACAGGCGTGGGGGAGTGGGACAGGGATTGGGCTTTGGGTTAGATTCTCCCCAGAGACAGTTAAGATCGCCTGAAATAACGGCAGTCAAGACTGCCTGCACTCCTCTTTGTTTTCCCCCGAGTCCTTTTCTCTTCTCCCTCTGTTCTGCTGAGACCTTAATTAGAGATTTTATTTTAAGGATGCATGTGGATGGAAATTGGAAAATTGTCAGATACTAGGACAGCTCTAGGGATCAGAGCCAATCTTTTCTTTTTCACTGAATAAGCGGTTCCATAGCTAAAAACAAATTTGAGAGCCATGTATCAAAAGGAATAGATCAATTAAATACCTGTCAGTAACTCTATGTAATTTCCAGTTCTTTCAGTTGAGATTCAAGCTGTTTTAAATTTTGTCATTAATTTTTTTTTAATTTAAATCTTTTTCCCCACATCATAAACCATAGTAGCATTAATCTTAAATTAAGACCTGCTTTACTTTGTTGTAGATGATATTGTTGCTTTTTAATGTCCACAGCTTTTCTTTATGATTTTCCTATGCAAAATAAGTCCATCATCTCACTGGAATTTGTTAATCATAAACTAGCCTGAAATGATCTCTTTTTCACAGATATCTCTCACAACGATTCCTAGTCTTAGCATGCCTAATAAATGCTTTAATATAGGTGAGACAGTCTGTGATTCTGTGATTGGACGCAGTTACAGTTTCTTCTCGAGTGACCTCTATCTACTTTTCACTTCAGAGACATACATTTAAGAGATGTTTGTATATAAAATATTTTTGTTTCTTTGTTCTAGGTTAACTTCCAGGGAAGCCTCAGTGGGAAATTCAGTGATGTTCTCATACCATTAAGCCAGGAGAGAATTCTTTATCTCTCTCTCTTATTGTTCTTTGATTTTCTTTACTTACTTTTTTCTTTCTTTTCCTCCCTTTTGCTGTAACTTTAGGCAATTTCATTAAAAACTGTGGGAGCAATTGTGATCTTGACTTAGATAGCCATGGGCTAGGTGCTAACTATGGCTAGTGTTAGTCAGAATTTCAAAGCAATTACCTAAAAACACTGCAGAAAAATCCAGCATTTTATGAAAGGCTACAGTCTGTAGCTCCAGCAGGAGCACTGTGGTACAATGTGTTACTAAACTGCAATAAAATAGAATTATGTAATTTTTAAGTGTATATGCAAATATGTCGTCTTGCTGTTTGTTTGCTGTTCCAACAAATTGCAGGCGTTTAAAATGAAATGTAATAGATTTCTTTAAAGAATGTGTAGGAATGATTTTCAAATATGTATTTGTGAAGAATGAATTGTTCAAATCTAAATATGGGAGAGATAACTTGGCAACCTGTTTATAGACATTTGGATTAAACTTCCACAACAGGAGGGGAATAAAATTAACTTACGCGGATTGTGCTCATGTTTGAGATAAGGGGGAAGTGGCTGTCGCTATTAGATCTAGCGTTGACATGCGCCCGCAAGAGGAGAACTCGTTTCAGAATGCTCTGTGAGACTGGCAAACATGAAATGAAAAATCTAAATGTGTGATGAAAAGTGAACTATCTCTCAAGGGCAGAATTTTCAAAGGAAAGTTGCTCTAAAAATCTCTTTAGATGTTTAATCTGTGGTTTGAACATTTAATATATTTTGCTCAGCTTTGAAATTGTACCCATTTAAACCTGCCTTGTGCCATTTTAGAAAGGTCTATACATTTGAGAAGGTATCGGAGTCATTTCTTAAATTAATGCCAAAGGCAAGAGACAAGGTCTTTGAATTTATCTTACGGGGACAAAATCAGAGGTTTAGAGTTGTAATTTTAGAGAGACAGGGAAATAAGAACCAGCCAATTCCTGTGTCTTGCTTACAGATTGTTTGGAAGAGACAATTTAGCCTATGCTATTATTCTAGAGAACTTGAAATGACTGTTATGTATGTTTTTAATGACAATTCAGAATCTCATATGTTAAGCGTATGAAAGATTCTCTCCCCATCTCATTCACAAGTGTGAATTTTTGGAACCCTTCCTATTAATCTTGTGATATGCTTGGAATTTTCCCAAAGCATGAAGAAGGAGAGAGCAAGAATGTCCAAGGAGAGGAAAGATGAGAATTAAAGTAGCACATTTCCTATCAAGTAAATTAAATTGACACATATGTAGAAACTATTTCTTGTCATCCTTTTAAAATGACCTAGAATTGTCCCTGATTTATAGCACAGTGTCTCCTGGTCCTAGTGTGTCTTCGGCAATTTTTTTAGTGTAGAAGATTAAATATACATAAATGTCTTTAAATTAATAGAGACACATTTTAAACTTGTTTTTAAAAGGTAGATTTTTTATCCTTACTAAAGTGAATAAAGTTCATAAGCCTATATGCTATTAAGCTAAATGTCTGCACGCTTCTCTTCTTAACTAATGGCACCGAAGGGTGCTGTGGGAAACCTGTCTTAATAAGCTACCTCTTGGTTCGTTTTTTCTAGGTTTTTGTCACTCTTTTCAGGACCCTTCAATAGCTCTCTTTACTCTCGAAGTAAAATAATTTTCTCATTAATTTAACTCATTTATTTAGGTATTTGTTGACTATGTAAATATTCAGAAAGTCATTCATGTATGCATTAAAATAAATCAAAAGAATACTGAACTACTCAAAATGATGTGTTGTTCTGGGTGATGGGATAGTCATTCATGAATAGGACAGGATTCTCTTTGTGAGTAGCTGGTAGGGCACGAGAAGGTATAATATGCGGTCAGAAATAACTATAATACAAGGGAGAAAATAGGGCTTCAGGAAAAGAGGGGACCATTATTTAATATAGTTCAAAAGAAGATGAAATTAGCTACATACTGGTTTAGTTTTTCATTCCCATTAACCTCTCCATTTGGCAACCAGAAATCATTTAGAATAGATTATTTCAGGATAAAATGATGTACAATTGGAACTTGCTTAGAAGAAATTTTGTTTTTCTAGTATCTTCTGAATAATTCTGGACCTCAGGCACCCTTATCTGTTTCTAGGTATTGAAACCCAGATATCTTCCTGCCTCGTGCTCTCAGAAGTCAGCTTCCTCTAACGTGTGGTGGAGGAGGGGGGAGAAAGCAGTACCGTCTAGCTGTCCCTCCTCAGTCCCTTTAGGGTCACGCATTGTTTTCCTCACCTGCTCCTAGCAGTCTTCTCAAGGTTATTGTGCCACACTGGGAAAATCTGCAAAAATTGTTTATTGTACATATGGAATCATTTCAAAAGGGGAATACAAAGTAGGATAGGAAATATTTTAAAACTTGATAAATAAATAGGACTTTCCCCAGCGTGCCAGAGAGAAGGTACTTAAGTACCTTCCCAAAATAGTGTCATGTGAATTCCCAAGCCTGGTTGTTCCTGCTTCCCTGAGACTCTTGCCCTCTGTCTAACATCTTCCTCAGTTCTGTGCTCATCTCCAGCCACCTGTCTCATTAACTGCCATCCCACTTGCAGGAATGCTCCCACTCTCTGTGTCCAACTCTTCAAAACCATTGCCATTGGTATTGATAGAGCTAGCTCTGTAGACAGAAAAAGGTGAGACCAAATAAAATAGTCTGATTTTGTCATGCTTTAAACTGTGAGTCAAATAAGTCTATCAGAGAAAGACAAATACCATATGTTTTCACTCATGTGGAATCTAATGAACAAACAACTAACAGTGAAAATGGGGACGGACTCATAGATGCAGAGCAGGATGACAGCTAGTGGGTGTGGGTAGGTCAGGGGGTGGAGGGACTTAGGAAAAAGGAAAAAACTCATGGACATGGACAACGGTGTGGTGATTGCTGGGAGGAGGGAGGTAAAGGGGTCTAAATGGTAATGGAAAAAAAATAAAATAAAGATTAAATTAAAAAAAAATGGTGGGGGTAGTGTATAGGAGAGTTAAAGTTATCATTTAGCTATCAACTCCCTGATTGTTGTTGTTGCTGTTTTTGCAGTTTTTAACTTGTTTAAGAATATCTAAACATAGGTCTTTATCCAAAGAGATACATCGATAACGTAGAAAGTTGACACAATTGGAAGATTCAAAACCCCTTGGGTTAAGACGTTGTCTCCTAAAATATCTATTAAATGTATTTGTAGAGTGAGTGCTACAGAAATAAAGTATATAGACTGAAGAAAGACCTTTGATACAATTGAATCTAGCACAGAAATTTTATGAAGGAGGTAGAAGGAAAAATAATGCTATGTGACACTGGGATATGCTAAGAAGTCAAGAAGTGGCATGGGTGTTGAACACACACGGAGTTTTCAGAAAGGAGAAGGTCCTGAAAAGCACATCATTTAGTTTATATTCTGCCTAGCACTGGTGGGTGCTCATGTGATAAAATCCTGCATGCATATTTCCTCCTAATTTGGTGTTCAGATTTCACCTTTCAAAAATAATTTGTGACAGAAATAGAGTAAAAAATGTTGCCAAATTGTCTCTACGTATCTAAGTTTCACTAATGAAAGGACACATTTCACCATGTTGTTTTCCTTTATTTAAAGGATAGGACTGTGTTTGTCTCTCACATATGTTTTGAAAGAAAATCTAGAAAAATTAATGTTGACATACTAATTGACAAATAATGTAGTAAAATTTCTCCAAAAGAGCCAGGGTAGGATGGCCAGAATCTGCACCCTTATGTATTTGTATTTCCCTTCACTCTTACAATGACATGAAAACCTGGAGAACATTTATTACATGAGGACACTGTTAGAAAATGTCTAGGTTAAGCAAATGAGGCATGTGGTCAATATTCTTGCCGCTTATTCTCTACCAGAGTCCGCACAATATATTCCACAGATATAGTAAATATTTAAATATAATTAAATTGGTCACTAGAAAACGGAACAAATGAGGTTTGGAAGTTGTAAGTGCATTTTATAGGGTTTTGGGTGAGAAAGTCACACCCGATATGCATGTTTAGACCACCTGGGATGGGATCAAAAGATGGGATCTTTCTGAAAGAGAGGAGGGCTTATAGAGATGGTTTGTCAGGATATCTTGCTTTGAAAGAAAGGGGAGAGTTTGATCAACTGACAGAAAGCTTTAGGCTCTTTAATTCATCTGATATTATTGGTAATTTGAAAGTAGCCCTTTGTCTTACTTATATATGTAATATAAAAGGCTTTTTCCAGTTTTATGGCGATATAATTGACATACAGCTATGTATAAGTTTAAGGTGTACCAGATAATAATTTGATAAATGTATATATTATGAAATGATTACAACAATTAGTTTAGGCTTCTCATATTAGTTCTGAATTCCTGATATCTCTATATTGGCATTAGACACAAAATTGCTGAACAATTCCTTAATTTGGAAATATGTTATTATTATAGTTGAAACTAATTTTGTGTGCCTTTTCCTTCCTCCTGTCAACTTCAATACAAATATATACAGAT
Source organism: Micronycteris hirsuta (assembly GCA_004026765.1). NCBI lineage: Eukaryota > Metazoa > Chordata > Mammalia > Chiroptera > Phyllostomidae > Micronycteris > Micronycteris hirsuta. Next base: position 100,167 of record PVJI01001219.1, read on the forward strand.
CGAGACTCTTTGCTTTCCGTTCGTGGGCATTGTAAGGGAAGGCTCTTTTCACAGAAAATATCCAGACCACCCTGCCACTGAGACATTTTATGTTCTAGGATCTAGTTTCCTTGTACATCTGTAGGCAGCTCATGCTTTTATCTTCTCAGCTAAATTAGTTCCTGCATGTTAAAAAAGGGGAAGTGGTGAGCTGCCCCCACGGAAGGCTTTATTTGGTTTTTAAAAGCGTGTTTGTTACGATCCTGCTGTGGTTATTATAGGAGACAATTTTAGCACTTTGAGTGGTGTGTTTTCCAGAGGAAGTGTTTAAAGAAGAATTTTGCAAAATGTTGAAGGTTAACATTTGAGCCCTGCTAGTTGTTAAAGGTCAGGATGTTTTGTGATTCAGTTTGAGAGAATTATTGGGTAATGTGAGTGACAGGAATTACTATGGATATATAATACAGGGCATGCATTTCTACACTTTCTTGTCTCTACCACTTTTCAATATTCACTGAAAATTCTTTGCATTTTATTTCTTCTTCAACCAAATACTTTGCTGGAAATAACTCAAAGGGCTTTCCCAAGTGTTAGGGGGTGGCAATTCTGCATATGAACAATAGCTCAGTGTTACCATGCTAAAAGAAGGTGCTGATAAAGGTCTTCATCTTTCTTAAATTATGGATCTATGCATTGCTTGTTTATTATACACGATTGGGATCATCTATTTGTTGGTAGTATGATGTAGTAACTTGAAATTCCATGCTATAAAAAATCTGCTTGGGTAAATTGGTGTTTTGATAATGAAAAAGATACTAGACTAACACAAAATTAGTTTTATAGTTTTTTATTGTGTTTTTAAATCATTACTTTGAAATGTAAATTGACTTTTTGTTTCTTACCAAGGGGACAGTTGGTTTGATTTCATGTAGAGAAATTATATGTAAAAGCCCATCACTGCTTCAGGCCCTGGAACAGGGCAGGTGCTCAGTCAATGCCATGACCATATTACAGGCAAACAACTCACAGTTTGAGGGAAACAATAATTACCCATAAGAAAATAGTAAATAGCCCTGGCTTGTGTAGCTCAGTGGATTGAGTGCGGGCTGGGAACCAGACAGTCCCGGTTTGATTCCCTGTCAGGGCACATGCCTGGGTTGGGGGCCGGGTCCCCAGTGAGGGTCATGTGAGAGGCAACCATACATTGCTGTTTCTCTCCCTGTCTCCCTCCCTTCCCTTCTCTCTAAAATAAATAAATAAATCTTAAAAAAAAAAAGAAAATAGTAAATATATATTAGGCTTAAAAGTCTTTCCAAGAGAATAGAAGATGTTGAAGAGATACTAGAAGTGTTAGTGACTGAAAATCCTTCCTCAAAGGTCATCTGAAGAGAACCAAAGGGCACATCACCACATATATCTTCTCCACTTCGAAAATATTATTAGTTGGGAAGAATAGTGTTTGCCAATAGCCCTTTTTTAAATCCTCACCCGATGATATTTTTTATTGTTTTTAGAGAGAAAGGAAGGGTGAGAGAGTTTTAGAGAGAGAAGAAGGAAGGGAGAAAGAGAGAGAGAAACATCCATTTGTTGCCTTTGGTATCTGCCCCGTTATACATAGCCTTTTATAGGTGCTGCAACTTGGGGAATGAACCTACAACCTAGTATGTGCCCTGACTGGGAATTGAACCCATGATCTTTTGGTTTGTGGGATGATACCCAACCAACTGAGCCACACCAGCCAGGGCACCAAGAATCCTTTTTTAATCTGTGAGAAAGAAATCCTCTTACTGGTAATTATATTACACTTGATAAGCTCTTGCTGTGGGTCAGTGTGCTAAGTGATTTAGAGAGTTATCTTAATCCTAACAACTGGATGAGGTAGAAAATAATACCTCCATTTCACAGATGAGGCAATTCAAACATAGGGCACTGAAATAATTTTCTTGTCTTTGAAGTAATAATTGGGGAAGCCAGGATTTGAACCCCAGATACTTTCTAACCTAAATATTATAATACATGCTACAATACTTAAAAAGTTAAGATAATACCTTCTGGTAGAGAACACATGGTTAGCAGCTGTTGTCCACTTTGAGATACTGGTACTGAGCTCCATTCCAAGCTCTGCAGAGCTCATCGTCCTCATCGATTAGGCACTATTTCATTTACTGTGCTAGTTTCTACAGTAGCTTAATTTTTTAAAGTACTTTGTTCTCGGCCACCTTCCTGCTCCCTTTTCCTCTCCCCCAGAGAATTGTGTAAATTAAAGAGCAGAATTTTACCTGATTATAATTAATTTAAAAATTTCTCCAAGTGTAGAATTTAACAACTCAAACAAGTGGCATTTTTAGGGAGAAGTGTTTATTACAAGTGTTTTGTTTTGCTTTGTTTTTAATGGAATGGAGAATGCAGACAAGGTCTTCATCTCTGCAGAGGATAGGACCAGAGCAAACAGGTTATGAGTACATAACAATGTTTGGGTCAGAAAGCTGGAGAAATAGTACTGTCAGGTTGCCTCTATTCTATTCACTAATTAGTCATTGTAGGCTTGTGTGTTGCAAATCTCCTTTAAAGGCAGGCTTTTCCTAGCTGCTGTTCTTGCTACTCAGTACCACTTTTACTTTTGTAGTATCCCCAGCCACAGGCCACATTCTGACAACTCCACAGATTCCTGCTCTGGCTGGCTCTTCCTCCGTTCCCCCTTCACTATCTCTAATGTCTCAGTGCATAACTCAAGGTTTAGCATCCTGCTTTCCAGTGGTGACATTTTAACCCACTGCCCCTACTTCCTGTGTAATTCCATTATCTCCAATTCTATTATCTTCCATTAATCCCATTATCTCCAATTCGATCAGAGATTCTGATGGTTGCCAGAGGGGAGGGGGTTGTGGGGGAATGGGTGAAGAGGTGAGGGGATTAAGAAGTACAAATTGGTAGTTACAGAATAGCTGTGGCAGTGCAGGGTGTAATATAAGAATCGGAGTAGCCAGAGAACTTATATGCATGACCCATGGATGTGAACAATGGTGTGGGGACTGCCTATGGGGGGGATGCTGGGTGGAGGGGGGACAAAGGAGGAAAAATTGAAACAACTGTAATAGCATAATCAATAAAATATAATTAAAAAATACAATTTTTCATTATCACAATTTTTACGTTAAGTTTTTTTTCTGTTTGTTTCATACAACAGTCTGCATTGCATTTTTGCCTAACTACATGAAAAGCTTCTTGGAACTAGAGTTTCTTTTTTTGATGCCAACAGAGGACAGTTTGAGTACCAATAGTTACTGCTTTGAATTATAATATAAACCAAAAATAAATCAGCAGAGCACACCTCCACCTTTTGCCCCATCCCAAGCCCCCATTTTTCCATATTTCTTGGTATTTTGCTAATAGTCATCTACAGGCCTCTCTCTATTTATAAAGGATTATTGGAGTTATATGCGACATGTTTGTGTTCCTGCTTCGCCCGGATTGATTCCATTCACTCTCTCTCCATACACACTACACTTCTCCCTATTTCTCTTCTTCGAGTTGTTTCTGGGATTGACAATATGTTGGCTACTTACTATGCTTTGCTTACACGCTGATGAGATCTCTCTGTGTCCCTCATTGGACATTGTCTAGTGTCTAGACTCTAGACATTCAATCCTGTTAGAAAAAGGTATCTTTCCAAAATGCCCATGGCAAAAATATTCTTCTGTAATTAAATTTTAATTGTAAATTATTGTGTTTTTTGCTCTGCTCTTTAGATTGTAATGTCTTTAATGTTTTGATTAGAAGCAATTCTATCAAGTTTAGATATTAAGTGATCAAGAAGAATTCTGATTCAAAATTCTATCATGGTTCTCATTATCAATAAGAGCCTTTTGCATTTGGAGAACAGGAAAAAGTGACCAGCTTCCAGAAACTTGGATTTATCCTTGCTAAGTGACAGAAAGATTCTGGGAAGAATGGAAAACTTAAATCTTTAAGTTTTCTTTCATTTTTTTTTCTCTGCTCGAAAATAAAATAGTACTGTTAGCAGCAACATACAGATTTCTGTGTTCATATCAGAATATACTTTGTAAGATCAGATTCATGTAATTTTTAAAAAGAGCTTTAGCAAGTCATATGCTAAATTCACTCTAAGTTCCAAAGTGAGAATGCCCTTTCTTATTTTCTTAGAGCATAGCTTTAGGCAACTGAAATATATCAAAGTGGCTAAAAAGGACAGAACCTAACTTTATCTCCCTGCTGATCATCTGTGATGTATATTCTTACCATTGAGGTCTGTTGGTCTCATGGCTGTATTTCCTGGTCCCTAGTCGGCCTGGTTGATGGGCTTAGAGTGTGACTTTGCTCATTTCCTTTTTGTACCTCATGAAGTCCTGGTTTGTTTGGTTTATGTAAGACCTCTGTGCTACCTAGCTCAGCCTGGCTTCCTGTACTGTTCACTGTGTCACCATTCCTGGCTCAGCTGGAGGAAATCCAGGCAGGGTTCTGAATGTCCACTGCGTTTTTCATGACTTTGGTAAATTTCTCACTTACACTTCAGTGCTGGCAACAGCCAGGTCAGAGCAAAAGGTAGCTGGAGTGACTCAAATACTTAGGTTTCAGCACAGTAAAAATGCCTCATTTCCTGCTGGGTGAAACTGCATGGAGTAGGAGAGGGAGTGAAAATTCTAGGGCAGAGCACTATTTTCTATTGTGTATATGTGTTTGGGTTTGTTAATACTCCTCACTACCTTACGCTAGTGAATATTAAAGAGTTTGATGTTTCTTCATGTTGGCATTTTAGGGGATCACTCCCACTTATTCTAAGAAGTAGAAGAACTTTGTATCTGGTGTGAGCCAGAGTCTGGATTTGCAAAGGATAGCAGTGAGCCCATAGTCAATACTAGGAACAGATAGAGCTTTCACAGTAAATAAGAAATAGCCTTTTTAGAGAAGAATGGAGGACCTACCTCCTGTGCACACTGAATGCAGACATTTCTTTCCCGACCAAGCATGGGCTCTGCAAGAGAGTTTTATTTTTAAACTGTTGGACCTTGTGGAGAATCATTCTATCAGAAGGATATTTTCAGGTGTCTTTCTTACAATTCTCTAAATCTCTATATACATCTCTAAATGGAGATCCAAATCTCTAAAAGATGTGGATAGAAATGCAAGGGACATAGGTCAGGCCTGTAGGTATGATGGGACGGGCTGATACAATTGAAGGGTGAATAGTCAGCCTTCTGAAAACTGCATACCACACAAGGGCAAGCAAAACCACTTGTGAATAACCCGTCTGTGAACGCTTCTGAGGTCTGTGGTAGACTGTGGAATGAAAGCTTAAGAGAGTGCTTATAAATTTACATGTAAATTGGTATGGCCACTGTAGAAAGCAGTATGAAAGGTTCTCCAAAAAATTAAAAATTGAACTATCACAGTATATAGCAATTCCTCTTCTGGGTATAGCTCTGAAGAAGATTGCTATCTCTAAGAGGTATCTGCATGTCCATGTTCATTGCAGTATTACTACAATAGCCAAGACATGGAAACAACTTAAAGTGTCCATTGACTGATGAATGGATAACAGAAAAATGTATATTATTCAGCCATACAATGCAGAATATCCTGCATTTGTAACAACCTGGATGGACCTTGAGGACATTTGTTAAGTGAAATAAGTCAGGCAAAGAAAAACAAATACTGACTGCATGATCTCACTTATGCATAGAGTAAAAAATAAAAACTCATAGAAACAGAGAATAGAATGGTGGTTGCTAGGAGCTGCGGGGTGAGGAAACGGGAGATGTTGGTGAAAGGGCACAGACTTTCAGTTATAAGACGGATGAGTGCTGGGAATCTAATATTCAGCATGGTGATTACAGTCACCAGTGCTGTGTCGTGTGCTTTAAAGTTGCTGTGGAAGAAATGATTTCTCCTCGACAACAACAACGTGGCAATGATGTGAGGGAAAGAATGTGTTAACTAACCTTATTAAAACATTTCAAAATACACGTGTCTATCAAAGTACATTGCACACCTAAATTTACACAATATAATTTGTCAATTATATCTCAATGAAGCTGGGAACGGAAAGCTGAAGTGAATCTAGGTGCCTCGATTAAGGTCACCATCAAATAATGCTGCTTGTTTATTTGTGCTTTGTTCTTGTACACACACGCCTACCACTGATATGTGCTGTGTAAGTCTATGTGTGCAGTTACTATACAGCATTTTACTGTATTATCAGAAATGAACAATAAAGCCACACCTCTGAGATGATACTCTATTTTAGCAAATTGGGAATGAAAGGAACATGTAGAGAAGTGAAGAAATTGATATATATTTTTAGAATTTTTGAAGGCTGACTTGGTGGTTTTGAGTGCTAAATTGAATCAGATTTTAAGAATGCTTGACATGCCCTTTCCAAAGAATTATCTGGGAATTCCACTTCTCAAAGTAGTAGGTAAAACTAAAATAAGATGAAAGTTCTTCCATACATTTTGAGCTATGCATGGTGCATACCAAAAATTCCTACATTTTCTACGCAAGGAATAGGCCTCCTCCCATCCATTTGTTTTTTCAGTTTTTTAAATTAACTTAGAGCTCTAAATCCTGATATAGACTAAGAAAATAAATTATATAATTTCAAAGAGTTTAAGCATAATATGAGGTGAGCTACTAATTTTTGAAAAATGTGTTTTTTAAAGAATATGAATTTAATCTTCCAATAAAACTTGGAAGTCATTATTTAGGTTGGCTTCCAGTTCAAGTTCAGTATTTCACAATAAAAAAGTTAATGAAAAGAAAAATGGGAAATGGTAGTTGAAACAATTTTTTACAGGGTGTTTAACCCTTAGAGAATATTCAGTAAGTAATAATCTTAAATTTTAAAAAACATCCCCTCTTCCAAATTGGGCCTTTCAGAAATTGTGGTGGTTCAAGAATTTCTCCAAATTTTAAAAAATGACTAGAAAAATTATTACATGGAGATATATCAGTATAGTGCCAGTAATATTTAATTCAGTTCTATATTTAATGAAGTATTTATAACCAGCATTTTGAAAAGGAAATTGTCTTATCGGAATACCTTAGTGTTTGAAGCTGTGAACTCTGTAACAGACTTCTTAGGTTCAAATCCTACTTCTACCATTTACCAGCTGTGTGACCTTGGACAAGTTACAGACATTTCTGTGCCTCAGTTTACTTATCTTAAAAATGTAGATAAAAAGAGGACTTGTCTCAGTGGTTGTTAGGAGGGCAAAATGAGGTATGTGAAGTACTTTGACTCTATCCCTGGCATCTGCAGAGTTTTATGTAAGGGTCAGCTGTCATTTTTATCAAAGCACAAAAGTTGCACATTAGTTTCCTGAAGGCTGTTTCCAGGTTGTTTTCAATATTTAAGTATCAGAATGACACAAATTTTTAGCTTCCCTTGACAATTAAAAAACAAGCAAACAAAAAATAGAAACAAACCTGGTGATATGGTAGCAGGGTTAGTGGCCATAACCCTTCCTGCTCATGGACCAGCTTCTCTCATTCTGCTCCAGTTGACCACCCCTGCAGCCCTGGAGAGAGCCGAGTGCCTTCAAGGCCAAGAACCTCTACAGAGCAGGACTTGAGCTGATGGGGACATCCAGGACTGGTCATTCCTGCTCTCCCCTCATCTTTTGAAATTAAGCACTTAAAAAAACATATGAAAATGCCAAAGTTTAAAGAAAAGTCAGCAAAGGCTAAATCAAATTATTTCCATAAAATCTGTAATAGAATGCCTTGAGAATGTCCTTTTCTTTCTTTCTTTCTTCCTTTATTTGACGCTTGGCCCCATCCTGTGGCCATTCATTCATTTGTACTGTCTACGGTCTTCAGTGAGAACAATCAAGATTTAGCACTTAAATTTGCAAGTGAGTTAACTAACATAAGATAGCTTCCAAGTAACATCTATCCTCACCCATCAATCCATTTTTAATGCTCTCTTTGCTTCTTCCCCTTTGCTGTGCTTAATTAAACTGGTCCTTTTTCATTTTTCTTTTCAGAAGATAAGAACCATTAGCTGTCTAGTCTAACAGAAAAGAACAACCATGAAAATAAATACTGTCAGGGAAAACATCAGTGTTGACATGCTTCATTTTCACACCATTACAAACGCGGTTTTAGCCCATGGAACTCTGAACATCTAGATCTTATAATGATAAGCACATCACTCATAGATCTGATGCTATTTAGTTTACCTGAACAAATAAGACAATTTTCAGGTACCTCTTTTGTCATCTGACATAATGAAAGGAATAGTTCAAATATTTGTGGCTATATATGCATTAACACCCTGATGTTAAGGTGATAAAATTCTCAAATTTGTCTAAACTTATACTGTGTTTTTATTATATAAATTATAAGATCTTAACAGAGACAGCATTTTCCTTTAAATCAGTGACAAAATGTCACTCAGACTTATAGGCTGACTCATTTGAAAACTTATGTTAGAAATGTGTTACAGTGTTATGCATTAAATTACAGATTTAGATGATAACCTTCATGGTTTATATGAATTGTAGGAAATAGATATGATAATAAAATGTTATGCATTTCATTATATTCTGCTTCAAGTTTTCAGTTGATCATTTAATGGTAAATTTGTTTTTTTCTTTATATGTGATATTCAAATTAATTTTGAAGCTGACATTTTTGTACCACATGGAATCTTTTACTGCTTCAGCTTACCATAAATTGTTTTATTCCTTATTGCTGTCCTTTAAGAAAAGCATTTTAAAATTTGTAATTATTATCCTGATATAATATCTCGGAAACTTCATTTGTTTTGACACATAAAAATAGCAACATACTAGCACTTAATTCAGAGGCATTACTTCTCTGCTACATCTTTAAAAATGTGACTTTTCAAACTCTGAGCCAGGTAGAAAGATAGACAAAGGTGTCAACTTCATTGTTTTGCTTCTATTTTTACAGTAAATTAATAGGATCGATTTTATATGAATTTATTTATATTAATAAGTAAATTAACTTTAAAGTATAATCCATTCAATAGGCAATTATTATTCCAAAAATTTTAAAATAATTTTAAGAATTAAAAACTAAACAGATAAATATTTATAGTCTGCAAAGCCTTGCCTTCCTTGCCAGCACACTGCCCAGAACAAAGCAGCTATTTAATGGATGCCTGTTGGATGACTTATTTTATCCTCTACACAATCCAACATTCTTCGCTGTTTAGAGAAAATGTTTTATATGACGGTTTTACCTTCAAGGAGTGATAATGGCATTAACTCTGGAGAGCTCTATAGGCCAGTCTCAAATAAATATATTTGACTCCAATGTTTGATGCTATTTTTGATGCAAAGAACATCAAGAAGAGAGTAAGCAGGCTGTTTAGAGGAGTTGAAAAACCTTTATGTGGGGAATTGAGTTTAGTGTGGGAAAGAGAATGGTAGGAAGAACATTCTATCTTCAAATATTTTAATAATGACTAAGATATCCTTTCTCCAGCCAAAAGTTTTACAGTAGAATAGAGAAAACGCATACTTGTTAAAACATAATTAAATACGCCCTGGTGGAGTCCTCTGGGTTAGAGAAGAGTCCATGACCTCTCTGCTTGGAGGGGTGGGGGAGAGGGAGAAAGATCCCCTCCTTAGGGAGCCTTTCAAAGGTGAGCATGTGCAGAGTGCTTCATGTTGTGACACAGTCGACCTTCGGAGAAAGCCCTGGGTGAAAATCTAGAGTGTTTCTCTTTAGTGCCACACTGTCACATTCGGGTGAGAGAGCTGTCCCTGTCACTTGACCCACCGTGGCCACTTCTGCGTTATGGCATAATGCTGTGTGTGGTCACTGAAATGTATGAAATGCTTTCCAAATTGCTAACTTAAAAGCGAATCATTCAACAACGTTTTTCTTTTTTAGGTTTAGCAATAATTCAGTGATTCTATTTAAATGTTTTTGGTGATAAACTTTTTTAAAGAAGGTGAGAAATTTTGTGGGATTCAAAAAAAGTGTTGCTATTAAGTGGCGTGGCATATGAAACCCTTGTAGCTTTTACACTGCAACATCTTCACTTTATTAGGGGATCATTCTGTGAGATAAGTGAATTCAGAATTTCTCTTCCTACTCATTGTAGATCACCAGAGTTCCATGTAATCAGAGGGCTGATCACATTCAGAAAATGGTTTGTTGCACACTCTTATGTGTAAAGATAATTGCATCTGATCAAAATGAAAATGCAAATGATTTTAATTAGATTAGACATTTTTATGATATTCTTATTAGAAGTTTTTAGAAAAAGAGTTAAATGTTAAATTTCATATTTCTAAGAAAAACTTTTCACCCATACAATTTAAAAAAATTTTATGTCTAAGATTCTAAAAAAGAGGGCTCTCCCAAGAATTCATTCTACTCTTTCATACCAAAATGACAGCCTTCACTTCTTTTTTGGAACTTTACTGTGCACTTAGCTATTTATTTTTAATCCTGAAAATAATTGTTACAAAAAATTAGCAGAAATTAGTTATCTAGTGAGACTGTGGATTACGCTTCTCTGAAGATATTTATGAATTCATTATCTCCACATATGGGCATATTGGGGGAGCACCTTGGGTAGTGTGTGATTGACTGCTGTAATGCACAAAATGATATTGAATATAAACTGCAATTTTAAAAAAATAAAAAAATAAATAAAAGTAGGCCTGGCTGGTGTAGCTCAGTGGATTGGGCGCGGACTGGGAACCAGAGGGTCCCGGTTCGATTCCCAGTTGGGGCACATGCCTGGGTTGCGGGCCAGGTCCCCAGTGAGGGCCATGTGAGAGGCAACCATACATTGCTCTTTCTCCCTCCCTTTTCCTCTCTCTGAAAATAAATAAATAAAATCTTTAAAAAAATTAATCTTAAAAAATAAAATAAAATAAAAGTAAATATCTATCTGGGCAAGTTAAGAGATGATCTGCCCAATTCTGGAAATGTGTTAGTTGATCATTTATTCACTCAATTTTTATCATCAAGGAAATATTTTTGAGAGACTATTACTCAAAAAAACACTCAAGGTTCTCACTTACAGGCTATTGTAAATATACATACAAGAAAGGAGCTAGTTCTTTCAGCATTCATTAAAGAAGTCATCTCAAAATAGTGCATTTTAAGGAAAAGTGTGAAGCTTAAGAGTCAGACCAATCTGAGTTTGAATCTGGCTCTGCTGCACACTAGCTGTGCAATTCTTGACAACTTTTCAATGTACCAGTTTCAAATATTAAATAAGATAAAAGCTGTAACTACCTATAACAATGTCTGATATGAACAGTCATTCAACAGCCACTGTAGAGCCATGAAAACAGGACCGATTAACTTGAAAAATTCGTGCATTTGCTTCTGGTCCTGTAATGACTAGTCTGAGTCCATTAGGCTATTCCTGAGACTATTTTGAAATCATGATGGCATGTTGACCAATAAAATGCTATATAATGATGATTGTTCATAATTATTTATATTTAAACAGTTTGAGTAAACATTCATAATCGTTACACTTTAAAAAGGCAGTTCTGTGTGTGATCAAGGAAGACTGCTTTTGACATTAGGGAAAGTAGCTGTTAACAGTGCTAAATCCCGTTAAACTTTTATGTTTTAAAATTTTATGTAAAGGAAGCAGTTCTAATAATTCTTTATTTTCCACTTATGTAGGTGAGAACTATGAGCAAGTTTAATAGACTCTTTTTACTTTCTTCAGTGATTTCCATAACTTGTAAATCTCTTCTTTAAACTTGACAACAACTTGTTTTCTCTGTGTTAAGAGTTCATGCCTCCATATTTCTCAGATACTCAGTTTTGGATCTTTTGAACATTATTTTCTGCCTTTCACCTTCCCTGTGGAAACAACTTGTGTGGAAATAACATCTGTAAAATGTTGCTGTGCTGTAGTCACATATGTCCTCCTCTCTGTGTTGATAATTGAGCTATGACAAGGAATAATTGCTAGACCAATATTCTTCTCTCTGACAAGGGTTAATATGGAATACAAGTAGGGTTTGAAGTGGTCTAAAAAATCTTGGATCACCTGGGCCCTGGTCATTTCAAGACTATAGAATCTAATGTAAATAGGAAAGATTCAATTATGAAAAATAAATCTGGATTTACTCTAATATCGACTTGGGCTTATTCTTGCATCCCAACTTGTCCTTGCCCTCTTTTAGAGAAACTAATTCCCTATATGTGTGTGCCTAGACCTGATATCATACTGTTTGCACTAAGGGATTATCTACCTTTATTTGGGTTTCCAGAGACCTCTCCTAACAAAGGAATATCCTGGCATTTATGAACCATTCACTGTGGTTTTGTTGGGTAATTGCAGGGCATTTCAGCTTTGCCCTTTCCATCAGTAACATCTGCTTTTCTCATATGCTTTAGTTATATAGAAAAAGATCTCTGGGGGATGTCAAATGCCCTTATTCTTTTCCTGGATATTTTTTAAAGTATATTTTCAAACTTCCCCACTAATTAAATTCTTCCTTTTCCTTTTCCTGTTTAAAAACTTCATTGTGTTATGCAAAATGGAGGCCTTGATTTATGGGAAATGGGTTACATTATCATTTACTCCTTAAATTGTCAAAATAGGAAGTGATTCCACCAAATAAGAAAATAAATATGAATAAAATCTGTACCCTTTTAGACAATGTAGTCAGCGAAGCTCAGTGTGAAGTAGAGGTTGGAGGTTGTGGAGGGCAAGCAAGAGACCTGAACGTACTAGCCTATAACTCCTAGGGAGATGCTTCATACTTGCTTACCAATTTAAACATTAGTATCTATGTTACCCCAGCTGAAGATGACAATCTAGATGTTCTGTTATTGGTTTTCTTAAGTTGCTAGCCACTGCTCTGAATGGATTTCAATAATTATCCAATTTTAGGATGTTCATTGTGTCTCTTCAAATAGCCTAAGAGTTCACCACCACCGGTGACAATGGTGTCTCCTTATAATCTATATCAGCAATTTTAAAGGAAGATTAGCCATTAAACTGCCATTCTAATTTTTTTAAGTTTTAGGATTTGAATAATAATTTTTGTCATATTTGAATAAATATTTTTGTTGTACTTGAATAAATATTATTTAGGGAGAAATAATCAAACTAGAAAGCCTTTTCACAGTGAAAGAAACCATCAACAAAGCAAAAACAACCTAGTAAATAGGAGAAGATATTTGCAAATGATGTTCGTGATAAGGGGTTAATATCCCAAATATATAAAGAAGTCATACAATACAACATGAAAAAAACAAACAACCCATTAAAAATGGATAGAAAACCTAAATAGACATTTTTCCCAAAAAGGCACACAGATGCCCAACAGACATAAGAAAAGATGCTCAATATCACTCATCATCAGGGAAATTCAAATCAAAACCACAATGCAGTATCACCTACACCTTTTAGAATGGTAATTATCAAAAAGCCAGCAAATAACAAGTGTTGGTGAGGATGTGGAGAAAAGGGAATACTTGCACACTTGTGTTGTAATTGCAAATTAGCGTAGTCTTCATGGAAAAAATTATGGAGATTCCTCAAAAAATAAAAAAAATAGAGCTGCCATATGATCCAACAATTCTACTTCTTGTTATTTATCTGAAGAAAACAAAAACATTAATTTGAAAAGATATCTGCACCCCTATGCTCATGGTAGCATTACTGACAACAGCCAATGCATGAAAGCAACTTAGGTATCCATTGATAGATGAATGAATAAAGAAGATGTGCTACACACACACACATACACACAATGGAATATTAATCAGCAATAAAAAAAATTTTGCCATTTGCCATTTGTGACAACATGGATAGACCTAAAGGGTATTATGCTAAGTGAAGTAAGTCAGAGAAAGACAAATATCACATGGTTCACTTATATGTGGAATTTATAAAACAAAACAAATAACCAAACAAAACAGACTCATAGCTACAGAGAACAAATTGATGGTTGCCAGAGGGGAGGGAGTTTGAAAGATGGATGAAAAAGATGAAAGAAAATAAGAGATACCAATGTCCCTTTATAAAGTAAGTCATGGGGATATATGTATAGCATAGAGAAAACAGTCAAAAATACTGTAATAACTTTGAATGGTATATGATCATCACTTATTATGGTGATCACATTATATAGTACATAAGTGTTGAATCACTATGTTGTACACCTGAAACTAATATAATATTGTATGTCAGCTATACTTCAAAAAAAAAGAAATAAACCACATGTCAATTATAGTGTCTAAAGAGCCATAAAAAACAAACAAGTAAGCAAAATATAGCCAGAGACATTGAAATTAAGAACAATCTGACAGTAACCAGAGGGGAGGCAGGAGGGGATAACAGGGGGAGGGGGGGAGGGTTTTCAGGAACAACTATAAAGGATGCATGGGCAAAACTAAGGGGGGTGGAAGCAAGGGAGGGAGGCGGGGATGGCTGGGGTGGGGGGTAAATGCAGACAACTGTAATTGAACAACAACCAAATAATTAAAAAACAAAACAAAACTTACTTTTAAGAAACAGAACTGACACAAGGTCAGTTTAACAACAGTTGTCATTTCAGCCCTAATTATTGTGTAAGGAACTAGTAAAAGCCAAGTGGAGTTCATTTTGATGTATGATACATTGACCATATCTTATATTTACAATATAATTTCTGGTTAGAAAACTAGCTGAGTCTTCAAACATGCCATCACTCAGTTATTCAAAATAGTAGTAATATTCAGGGCCTTTCTCCCCCTAATATGATTTGACTTATTAGTTTTATAAATTATATTTAATTTATGGTTTTTAGTTCAGGTCAAAAATAAGAAAAGTGAATAAAGAAAAAATGTAGTAAGTCTCTACATTCTTGAGATAGCCAATCATATCTGTCTGATGTGTAGCATGACAAATACGTTTCTGTGGTCTTACATGTATTTGTTATTTTACATAATCAACTGTGTGCATATAATATATATTACATATTTCCTTCTTTACAAAATGGGTGTGATAGACATTCTGTAAGGACTATCACAAGTAGATATAACTGACTTTTTTTTTTAAAGATTTTATTTATTTATTTATTTTCAGAGAGTGGAGAAGGGAGGGAGAAAGAACAATGTGTGGTTGCCTCTCACGTGCCCCTCACGGGGACCCGGCCCGCAACCCAGGCATGTGCCCCGACTGGGAATTGAACCGGGACCCTCTGGTTCCCAGTCCGCGCCCAATCCACTGAGCTACACCAGCTGGGCATAACTGATTTTTTAACAGCTACGTGATATTCCATCTTGTGTACACATCTGGCTACTCGTGATTCTGCTCAGGCTGTCTCTGCATTGTTGCTTCAACAACTGTGCACATGAGAGCATTATGAGGCTAATGCTTTCCATTTTAAATATATCTATATCTATAAATACACAGGTATATAGATATGGGTATATATGCAAAACTAAAAATGTCTGAGTGTCATAAAAGGATAAAACATCTCAGAAAAAAATTTATGTAAAAGAGCTTTTAAAAGACTTTTTTCCTGTAAGACTGTTCTTCTGACTTTATTTCTATTTCCACTTTGTTGATGGCCAGATTCATTTAAATTTCATTAAAAGTCCTTTTGAAATCATAAACTCAAGATGCTTATTCCTTATTGACCATTATTTACAAAAGAATAATGTTATCAAACATTTCTAGGATATGATTCCTTAATAGGTCACATTGAGAATTTCTAAATGTTTTGCAATTAATTTTTTAATGTTTAATAATTTATTACACTAAATTTCTAGATATAGAAGTTATATTAAAGCTACTGGTAGAGGAGAAAGAAACACCTGAAGAGAAATTGAGTTTTGAGAAATAAAAATGTGGAACACTAATTAGTTAGCAATCTTTATCTTACAATTTTCAAATTTTAAATAGGCCTTTGTGTTTTATTTCACCATGTGACATGTATTAGAGTTGGCCAAATGTGACAAATGCTATATTTATGCCTATTGCAAAATTATGCAGTAGCAGTTTACAGTTCAGCAGACTGCATCGTACAGTAGTCTCCCCTTATCAATGGTTTTGTCTTCCATGGCTTCAGTTACCCATGGCCAACCACAGTTCTAAAATATGAAATGAATAATTCCAAAAAGAAACAATTAATGAGCTTTAAATTGCATGCCATTCTGAGTAGCATGGTGAAAATTTTGTGCCATCCCACCCAGCGTGAATCATCCCTTTGTCCAGCCACACAGTGTGTTCTACCTACCCCCTAGTTACGTAGTAGCTGTCTCAGTTAGCATACCAGCTCTTGCGGTATTGCGCTGCTTGTGTTCACATAACTCTTGTTTTACTTAGTTATGGTCCCAAAGTGTAAGCACAGTGATGCTGGTAATTCAGATATGCCAAAGAGAAGTTGTAAAGTGATTTATTTAAATGAAAGGCTTTCAAAAATTCTCTACTTAATAAGCATTTTATCACCTCACATCATCACAAGTAGAAGAAGGGTGAGTACAGCACAATAAAATATTTTGAGAGAGAGAGAGAGAGACCACATCCTCATAAACTTTGTTATGGTATATTGTTATAATTGTTTAATTTTATTACTAGTTATTGTTGATCTTTTGCACCTAGTTTAAATTAAACTTTATGCCTATGTAAGTGCAGAAAAAAAATCATAGTATACAAAGGGATCGGGATTATATGCAGTTTTAGGCATTCACTGGAAGTCTTGGAAAGTATCCCCACGGATAAGAGGGCACTAATGTATCAGTTAACTTTGTATTATCAGTATGAATTACCTTACGCTTCTCTTCCTAAGTGTTACAGATTCTTTATGATTGTGGCGCAGCCTACGGCTACCCTTTGTTTTTAATCGGTAATTTAGTAAACATTTAAGCTGTTGGTCCTGATCTTTCATGGATTGCTTTAGTGCTTATAAATAATGCTGTTTTATCTTTCCCTTTGCTAATTATATTAAGTCAGGGTACTTAGGTTTAAATTGAGGGAAACATGTGGACTGATATAAATGGACTAGATATTTACATGTGCAAATTCGCTAACTATACTTCTAACATTTATTTATTTTTGTAGTTGACCTAAAATATAGAAACAGAGAGAGCAGTAATAATCCCAAATGTTTTTCAAAGTTGGGTTGTTGGAGCAGCGTCTGGCTAATCTGGAGAAAACACAATTAATGCTGATGGACATTTTCTCCACTTTAAAAATGACTGACACATTTATTTACAAAAATCACTATTTTTTTTGTCAAGGACATATAACTTTATTATTGTAAATATTCCTTAAAATAAATGTTCTCTTGAAAAATAAAGAATGAAAATGATAACATGTAATTTCACCAGAGATTAAAACTATAGCAAGCATAATTAAGATATGGACTAAAGTTTAACTCAAATTTTTTTGAAGAAAATGATCTCTCTTAAACTTGACAGGGGTAGGCTGAGTTTGTATAGCTTTATAGAACCAACACATTAGCAGATCACCTCTAATCTAAGAAAAGTCAACACACAATTTAAAATTTTTAAAAATATAGTCACTAAAAAGTCATAGATAAATTTCTATAAGCCTTAAACTTAATTCTTTACACACTTGAAAGCAACAGTATTGAATTTCTCAACCATGCCATAAACTTCTGCTACTTGCTTTCAATGTTTATTTAAAGAAGTGATCTTTCAATGTACTTTTGTTGTTTATCACCATCTAACAATAATTGTGAATATTTACTATGTGTTAAATTCTATATGTTATATGCCTTCAATACTCAAGCTAGATTTACTTTTTGCTGGGAAGCAACAAGTGAAAATTTTCAATTTAAGATTAATCAAAGGCTCAACAAAATATTTCTCAATTTCTTATTTATAAATATCATTTTTTACTCTCCTAGTAATCAGTTTTTATTTAAATCATGTAATGCTTTGGACCTGTAGTTTCCTCATGTAAACTTTGGAACACTTACAGTCTCAACGTCAGGTTGAGCTAAAGTTGGAAAACACACTCCTTCATTACCAATTCAACTATACCAATTCAACAACTATAGGAACACGATTATAGTTTTAAGCTATGTAAAGTTACATAGCTGAGTCTCAAAAGAAGAAAGTTAAATCTCCAATTTCGGAAACCCACGCAGGAACAAGCAGTGGTAGGTGGGAACGGGAGCCATGTGGCCCCTGAATGTAAGTCTTTAGACATTAAAATGGTAACACAGCAGCAGGATTCAAGGTTGCAGACTGTACAGGAGAGGCTAGTGTTCAGCTTTTTGCAGAAAAATCGGATTTGCAAATATGTGGTCCCACTGGAAATACTCTTTCTTCTTATTGTAGGAAAGGGTACAGATTATAGTCATTCATCCTGGGCTGTGTATGGAAACACTATAAAGAAGCCTTGAACTTTTATGATCCTATGGAAACTGTGAGCCAGGAAAGTAATGTGAAATCTGCTCTGAAACCAGAGAATAATGTCCCTCAGCAGAGCCAATGACAAAATTGTCCCATAGAAAATTTCTTTTTCATTGTTCCTGATGGCTTTCTTTGCTGGGCAAAACCTTTCTAGTTTGATGTAGTCCCAATTTTTAAATTTTGTTTCCCTTGCCCAAGGTGATATATCAGAAAAAATATTGCTATGAGAAATGTACAAGATTTTACTGCCCTGTTTTCTTGTGAGATTTTTATGATTTTGAGTTTAACATTTAAGTCTTTAATCCATTTTGAGTTTATTCTTGTATGCAGTGTAAGCAGGTGGCCTAGTTCCTTCCTTTCTTTCTTTCTTCCTTCCTTTCTTTCTTCCTTCCTTCCTTCCTTCCTTCCTTCCTTCCTTCCTTCCTTCCTTCCTTCCTTCCTTCCTTCCTTCCTTCCTTTCTTTCTTTCTTTCTTTCTTTCTTTCTTTCTTTCTTCCTTTCTTCCTTTCTTTCTTCTTTCTTTCTTTGCATTTATCTGTCCAACTTTACCAACATCATTTACTGAATAGACTATCCTTACCCAATTGTATGTTTTTGCCTCCTTTGTCAAACATTAATTGACTTTAATGGCTTGCGTTTATTTCTGGGCTCTCTATTCAGTTCAATTGATCTCTATGTTTGTTTTTATGCCAGTACCACACTGTTTTGATTATAATGGCCTTGTAATATACCTCAATATCAGCTAGCATTATTCCTCCAACTTTATTCTTCTTTCTCAAGATTGCCATGATTGCTGTGGCTGTTTGGGTTCTTTTGTTGTTCCATATAAATTTTTGAAATATTTGTTGTAGTTCTGTAAAATGTGCCATTGGTATCTTGATAGGAATTGCATTGAATCTATACATTGCTTTGGGTAGTATGGACATTTAAGTGATGTTAATTCTTCCTATCATCGACATAGTATATGCTTCCACTTATTTGTATCACTTTCATTTTTTTTCTTCAGTGTCTTATCACTTTCCAAGTAAAGGTCTTTTACATCTTTGGTTAAATTCATTCCCAATTATTTTACTTTTTTGAAACAGTTGTGAATAGGGTCGTTTTCTTAGTTTCTCTTTATCATAGTTCTTATATTATGGTATCTTAGGGTCTTCGGGGACTTATACTCCCTTGAAAAATAAATGTGCTTATGATATAGACTATACTATGGCACTGCCTCAAGCATAAGTAATAATATGTTTATATGCTATCTTGGCATGCTGACAAGTGTACTGACGAGGAATAGTTCATATGTAACATGCTCTAATCAGTAGTTTGAATTTCTAAAATAAAATACAAAGTATTTAATTGTCTAACCACTATGCTGTACACCTGAAACTAATATGAGATAATATTAAATGTAAACTATAATTTAAATATCTTGAAGAAGACTATGGTGTTCTCAAGCACTAAAGACACATTTTGCCTGCAGGGTACCTGGGAGATAGCTGTGACAACAGAGTTGTAGATGTTCAGAAAGAGGGAGATCATCAGATCTCTGTTTCCCCAAGTGTGGGCCATATTTCCTGGTTGTTCACTGGCTTACTTGTTGCACAAATGCACTTCAAACCAAGGAAGTGATTCCTTTGTGCAATTTTCTTCAGGAGACTGAAGAAAAATTCAGTCTGAATTTGGAGCTATTACCTCTTTAATGCTTCTCTCACTCTCTTTTTACCAGGAGAAAGGAGACTGAGGATCAGTACCTTAGGCAGGAAATAGCACCTAGGAAAAACTTAAAAAAAATTATTTAGTTTGCATTTTATTCTAAAAGTTATTTAGTTTGCATTTTATTCTCTTTGTAGTTATCCTTTACTTATGATGAACTTTTGTTTTCCAGTTACTGAATTTGTATTCCATGTGTGAAACTTCTAATATTTTCTACTTCCCTTTCCTGCATTTTATTTTGAAAATCTATGAGGACAAAAACCAAGTAGAATTACGTAAGAGCAACAAAATGAAAACCAATAATCCTGCATCATCAACTTTTTTACAAAAGATGGACACTATTTGCAAGATTTAAAATCTAAACTTTAGCATTCTCCAAGCTTTTTAATACCATTATTATAAAAATGAAGCAAAATGGAATATATGCACACACACATACCAGACAATCCTTCAAGAAAACAAAAACTTTTCCAACTTCTGCTTTAAAAATACTGACTATGTCGATTTGTGTCTGACTCATTACTGATACTTTGAATTTAGGAAGTTACACTCCTTTTGAAATAGTAGGAAAAGGTCAGTCTTTGTCCTTGGGAAATTCTGATATCAGTAAGTTTAAATGTCCTAAAATTCTAGGTTTTATATTAATGTTAGCCAAAGTGTAAGAAAAAGAACTGAATGGAACAAATAGAGTTTATAAGTTATATTAAAAAGCCACAGGTTACTAAAAACTATTGAGAATGGATTGCGTTTTAAAATGACTTAATTTTTAATATAATAGAAGCGCAGTATAATTGTGATATTTATTTCACTTTTTTTTTTGAGAAAGTAGATTTCAAAACCTAGTACACTATCAGATACTTAACAATGCCTAATAAATATCTCTGGTGAAAGAAATGAGAGTTTTTTAAAAAATTAATAAAAAGCGTTAGAAAACTCAGCTTTACCCAAGTGATAACTTTACATTTGTGCCAGATTTATCTTAGTATTATTTCTAAAGCTAATCATCTGTACAATGTTTAATAAATGTATATGCAATACTATGTATGCACAACCTGAATTATTGAGAAATTTCCTCTATTAAATAATTTAAATTTCAGTTACTAAGTACAGTTGAGAAAACAATGTAGGATTTAGTAACTCATTATGAATTTATTTTAATTCCTTGAAATAATCTTCCCCTTTTTGTTCCAATTTTACAATGAAGAGGTGGCAGGTGGTGGGGGGGAGGGTGGAAGAATTCTTCCACTCAGCACACGGTCTTACTAACTGTTCAAATTTGTCCTGACGTTTCACTCAATCACTGGCCAATAGAGATACTACCGTTTTTCTCACCTACATATTATAATAACATTTTTCTGAACGATATTTTTCATGGATTTATCTGCATCCACTGACATATAGATTCTGATGTCATGTTTAAAAAAGAGAGAATAAAGTTTTTGCCTTCACATCTCTGACATTTCTAGCCTTAAATAAAAACATATGAGTGCACAAATAAAGGTATTTTAGCTTATGATGGGGAGCACAGTTTGCCATCCCAAAATATGCCTCTTCGGGATAGTGATTATTTGAAGCTGGTTATTTATAAGAAATAAGCACTCAGAGAAAACCTTCGCTCTGCCCTCTAACTGCCTGAAAGGAATTAGATGGAGGCCCTGCTCTTGAGTCATAGGCAGAGAAGGACCTAGCAAGGGCTCTTTGGTCAAAGTCCTCTCTGTGTCCCATTGTTAAAGATGGCCGGGCAAACATTTATTTACCAAACACTTGCTCTTGTATCTCCATGTGAATTGCCATTCTGTGCTTTGAAGTTTTAAACCACAACCACCCCCTTTGTCCTCAGCTCAATGTGTCATCAGATCTCATATTCTTATGAGACCTCCATAGGTACGTACATCATAAATTTGGGTATGTTCTCCTGTTAATGTGTCTCATGTTAATTTGATCATTAGTCCAGGCAGAAGAATTGAGAAACTTAAGAGGAAAATTATTATTTTTGGTCACATACCATTTTAGAATAGTAATTGCTATGTTGCCATTTGTAACATTGTGCTTATAATTACTCACAGAATAAGACTGGGTATTAAAGATTGCTGATTAGGCAGGAGAAAATAATGCTTTTTAGTCACTATACCTTTACTAACACTTGTGACTTACAGCAGTCATTAGGACAGCTTACCCTTCCCCATAGAATTTCAGTAACAAAAGAAGTAATTTATCACATAAGAACTATCCTGTTCGAGACAGGAGAACTGGCAGATATTACATGAGATATCTGAAGATAAGGCTAATAATAACAAAACGTGCAAAGAGAAAAATACTATGCAGTACTTAATATGATTTCAATGCTTATTCACTTTCTTTAGATAATTTTCTTTCAGGAAAAATCGTCTTTAGATTAGGTTAAAAAACAATTTGAAATCGGTTTTCGTTTTTGTTGAGATTGATTTTTCTTTTTAATAAAAGTGTTTTTTATTAGTTTAAGCTTTCTTTATTTTTTTCTCCCACATGCTAGATGGGTCTCATCTAAAAAACTATGTATTTAGGATAGCTTTCTACCATCCAAGAAACTTTTCTTTGAAGAGTTAAGGGGATCGATCACCACATGTTAGCAAGATAAAATTGTTATTTTAAATTAAAATCCAATTATTTATTTTACATTTTTACATAGTATATAAAATGTATTCATTTAAATCAAAATAAAATGGTAGTTTTGCTACTCAAACTTGCCAATTGACCACACTGTTTTTCCCAGTCTTTAGAAAGTTTCGTCACGCCAGCGAACAGGTGTTGTTGTTAGCTTGTTCATAGGGGTGATGCAGAAATCTTTACAGAGTGCAAGGGAATAAGGTAAGGAGGGACTCCTATAAGTTAGGGAATCATTTTTCAATTTCCAATTGAGAAGAAATTCACAGGAAACGCCTTTAAATAGTTGAGTGGCAGAGGTAGTTAGTGTGTAAAAAAGAATGTCTGCTAATAAAGATTTTCAAAATAAAAAATGGTAAATTGTGCTTTATCTTTCCTGGAAGTATTTAAAATTATTTTGTTTTCTTCTCTGAATATAAGAACAAACCTTATATTACGTACATTGTAGGTTTCCTGCTAGGTTGTCTGTTAATTTAATTATAGTTTAAATCCTTAGTGAATCTGGAAATATAAAGAAAAACTAAATCTAATAAACCTTAAACATTTAAAAAAAGTAGAATACAACAGTTGCACAAAAAATGTAATTATATTTTAAAGCACATGCCTAAGTACTTTTATAGTCTTTGTCCATCAAATTGAAACCAGTACTTTAAAAAAAACAGCTTCTGCTTTTGGCCATTATGTTTTCAATTTTTCTCATTTTCTTTTTCAGTGACACATTGTTAGGTTTAAAGGGGGATTGATTCTCTTACATGAAAATAAGTAAAACTATTGTAAAATATACACACAAAATATTTAGTGAACAAAAACATTTATTTATATAAACCCTTTTAGTGAATATTTATGCATTTTAGTAAATATTGCCCGTAAAGTTTTTTGTAATGTTATATTGTAAGAAAAATGTTACTTTTCATTATTAAATGCAATGTTTAATTAATTTTAAAATAAAACACCACATGGTGGCACTATTTACTAAGAAATTATTGAAGGATGGCGTCCCCATGGGGATTACAGTCCTTAATAAATGCTGTATTTCTTTGTGTATTCGTCAAATCGATCATCTCTTTCAACTTTTGAAAACAAATACTGGATTCTTCAAGGTTAAAACGTTAAATGCTTTTTATTCTATGAACTGTTTTATGTATACAGAGCCTTTTATAGCGTGTTTCATAAATATTGAAAAAACCTAGAAAACTGTTGAATTTGGTTTGCTGATTTATACTTGTGCATTCACTTACAGAAGAAAAACACAGAAGAAAGTGAACAGCAAATACTACCTAGGGGTTAGATTTCTCACCAATGTGCATTTTCAATATACAGAACAGTGGTTAGCTGAGTAGCGGTGGGGTATTTTAACTGAGAAGCCAAAGCATTTACGTGTGAATACGGTGGAGTTAAGTTGCAGGTCACTGATGGCTGGAGGACAAGATTGAAGAAATGCTAACGCAGATCCCCTCCCTTCTCTCCGTGGCACTCCCTCTCCTCGCCAAAGTCCATTGTAAATATTTTCTAACTTGTTTAAATACTGTGTTCAATTACTGAGGCCTTAAAGTATACATGTTTTTGAAGGAATTTTCTTCATAAGATAGCCTATTTATCTATCAGAACAAAGCTATAAAGAAATTGCTAACTGGGTTTTATGGTCTTACTACCCATAAGATATTTCAAAGAGGGCATGTCTACATTAATATCATTTATGCATTTAATTAATCCACAAAAACAGTCAGGAAGCGAGATATATAGTACGTCCATAGAAAGGGAATTTCTTCAAATAGTATGAAATGACTTCCACATTGAGGAATTAAAACACAATTTCCTGGTGGCTAGTACACAAATTCCATGGGGTCTGAGATCTCCCATTTGTTATGTATTCAAACACCTACTTGGTGTCTGATATGAAGTAAGTGCTTAGTAAATATTTTGGATGAATTGAAGAAATGAATCTTTGAACTTCTAGCACAAGTGAGTGTGGGGGTTCAGAGTTAGGCACCCCAAGATGTGCCTCTGTGGCATGCAGATTGCTTAGCTCTAAAGGCAACTTTAGCCTTGGGCTCAAGACAAACTTCTTCCCTTATTCTTAACTACTTACTACCTAGAAGGAGATTATCGGAGATGACCTTTTTTCTTCTTCTGACTGAATCTCTAGGGCCAGGCAAATTTGTATGTACTAAACATCTGCTATTATCCTGCTGCAGTGACACTTAGAAGCCCTCAACACACCTCACCCCAGCCCTAGCTCAGGAAGTCTTAGTAGCTCAGTTGCCCTGTCTGTCTCTGAACCTCTCTGCATGCGGGGCCTCTGAGTCTCTTATGGCGGTGGGCTTCCCACACACATGTGTGTCAGATGTGGTTATCTTCCTTACTCATCTGTCTCATGCCTGTTTGATTATGCAACCAGCCAGAAGAGCCTTGAGGGCAGAGGAAAGCCTGTTCGTCCTCCACATAAGCAAACAAAAAAGCTTTTGTATCAGGAAATACAGTAAAAGATGGCATGTCATTGAAATAAGATCTGGAAGAATAAATACATAATTCATTTCAAAAGTTATAATGCCAATGTCCACGTTTTCAAAAACCAGAAAATGAAAGTTTATTATAAAATTCTAATATCTTACAGAGTACAAGTTAGCTGGAATTGCAATTCACCAATAATTATATATAAGTAGGAATATATTAATTATATCCTTTATGAAGATACTTTACAAGAAGATAAAATTATTTGGAATATCTTTTCCCACAAAGAAATAAAGAACAATACCAGATCATGGTTATACATGAAAAGCCAGTGCATTTTTAACATATTATGACCTGAATTGTGCCTCTGGTAGAGCTTCAGGATTTGGGCCCCGCCCTGAGTGAATGAAAATGGGCCTCATCCTAAACCTGACAAGCGCAGGCCTTATAGACCTGGTGACTGGAAGTCTCTGTACAGGATGGTCGGGACATTACATTTCCTAACTAAGTGAGTCATGGTGGGTAGTCATGTCCTCATCCTGTGGCTTCCTTGACAAAGGCCCATCTTTGTGCATTTAAACATACCTTGAAATGTCAGGGTACTTTTCTTTTCCAGACTCCTCAAAGGCACAACCGCCGGCAGCAGAGCAAGAGACCACAAAAACCCCTCATTGTTATCTTGTTGTTTGTGAATCATCTCTCCGCACTGTGAATGTTAAATCTTGACCATCCTGTACTCACCAATGTAAAAGAGTACGTCATTCTCCATTTTGTTTTCTACCCAATACCAGAGATTCTCCACTTTGCTTTCTCCTTCCCTCTTCATCCAATGGATGTCATGTAACCCTCCTTATGTCTTCTCCTTTATTTCTAATGTATAAATTAAGCTGAAAAATTGCCATTCTGCACAGGAGGGTTTTTTCAATTTGTTGAGATTTTTCTTCTGGACATGTTCTCAAAATTCTGGCTCAGATAAACTCTTTTGAGAATGTTCTATTGGCTGGACATTCTTACCTGGATGTTATTGCACTGGTGCTGGTGATAAATGCTGGGGTGATACTTTGGGGTCAACCAATAGAAATATATTGATTTAGTTAACTTTGATCACTTGCCTTCCATCATTTATTCTGTTTTGGTTGCTGTTTTGGTAGCTTCCTGTTTGCTGTTCGCTTATACTTTTTTTTCTTTGATGATAAAAATCCTGTTGATAATGAACCCTATTTCTTTGGGTTGGACATATGCAAGCTTTTGCAAATGATGGGAGACAACAGATAGTTCTGCAGTCTCTGGTCTGAGAGTGCAGTCAGGAAAGCCCACACGTCACAGTGCTTTGTTTTCAAGTCCTCACGTGGTCTCTGTTCACCTCCCGTTCTCTTCCACCACCTTAAACTGCCTCAGAAGTTCTTCTCCATTCTTAATTACAAATGAGTGGGGCAGCCTTATTCGAAAGTATCAATATTTACATAGTAATGGGTAGAACTTCCCCAAATGAAAGGAATAAAATTCTTGTGTGAGGCAGCCAGACTTACTGCTGAAGAATATAGGCCCCAGGGCAGGCTTTCTAGACTGGAAACCCAACTCTGCCACAGCTAGGCATATGATTTCAAGCATATGACTTGCCTTTTTGTGTATCCATTTTCTCACATGTAAAATAATATCTACCTGATGAGAGGATTGAATTAATCGTATCGGTAACACTTTTAGCAGAGTGCCTGGCACATGGCAAATGTTGTGTGACCGTTAGCTGTAATAGGGGCAGAATTTTAGGTGTCAGTGTGTAGAAGAGAAAGGTATTGTGAGGGCCTTGGAGATAGGGATGGGGTGAGGGTGGGTTTTTAGCATTTATGACATTATATCACTATTCAGTTACCTGCCTTGTTGAGAAAAAAAGCCTCTCCCAGCTGTGACCTGGGTTGGATTAATTATCATCTGATCTCCCTGGATTTCAAAAGGCAACAAATTTTGAGCAAAAACTTCCCTCAACACCAAGAAATAGATGTTCTAAAGGTGTTTCAAGTTTTATTATACTGAAGAATTTCCCAGTATGAAGAAATTAATCATATATTACTCCTCATAATATTTGCTTTTTTGTGTGATTGCCTCTCATACGCACTCTGTTGGAGACCTGGCCTGCAACCCAGGAGCATGCCCTGAATGGGAATGGAACTGGAGAACCTTTGATTTGCAGCTGGCGCTCAGTCCACTGAGGCACACCAGCCAGGGCAACATTTGTCTTTTTAAATAAGTGGTCATGAATTTTGCGACAGGCGAGTATGCACTCATATGTGTTTTCTAATATTTATACATAATGCTACAACTCCTCTAGCACCGATATTTGTGGTAAAGTGAATTTTTCCTGTATGGGAAAAATTGATGCTTTATCATATTATTCTTTTTTGTATCTTTTCTAAGCTTTAGGAAATAAAACTATCCTCAATTGACGCTAACTTGATCTTCCTACAAAATGCATTATTAAAGCTATTTACATATATATTAATATTAATCAATCAATTAAAATTAATACTAATGTATTCACTTTAGCACTATTAAGGGAACTTTATATGAATTTGCTTATTCAGAGTTGCTAAATCTGTGGCTATTTGATGTCTTTCTACTAGTAAAGGAACCAGGAAACACGATGTGGGTGAAATTAGAGCAAGAACAGTAATGGAGAGTATGAAATGATAGATCAATGGAGAAGAAAGGGCCCATGCTTATCTATACCCCATGACAAACTGAAGCACAGACGCTGTGCCCTACTCTGTAACCCATCTCCTTGTTAGGACGAGTCACAAAATTTGTGGGTCCTAGTGCAAAATAAAAATATGGGTACTCTTGTTAAAAAATTAATGATTTTAAGATGGTAACATCAACATTAAGCGAAACACAGGTCTAACATCCATGAAGCTGGTCCTCGCTGTTGTACTGGGCCCAGGGAGTGTGGCAGGCGTTAGGCTGCTCTCTCTTGCATCTTCTTTTCAAAGGAGAAAAGAAGATTATCTTCAGAGACAAATGGGAATTTCTGTGAAATGAATATCTATTATATGATGACCAATTGCCAAGTTCTTGGTAGATACCGACAGCCAATTCTGTGATTGCTTCCTTTCCAGTTTTAAAATGATGTTCTTAATATCAAAGAAATAGTTTGATTTATATTTTGGAAGAATATGACAGCATTCCCCAAACAATAAGTATCTATTCTTCAAAAGAACGTTGGAAAATCAAGAGTTTACTTCCTTATTGAAATAATTCATCTCTCTTAATCACTAAAATCTTGTAGACTACTTAGTCTTTCATGCAAAATGTAAGCACTATGGGGAATACTCTAGATAACCAAATGGCTTTTTCTGATTGATAATAACTTTGGAAATTCATACCAGTTTGGTCTGTGTTTTCTAAGCGCCGGACTAGGCTTTTAGCCACACATAGAGAAGCATGTGTAAAACTTGGTGCAGACTAATTTGTAATTGTCTCAGTACCACTCCTCCCATACACCCTGAAAAACACACTGTTTTTTCTTCTTTACCAAGTAGAGTATACACTAATTTAGTTTTTATGATCAGATAGTCCCCTCTTCATGTAGTACCATATTGGGCTCATACACTTTGGAATGATTTCAAATGCTGGCTGAATATTATTGGTAATGCAATATCTTTTTTTTTTTTTAAGATTTTTTTTTTATTTATTTATTTTAGAGAGAGGGGAAGGGAGGGAGACAGAGAGAGGGAGAAACAGCAATGTATGGTTGCCTCTCACATGGCCCCCACTGGGGACCCGGCCCGCAACCCAGGCATGCGCCCTGACTGGGAATCGAACCGGGACCCTCTGGTTCCCAGCCCGCGCTCAATCCACTGAGCCACACCAGTTAGGGCATGGTACTGCAATATCTTAAAGACAGCAATGTAGTGTTGCATTTTAGAATTATTGGCATAAATGAAAGTTTTTTTCTATAGCTTCTCATTTCTATTTTTTTCTTATCTTGCTTAGGTAATTTTATGTGCAAAGTAGGAAGATATAGTCTTTTTCATATTATATAACAGTCATACTTGTTACTTAATTAGTAAATGCTCTATAAATCAGAGGTTATGAATTTAAAACCACACATTACTCGTTTGGCTTATAAACCATTGATCTCAGGCAGAGGTTAGACACCCCAGTTAGATAACACATGCTCTGAATATTCTGGATGGGTTGGTTCTGTCCAATACCTGAGTCATTTCCAGGTAGGCTTCTACGGATGTGCATCAGGGCATCAGATAGCTAGTTTAATAGTCCATAGTTGATGGGCCTCACTAAGTCATATAGAAATGAAATAAAACTTGGGAAATTAGAGTGCAGTAAATATTTGTCACTAGGAAGCTGAATATATATTTTTCTTTTCAGCTAGCATAGAGAATGATTTTGAAATAAATAATAAATAAATATGCATACACAAATCTACTCTCTGCATTCTGAATGAATTAGAATACTTTTCTCCTTTATGAACTAATGCAGAACCGATGGAAGCTTTACAACTAGTAACCTACACAAGAGGTTCTTTCTATTTAATTTCTTATTAACATCTGTGTCATCATTAGAAATTGGAAGATTAAATTAAAATCAGCAACTTTAATTGGGACCACATATAAAGTCTATTTGGGGTTTTGGTTAATAGGTAAAAGCAGGGAAATAAGGTATGGATAACACAAAGTAAATCAATAGTACACATATTAGGCTAATACATAGCAAAGCATTCCATAATAAATACTAGTTTGAGAAACTGGTTAATGTTTAATTTAAAGTAAGAAAAGAGTACATGGAGAGGAAACTGGCGAGTAATGCCATGCTGGATCTGTTTCATGGTGAGCACAGTAAATATTTGTTGATTCTGACAGCAGACATGGGAATCTCCGTTCTGCATTGCGTATTTCCTTACCCACGCTCACGTGCCCCTTTCTTTTTTAAACCCATGAAATTCTAAATTCACTAATTATGCATACGAATTTCACAATATCCATTGCAAGGGTTGAAATATAATTGCATTTCTATTCTTACCATTAGCTGACAAAGTGACTAAGAAGTCAAGCCTGTAAGGAGCTCAGGCTGGTAGAAAGGAGTTTTCTGTGACCCTGATCCGAACACATTACTTACTGTTGCATCATTTTCTGAAATGATCATAATACAGTGAATTTATAAACATAAAAAATAAACATGAAACATGAAAGGCAAGCACTTGAATGTTAGTAAAGTCTTTGAGTCTAACATTTGTTCCTAGATATTTATCATTTTTCACTAGACATACCAATGGCCAGCAGTACATGAAAAGGTGCTGAACATCACAAATCATCAGGAAAATAGAAATCAAAACCACAATTAGATATCACTTCACACCCGTTAGGATGGCTAGTATAAAAACAATAACAGGTAAGTGTTGGCAAGGATGTGGAGAAAAGGACACTCTTAAACACTGTTGGTAGGAATATAAATTGGCATAGCCACTATGTAAAATACTATAGATCTTCCTCAAAATATTAAAAATAGAACCACCATACGATCCAACAATTTCACTTCTGGGTATATACCCAAAATGATTGAAATCAAGATCTCAAAAGAGATATCTGCACCCCCATGTACATTGCAACATTAATTATAATAGCTGAGTCATAGAAACAGCCTAAGTATCCATAGACAGATGAATGAATAAAGAAAATATGAAGCACACATACAATGAACTATTATTTAGCCTTAAAAAAGGAAATCCTGTCATTTGGGACAACATGGGTACACAGTCATGAATGAACATGAATTCTGTCATTGGAGGACATTATGTACAGTAAAATGAACCAGACAAAAGAATAAATACTACATAATCCTACTTTTACGAGGAATCTAAAGCAGCCAATCCCATACAAGCAGAGAGTAGAGTGGTGGTTACCAAGGAATGGGAGGGGAAGGGAAATCAGGGAACTGCTGGTCAAAGGATACAGTTTCAGTTATGCAAGATAAGTAAGTCCTGAAGATCCATAGTACAATATAGTGTAGATAGTTAATACTATAACATATACTGAAAATTTTGTTAAGAGGGTAGCTCTTAGGTTAAAATGTCTGAGCACAAAAAGATAGAAAGAGGGAGGGAGGAAACCTTTAGAGGTGTTGGTTAAGTTTATGGCTTTGCTAATGGTGACAGTATATATTTTCCTTCAAACTTATCAAGTTGTACACATTAAATATGCACATATTTTATCTCAATTAAAATTTAAAACCACAAACTTAAAAACTAGTACAGAAGTAAATAAAGCAAGTAAATATAAGTTCGCTTTTCCAATATCCAACTAGCAGACTCTATGAATTAACCAACACTCTTTATCTCCCCTATGAAACATACTAACACTCAGGACAAGCAAAAGCAAAATGAAATAGGTAGCTGCTACTCCTTAGTATGTTTATATTTTCTGCTAGACCCAGCTGAGTTGTGAGCCAATCTTATGCTAGTTGCATTTGCTATTATAATTATGAAATTTAGTTAAAAAATTTGTGAATAAAAATGTACATACACAAAACTCTTATTTCTACTAAAATTTGAACACTTTGGAAAACAAGCAATAAGAATTGACTGAAAAACTGCTATTGATTCAAGTATGAGAAAGACAAATATAAAAGAACAAATCTGAAAATTAAGAATTTACTGTTTTTTTTTAATTTTTAAGAAATGAGAAAAGAGATGGTGTGAAAATATAAGAAAAATATTGCAGAATTAAAACCAGTTGACACATATCTAAGGAAAGGTGTAGCTATAGACCAAAATATTGGCAAAGGTTACATGTTCTAGTTAAAGTTAAAATTTTAGCAGCTATTGAATAAAGGTAAAGGAAAATCTAAATATATCATTTACTTTATATAAAAATAACCTCTTGGTTCACTTCACTATACATTATCTCCCACCAAGCCACTTACAGTAGAGACAGATAGTTGCCACAGAGTATGCATTGTTTCCGTTCTTACAGAATCTTAATTTCATATGTAGTAGCAGTGTCCCCTGCTATAATTCCCAGTGCCTCTTGCAGGTGGTCATGTGAAAGAGTTTTGGCCAATGATATATAAGAGGAAGCAGTTGGGGTCAGAGACTGACTCCTATGATACATGACTCTTTTCAATCTTTGTTCTTCCCTTCTAACCTGCCTGAAATGCCAGGCTAACGCTTGGGGCTATGGCAGCCCTCTTGAGAGCATGATGCTGAGGGTCATTCCTTCAGAATGCTGGAGCAGAGTGTTAAAAGGAGCACAATTTCTGATAGGTGAGGTTATCATACATCTTTAGTTAGCTTGGCTCCATACTTCCTTTACATTTGCCAGAAACAAACAAACAAAAAGCCCAAACTGCTACTTTAAATATTTGCTTTCTGTTTCTGTTTTTTTGCAGCATAAGTTGACTCCTACCTGATGGATGACCCTTGTCATTGACGCGCTAGTGAAGTTTGAGGGTGATTGGATCAGGTGCTGGGCTGGACGCGTGGCTGTCATTCTCTGTGAGACCAGAGAGCATACCTAATTCTCTTACTCAGTTTCTTCAGCTGCAAAATAGAATTAATGATAATCATTCACATAAGATTGTTGGGTCAAGCAAATAAGATGATCCATGTAAATGGCATAACACATCTGTATTAAGGGCTCAATAAGTGCTATTGTAACAAGATCACAAATGACTTCCTCATTTCTACGTCTATTTTCTTAGTACCTGTTTAATTTTTGAAAAGTTTTTTACACTAAAAACATTTCTTCCTTTTTGAAACTTCTTATTTGTATATAATTGAATTTAAATGCATCTATCTTTAGGATACAGATAAAATTACAGGATATAATAAGGCCCATGACCATCTGGGTGCAGGGTGGAAAAATCTTGTAAAAATATGGTGTAGCAGGTAAAATTTATCAAGTCATAGGTACAGGTATGTAAAATGGAACTTAAGAATTTGTTTTCTTTATTTCTTGTTCTGAGATCTGCCACCTCCCCCCACCATTCTGCCTGCTGTGGAAACATTAATCTAGATTCATATTTGCAAATTCGGTGCAACTTAATTGATTTCTCTATTATGTTATGTTTGAAAAGTGAAACTTAAAGCTGTTTCTCCTTTATCCATCCCCTCCCTCTTTAGTATTACTAATAATAAAGTTTAATATTACCTCTGTTGGTAGTGTTTGTGCTGGGAGGCAATCTCCACAAAAATTAGTAAGACATCACCTAGGAGAGGATACCCATTTCTCATCTATGATCTGTCTTGGTTCTATGCTGCCATCCTTTCAGAAATAATTCATTTCACTTTTCCACAGTAGTGTGTTTCCCCATGCCATGAGGTCAAATAATTCCTGTCTAGGTGGTCCACTCCTCATCATTCGCTTCAGAAAGCTGCAAGTCTTTTTCTCCCATCAGAGAGATCCCTGCGGACATGCTTAATATTTTTTTTTTCTTTCTCAGCCAATTTTCAAACTCCTTTCCATTGTTACAAGGCCCTCTCCTGCAGACATCTGGGATTATGGGGGTGTGGGGGTTCAAGCTGTGCAGGGTTATTCATTCTGTGCCTGTCTCAGTTCTCTGACTTTCATGCCACATGGACCTAATGACACTGTCAATCCCAAATTTTCAGATGAATGGGTGAAGGACAGGTCAGCTCCTCTCTGGGATACCCACATCCGTTACTGATTGGCACCCCTGCCGGGTCTCATTGCCACTTTAACTGATGGCAGTTTGCAGAATACAGAAACAAATACAATTTTAAGTCTTTTCTTCTCAAAGTTTCTGCCTTCTGTCTAGCTCCTGGGATCTTAATCTGCTAGAGTGAGGACTGCTGTGGAAGGCAGAATGAAACAGTGCCATCTGATGAATATTCTTTCCACTCTTTCCGTGTTATGCTTCGGTTAAAGCCTTTTATCCTTGTGAATGTACATGATGTTTTATACAAATTCTGCGGATATGTGAAAAGTGTATATTCTCTGTTCAAAGGATGAAAAATTCTCTATATGAAATCAAGTTCATTGAATGAATTATTACATTTGTTATAACATTACTTGTTCCTATTTTCTACTATACTTGTTCAGTTCTGAAAAGCATATATTGAAGTAGACCACTAAACATTTATTTTCTTATTTAAAACAATATATTTAGATTCTTCGTCTTATGGTCCCTACAAATTTAAGACAAATTGTATTTGTGGTTATCACTTCGTGTTTCTCTATTTTCTGATTACTGCTTTTACTCTTTGTAAAAGAAAGCTAGTTCCAAACGCTGTCCATGTGTGACAATTCAAATATGTTACTGGAAAGAAATTTGCTTATGCAATTTCTAACATATTTTAATGGGGTTAAGGGCCCTTCCTGGAAATCAGTTACTCACTGACACAGCTGACTTTCCAGTGGAGTCCAATGGTCCTCAAACAGGTGTTCTCCTCTTCTCAGCCCGTTTCTGTTTTATTTTAACGAATTGCCCCCCTCTTTTAAAGTAAATGTTTGAACCTTGTAAGAAATGTTTAATTGGCCTGTTTTAGGTTTCCTCTCTTATAGCAGGTGTGAAATAAAACTTTGACACATACTCATATCTCAGTTTCCTGAGAAGACTTTTAACAGTTTGAATGATACCATATCTGTATTCCTATTACCACGCCTCTGCTTTTTTTCTTTTCATTTCCCTGGTAATTATTTGCCTATATTTTTAAAAAGATTTTATTTACTTATTATTTTTAGAGAGAGGGGAAGGGAGGGAGAAAGAGAGGGAGAGAAACAGCAATGTATGGTTGCCTCTCACATGACCCTCACTGGGGACCCGGCCTGCAACCCAGGCATGTGCCCCGACTGGGAATCGAACCAGGACCATTTGGTTCCCAGCCCGTGCTCAATCCACTGAGCTACATCAGCCAGGGCTATTTGCCTAATTTTTTTGTTTTCAACAATTTAAAAAAACAACAACAACATTGTATTATGTGACTTTTTGGGGTATAGAATTTATAGCTGGCATTAGGTTTTTGATACTCTGATAGTCTGATTTTAATGGCCAATTCAATCTATTAATATTTAGTGTAATGACTAAATACTTGCACTTATTCCTTGCATTCTAATTTAGATTCCTTCCTTCCTCCCTTCCTCCCTTCTCCCCACCCCCCTCTGTTTAGGAAAAATTATCCAAGACCTGAAAATGTGCCACAGGAATTGCTGAGTGTTTGTCCTTTATCATGAAGTCCTGAGCCATGTACTAGCGGGCCCAACTTGTAACTGATGGGTTCTCTAGAGATGTTGTACTTGAATTCCTTAAGGGGTCTTATACTTTCTCTGTTAAAGTAGCCATGTATCTGCTTTGGCCATACTATGAGCTGGCCACATGTTCTGTTTATTCTGACTCTCTAGCATACTCTGGCTGCTAGCTTATTTGTTAAATTGTTACTTTTAATTTGTTAGCTCTTTTGTTGTCCAACTATAACTGGTGGGGGTCCTACCAGTGGAGAGAGGGGAAGTGACCTTCTGCCATGAGCCAGTGGCATGTGGTCTACTGAGGAATCTCCTCTGTTCTTGATTTTCTCATGTTCTCTTAGCTTTTAGAGAAACAGAGACTCAGCTCACCCATTGCTGAATGAACCCACCCATATATCTCTGTAAATTTAACTATTTAAAGGATTTTTTTCTTTCATCCTCATCCCGAGGTTTTAAAATTCTTTTTTTACACCTAAAAAAAGAGTCATCAGGAAGTGGGGACAGTGGGGAACACTACTCTAACTTTCTCCTCAGGGCCTTCCTCAGAGCCTATGGCTTCATTTCTCCCAGATTTCCAGAGATCCAAGCAGTTTTAATCATTGGGTAGATATAGATAATTTGGAGCTGATGGTAGAAATAAAAAGAGCCTTGTCAGGTCATTATCCTTCCAGAATTCCCTTGAGAACTCAGGTTTTAATTTAAAAAGCAAGGTTTTGCTTATTTTTATTTTCTGATTTAATCTTTGAAAATTATTAAACAAGAGGTGGCCTCTTGTTTAGCTCCCTGAATTGCTGGAAGGACAACAAAACACATGATAGGAAAAAAAAGCACATCAGTTAGCACTTCGTATATCTTACTGCTCTGGCACTGTGAACACAATGGACCTGCACCAGAGGCCAGGTGGGGTTCCTAGGGACCTGAGGGAGAAGTTGGCCAACCACTGCTGCAGAGGGGACCAGAGACCTGGTGGGGGCGACTCAGCAGAGAGTTGAGGAACAGGTCTTGCCTAGGAAAGGGACAAGTGGAGGAACTAATACAGAGTTAAACAAAACAGGCTGGGAGACTGGGGAGTATGTGAAAGCAAGGAAAAAGAAAACATGCAATCCTATACTTTTTCCGGGGAAGATTTTCTACCATATTATTTGGGGAGATCTATTACTGAGAGGTGTGAAATCTGTAGAAGCTCTGATAGTTACACGGCGTTTAGGTATAAAAACCTAAATTCTGTTCCAATTAGCGACAAGCTAATTGAGTGACTTGGCAATAGATATTTTAAGTTTTTTAGATTCAAAGTAATCATCTTTCAAATGAAGTGTTTGGTCAGACTAGCATTTAAGATCCTGGCTGAATCCGAATTCGGAGACAACACACTCAGACACCCACATGCTGGCACGCGCACGTGCCTCTCAGCCTCCCTGATACAGCTGGCTTAGAGTCTGGACGGGAGGTGCTAGAAGGAAGGTGTCTTTTGGGGACAATATACTCCAGGTATATGTAGGTACAACAATGGAACATTAGTAAAAGATTATGTGTTTATCTGGAGACAGCGTATTTCACACTTGGGAATATTGCTGTTCTGACTGACACAGATACTTCCAGATTTGAGTGGGGCCTGGAGTACAGAAGGACTTGAGTAGGTCCAGGTAGAGGTTAAAAAAGCTTTGGCATCAGGGCCATATGACCAGCATGTCTGGTGGAATCAGAGGCATCTGTGGTAGGAAAAGATGCTGTATAAGGTCGTTCCAGCAGAATATTTGCAAGGTAGACTCTGAGAGTCTCTGGAGCAAGGCCATGCTGCCTGAGCAAGAAAAAGTTGCCATTATGTTACTGGACCCTACTAGAGACAGAGCTTCTGACCATGGGAGACCTGTTGGATGTTCAGCCTGCTAGCAACAGAGACCAATTGTGAGTCCTTGATATGGGATCATCATTTTAGGACACCTACTGGCTAGTTGGTGACAACTTAATATATTGAGACCCTTCTAGAATGGAAGGGGAGAGAATATTCTTGATGTAAATAGAAACATTCATTTTTTTAAAAAAAAGATTTTATGTATTTAATTTTAGAGAGAGAGGAAGGAGGGGAGAAAGAGAGGGATAGAAATATAGAAGGTTGACTCTCATGTGTGCCCCATCTGGGGACAGAACCTGTAACCCATGCATTTGCCCTGACCTAGAACGGAACCAGGAACGCTTTGCTTTGCGTGATGGCACCCAACCAGCTGAGCCACACCGGTCAGGCAGAAAGGGACACATTATGATTTGCCTTTGCTGCATGCAGGCTTTCAACCAGGATCACTGTCTGAGAATGCATCCAGTGCTTGATCCAAAACGTAGGATCCAGCATCATATCTCAGACATGCGCTTTACAGTCAAGGAATTGTGGTAGTGGGAATAAGAACATAGGATTCACAGGCTCTATGATATACCATGCCATAGAAAAGCTTGTGGCCTGATAGAGCAATAGAATTGCATTAAAAATTTTGTATTGAGATGTAATTTACATATCATTAAATTCACTCATTTTTAAGTGTACAATTCAATAAATTTTAGTATATTTAGATTGCACAACCATAATCGCAATATAATTTAGAACATTTTTAGCATAAAAAAAGAAACCTCATGCACTTACAGTCACTGTACTTTCTCATCTCTAGAAATAAATTTTGAAGGCCCAGTTGATGCATCAGCTTAGAAATGATACTTTACAAAGATAAGGTGCCATTCTTTTAGATACAGTTTAAATGAATAATCTCACATCCCCAATGGGTAGGTCACATGGACCCAATGGTGGTATTAGGAGTGGACCCTCTTACTGTCAACTGAGCGACCCACGTGGGAAATTCGTGCTTTCTGTCATGCAACTCTAAATCACGTGGTTCTAGAGATTTTGGTTCTTAGAAAAGGAATGCTTTTCAGGGGATACAGCACAAGCCTCATTAAGCTTTTAGTGATGTCTGTTACCCAGTCACTTTAGGTGTCTTTTTTCACTAGATTGGTAGGAGAACTGATTTGATAATTAGAAGGAGGTGTGGCTGTTGTTACCCAGTGGAGTCAGGAAGGAGTATTATTTAGACCCAGGTGGTCCACTAGGGCTGCCTAACGGTGTTCCCCTGACAAATGCGGACAGTAAGTGGACATTTTCAGTGGCCGTGACCTGAGAATGGCACAGTTTTCAGGAATTCAGACGTCAGGGCTGAAAGTCTCAATCATCCCATCAGCTAAGCCACCTAGACCAGCAGAGGTACTTGCCAGAGGTGCGATTAATGGGAAATTGACAGCACAGGAGGGAAATGATTATTAGTCAGCTATGAAATTAGCTGCCGCCATGGGGACTACAGTTTGTTCCACTAACCTTTCTCTTGTAACTTTTCCTGGGAAATGAGACGAATCAGAATTCTAGAGGAGCTGTATTTAGAGTAAATGTATTACGCGAAGCCAGGGGATCCAAAGGGTGCAGCGCTGGAGTGCACTGGGCGCAGAGTCCACCCGGGATGCGGCAGTCATCTCCCTGCCTGTTGGGAGTGTTGCCCACTAGTGGCTGAAGTAAGTCACTCCCCTTAAATTGTCCTCAACCAAAGGAATGGCCTTGGCCGTGGTTATATTCTCTTTGTAGGTTCACTTCACATCTAGTTACTGATCTGTGCATAGGTGCAAAAGCCCAGGACCTTAAGTAAATTGAGGATACCTCTGAAGTGCCATCTCAGCTTCAGAGCTCCCTAAGGGAGTGGCTGAGACCTTAAATCATAGGACAAGTGTCTCTTTGCCTAAGTGTGCTTACCTCACCACGTTGGAGAGGTTGCTCCCAAGGGTGCTCCCAAAAAAGCACGTGCACTCGGTTCTCTGATTCAGAGTCTGCTTTCTGCAGAACCTGACCATGTCAGACATCTGACTTTCCAAATGCCAGGGAGTACTATAACTGGGTCTGCCCCCCAAAACAAAGTGAGCAGTTAATAATTTATTTATTAAATGTAATTGTAGTAGGCAGTCAAAAGATTAAAGAGTTCAGTCAGTCTCTCTACTCCTCCACCTTTTTTTAAAAATCTAAGTAGGATTCCTGTCCCGATTTATTAAAAAAAATCATTTAATTTCCTAAATCCTAACATACTAATGAGGGCTCTTACAGACTGGATACTTTTATACTTAATAATTTCATGAATTTTGAATTTTATCTTATTTTAGTAGGAGAATTGACAGACCACTTGGTAAAGCATGGATTCATTATGGACTGGAATATTTTATATATTGTTGCAAGTTAAGATATTTTCCATCAGGATTGGCTGTATAATCAATGATGTGACCACCTGTTTTTACTGGGTGAATTCATGGCTGGGTTTGCTGTGAGGGGCGAATCACTCACTGCTCATCGATGAACTAGATAAGGAGTCTGCCTTGCAGGAAATGTTAGCATTGGGCTGGGAAAAACTCACCATATCTGGCCTTACCATTATTAGTCCATTAAATCAGCTATTTTCTTTTTTCCAGTTTGTCATTTTACTTTATTGCTCCTAAAATATGGCTTGTAGAAAAATAAATACATGTTTTAGGGAAGTTTAGCTGAGTGACATAGAGAATGTCTAGATAATTTCTAGCTCTCAGATAAAATCTACCCTTCAACATGGTAGAATATATAGCAGCACATGAAACCTATGTTCAGCTAATGAGTAGTTTAAGTAACTAAAAACAAAAATTAATGTCAGTTTTAGTACCAAATGCAGGAAATCTGAAGGAATATGTAGTACATTTCTATTTTAGCCTCTCCACCTCCCTTCTATTGATATGATGGTTTTCCAGTTCTGGAAATCCTTAAGATCCTCTGTTTGTGGACACCAGCCTCATCATCCACAAGGTTTTTCCTAAGACTTATCAGAATCAGACACTTCACAGTCTGACCCCAAACACTCCCTGGGAAAGGTTGGTCTGCTCCTGCTGCCTCAGATGTATGACTTTGTTGTACAGATGGTGAGGAGCATCCAAACCCCAGATGGAATCTACGTGCACCTATTCGTGAATGTTCTCCTGGTAGATGAGGTTGCTTACTTCAGAGAGCAGCATTTTCATATGACCTTGGTTTGAAAGCCAGTCTTGACCTCCGGTCCACGTTGCAGTAGGGACCGCCCTGTCTCTAATTCTGTACCTTACAGGAGTTGGCTGATTGCCTTTCTCCAGATTTTTGGTCCCATTCCCCCAGTCAAATGCCTAAATCAGCTTTCTTCAACGTGTGTGCCGCAGGAATTTTAAAACATGCAATACCTGACTGTTGGGTCAGGGGCACTGACCTCTTTTTCCTTAGGTTGTCAAATAAGAAAATGACAGCAGCCAACACAATGATAGCCATCAGTGTGAATGAATCAAAGTCATACATATTTTTTTTTTTTGTGAGATTGGAAAAAATCACACTTTTAGGTGTGCTGCAGAATTCTAGTAATTAGGTTAACTGTGCCATGAGATGAAAAAGGTTGAAAATTGCTGCATTACACCCTGTGTTTGCATGTGGAAGTCCAATACTCAAAAGTGACTTTCTTGTTCTTAAAAACACTTAAAAACTTAGCCTTGGCTGGTGTCACTCAGTGGATTCAGCACCAGACTGTGAACCAAAGGGTTGCTAGTTTGATTCCCAGTCAGCGCACATGCCTGGGTTGCGGGCCTGGTCCCCAGAAGGGGGTGCATGAGAGGCAACCACACATTGATGTTTCTTCTCTCCCTCTCTTTCTCCTTTCCTTCCTCTCTCTAAAAATAAATAAATAAAATCTTTGAAAAAAATTGCACCTTGATTTGTCCAAATAAATGAGTGGCTTATGATTAAAATAACAAAGCCCATGTTTCCCTGTGAAACAAACATCAGCATGCACATACACAAACAGCTTGCATTCACATAAAATTCCTTACTTAATCACACTAATGTCATAATCATGAAAAATGCTTATAATATTGTAAGTAACTAGGTACAGGGATAATCTACAGATAAAACAAAATAAAGAGTTCAGAAATAAACCATTATATGCTTGTTTGCCTTCAGAAATAAACCATTATACGTATGTTTGCCTGGTTTATGAAAAACCACTGCACATATGGAAAATAATGCTTTATCTTTTAAATAAATGGTATTGGGTTTAATACACAGCTACATGGCATTAAAAGTAATTGTTTTCTACCTCACTCCATATACAAAAGTCAAGCATAGGTGGATTGTTGAAGTAGATATTCAAAATAAAACAAAAGAGTACAGATTGTATGGTTCCATTTACATAAAGTATGAAAAGCAGAAAAGCAAATTAATTTTTTAAATGTCAGATAGAAGTTTCCCTTGATGGTGTAGTGATTGGATTGAAAAATGATGAGGGCCATTGGTCATTGTTTACCTTTTTTTTTTTTTTTTTGGTCTGGGAGCTGGTTATACAGATTAGTACACTTTATGCCAATGCTTTTAAGTCCTGTCATCTATATGTGTGTTTATGTTCATATAAATAAGAAATGATACCTTTCATCTTTTCAAGAAAAAAGTCCCTAGGTATATTTCAATACCACTTAGACTTTTTAAGTGATATCAATTCTATTTTGCTTGTCTTTAGTCTTCCCTTCACACTGTACAACATTCATACCCCTTTGTTACTGGTAGGTATTTCCTGGGATTTCACATTCAGTATTTCAAGAGAACATGGCAACAAAATCATCGTTATTCTTCTTAGTCCTCAGCAGTCTGTTCTAAGCCAGAGATACATACACCTATGTGTGCATCAGATTTACCTCTGGATAGTGTAATTCAATTTGTCTGGGTTGTGGTGTTCAAGTGTCCTTGGTACATGTGATAGGGGACCAAGGTCATGGAACCACTGGACCAGGCTGTGAAAGAGTATTACCATCTCTAGCTGTCTTGACAGCAGAAGGTTAGGGATTAGAACTGAAAAAGCCATTAGGCCACCTGCACCAAAATTACTCTGACTCACACAATCTGAGTACATGTGGGATGGCCAGGAATTAAAATTTTTAAAAAACAAACATCTTACATGTTTCTTATATTCATTAAAATTTGAGAAACTGTTCATATTTCTATACGTTTCTGACTTTTTAAAAACTTTATTTCCAATGTTTATGCTATTACAGATGCCCTCATTCACCCCCACCTTTGCCCCCCTCCACCCGGCCCTTGCTTCCCTCAGGCGATCACCGCACTGTTGCGTGTGTCTTTGGGTTATGTATACATATTTCTGACTTTCTGAGAGGGAAAAATAAATTTCTAAACACAGGGTAGTGTGCTACTGTTCCACAATACTTTCTCCCGCTTCCCAGCGTCTTATTCTTTTTCTGTACTGTACATCAGTTGTTAAATTTAGCAAGGGTAAAACTGAGACTATTGGACATTTAAACAAAATAGTTACCTTAGCAGCTTACAATTTACACAATTTAAGTTTGACCAGTTCTTTTCAGGGAAAAAAGTATTTGCACCTCTTATCAAAAAAATGCGAGGCTTTAAAACAGCGCCCGACAGCGACAGCAGCACATGTCCGCAGGCCGCGGGGACGGACGACTCCCCACTGCCGTCTGAGTGGCGACCCACTTTCCACAACTGTTCCTGTGGACCAACAGTTTATAATAGACGTCAGAAGCC
Organism: Micronycteris hirsuta; assembly: GCA_004026765.1. NCBI lineage: Eukaryota > Metazoa > Chordata > Mammalia > Chiroptera > Phyllostomidae > Micronycteris > Micronycteris hirsuta. The sequence continues at coordinate 143,120 of PVJI01001219.1, forward strand.
AAAGAAAAATGTTTTTTCCTCTAGTCAATAATATTTTCATTAAAAATACTTGATGGTTATTATTCGTAGTCCAAGTACAACAAAATAATTTAACTTCCATACAAAAAATGTATACTTTGTTTAAGGACTCCGATTAGTACATATTAACCAAATGTTTCCTAAATTCCTACGTGCAGTACTCATCCACAAAATGTCCAGCAATCACTTCTGAAGAAATCAGGATAGAATTTCAGTTGCATTCTCTCGACTCACATTACAGCTCACAAGGGGCTACACTGCTTCAAGGGGGGCCTGCGACGTGGAGGAGGCCCCTGATTTCTAGGGTTTATGGCAAGCTATTATCTTTACTATTGAAGGTTTCTTTCCTGTTTCCCTACACAGGAGAAAGAAAGCTGCTGCAACCATTTCCGCTCGTGAGCAGATAAGTGAAAATGGAAGACTTAGATGGACAAATAATTTTTTCAAGTGAAACTGCTTAGTTTCCTGGATAAAATTATTTATGTTGAAAATTGTTTTCATGACTTTGGTCTAATGCCAGTTATTAAATCCATAAAACAAATCACCTTCAAAGCAACTCAAATTTTAAGCTTATAAAGATGTTTTTGGCAAGATGTATAAGGTACACCATCCAAAGATAACTGTGCATTTTATTTGTATCATTAATCTTCACTTAGGTAAGTGACAATAACAAAATAAGGATTACATAAGGGTTATTTTGATTATGAGTATGTATCTCTGAAAATACCTAAGAATCAGTTGAGTTGACCAATTTGGGACAGAACTCTATCTTTTAGGGAATATTTTGAAAACCATGAACACCATCTCCCTTTGATACAGCTTTACTAATTGATGATGTTCTATTTTATTCCTTTAATGGAATGAGGTTCTTTCTCTTTTTGCATATGTGAAGGAATTGTTCTATGGTTTTCGGGAAAAGTAGAAGAAAAATTTCATGAGTAAAATAATGTAGGATGAAGTTCTCAAAAAAAAAAAAAAAATCAGGCCGTAGCTAAAATCATTAAATTTATGAGAAGGGAAACTAATTTTAAGCTACATTCAGCAGAGACAGAAAAAAACAGCATAAAGTTATATTGCCACAAGAATCAACATTTGTGTTTTTTTCCTTTGTGCGACTATGTTTGTCACAGCAGATGGAAGGTTAGAAATTTGTGTGCAGAGTACATCATTAGGAGAGGTCATCGAGAAAATGTGTCCTGCTGGTTTTACCCGTGAGCTGGTCCCAGGCAGTTGGAGGCTCCCCCTCCCTCCCCAGTGCTTGGAATGTGCACTCTGCTTGCCTTCGTGCACTAGATGCTGCCCAAGGACAAAGCCTTCAGATAGCAATATGGTGATGAGACTATCTGGACTGGGTACGTGACTGAATCCTGTTAAGGACTCCTGTGTATGTGACTGACCCCATTAAATCCTCTGTATAAAGTTTTAAGACTTGGTGGGTAGGTGGGAAAAACTACTCATCTTATGGTCATCCAAAATAAGCTCCACAAGTAAGTTCCCTTGCCTATTAAACCTGCCTCCTACCAATCTGGAGTGGTCTGCCCCTTTCCTCAGTCTCTCCTTGTCCTCCATGTATGGGGCTAGTTTCAGATTACATCTGGGAAGCTCCCAAGGATCCCCCGACCAGCATGGCTCAGGTGGTTGGGCACTGTCCTGCCAAGCAAAAGGTTGCTGGCTGGATTCCCAGTCAGGGCACATGCCTGGGTTGTAGGTTCCATCCCCAGAAGGCAGTTGATCAACATACACGATGTTCTTTATTTTATTTTTTACCATGTGTTCTAATTATGGAAGTCAATGTGTCATCTGACAGGTTGTTTAATATAGACAATTTAATAACATCTGAGCTACTCTGTATGCTTGTTGGAAATATTAACACATTAAAGCAAGATTCTAATATGCATTTTTGCTGCTGTGTGGTCACTTCCTTTCTCTCATTATATTAGTTTTATCTAGGTTAACACAGAGCAGAGTAAGATCCTCTACAGTACCACAATGGGATTAAGAAATATTTCTTCTTTAAAGAAAATAATTATACAAGCCATTAGGGAACAGATTAGCTTTGTACTTTTTAATAAACCAACTTGAGAAACACGGGAGGCATTGGCTAGGATTGTCTAAGCCATTAAGTTACAACTTTGATGTTTTTAAAGAAGGAAAAATTACAGCTTTCTATGAGAGGGGGAGGGGGAGGAAGAGGGAGGGAGAGGGGAAGAGACAGCAAGACTCAAATAAGACCACTGAGGATGCTGCGTAGACAGTAGGTTGAAACTAATGAATTTGGGTTCTCATTTTCTTTCTACTGTAAACCAGCTGAGATATGATGGGGACATTATAACCACCTTGGGATTCAGTATCCTAACCAAGAAAAAAAAGGATAGTTAATCTTCAAAGTTTCCTCAGCATTTAGAATTTGTTCTTATTGCACTGTGTATAAATAGAATGTAAGATTTTTTATTTTGGTCTATGTGTAAGGAAACACATAATAAATTAGTAAAGGCAAGATTAATTAACTCGGGGGGGGGGTGTTGCTATTTTTTTGGAATTCCTTTGCCAAACCTGAAAGATTCCATTTCTGATCCTTGATATAGAAGGTGACTGAAGCTCATGAAGTCTAACAGGATATTTATGACTCAGTGATAAAGAACTGAAATCATTTTTAGTTGATTGTAGCCTCGGTTTTTCACACCAGTGAAGACAAATTTATGTATGTTCACTTGAATCTTAGGTAACTTCTAGGGGATTTTAAATGTCATGCTGGCACCATCTATAGATATTTAAGATGAAGTGCACCCACAACCATTTCATTTTCTGATCATTTGTCCCTCCCTTGTATTTAAGCTAATTAGTATTAATTTCATTTGATCAGCAGAGGTACTAAACATTGTCATCTCAGCCACAGCTAGCATTTGTCTACAAATCATACGGGCAAACACTATTCTCCCTTTACCAGTTTATATTTTGGACACATAATATTTATGCTTTTTGTCTATTCTTAAGAATTTCTATAACTTTGCCCTGATCAGGTAGTCCATTTGGTTAGTGTTGTCCCCGTACGCCAAGATAGAGGGTTTGATTCCCAGTCAGGACAGATACAAGAAATCAACCAATGAATGCATGGATGGATGGAGCAACAAATCGATGTTTCTCTGTCTCTCTCCCTCTCTCTACATTCCTCACTCTTTCTAAAATCAATAAATAGATAAAACATTTAAAAAAGAATTTCTACGACTTCTGTAAAATATTAAAGTTCCATTTTTAATAATGAATAGCAAATCATTAAGTCATTTTAATCTTTAAATCAATTAAACTTTTAATAATAAATTAATGTTTAAATTATCAATTAAAGTTTCATTTTATTTTATTTTTTAATCTTTTTTTAATATATTTTATTTATTTATTTATTTTTAGAGAGAGGGGAGGGAAAGGAGAGAAAGAGAAACATCAATGTGTGGTTGTGTCTTGTGTGTCCCCTACTGGGGACCTGGCCCACAACCCAGGCATGTGCCCCGACTGGGAATCGAACCAGCAACCCTTTGGTTTGCAGGCCTGTGTTCAATCCACTGAGCTACACCAGCCAAGGCTAAAGTTTCATTTTATTATTAACATCTTTTTTATTGTTTTTGTTCAAGTATAGTTGTCTTCATTTTGGGAAAATAAAAGACTATTTTAGAGTTTTGAACGGAGAATAGCATTTTTCTTAGCACCTTTTCTTAAAGTGTTCAATGCCCAAATGAAAAAGTAACACTCTCAAAGACATGTCTACATGACTACATCATGAAGTAGGAAATAAAATAATTTGTTTAGAAGAGTGACCTATTTAATATGTAGGAAACAAGTATGTGGTTAAGTCTTCATTTGTGAGAGCAAGTTGCTAAGTAGCCTGATTTCTTAGGCACAGCGCATGGATTGATTGAAATGTGTGACAAAGGCAGCATCTATTGTCAAAAAGTCTTGATGAGAACAGAGGAGTGGGCAAGCACTTTAAGAAATTCAAGGAAAGAAGGACGTATCTGAGATCATGTTTCTGTTGGAGGAAGCAAGAGAAAAAAAAACTTGCATTTTCCCTGCACGTTCAGGAATTGTTTGCTAAACCTTGCCCCTTGACCGATAACCACTCTGAATGGAACAACAATTCAGTGCAAACTGAACCAGAGGAATCAAATGTGTGACTTTCAAGGACAAAAGCAAAATCCTCGAACTTACTCTTCCTGCTGTTTTTATTCACTAGCTCTTTCTTTCATTGCTTTTTCTATTTTGAACAGTTACTTTGGAAGAAAAGGAATAAATAACGTACCAGCACTATAAATAATTATCTGTTTTCCCCTTTTCTTAGGTTCTGTTAGCTAGTAAACCCTCAAGAATTTTGAACTTTATTTCCCCTAAAGCAACATTTCAATATTCACCAACTATAAGAAGCTCACATCTCTGCGAATGTCTTAAATGTTTTCAGATTCTTCCAAACCAACAGGTGAAAATATAAAAAGGAATACTATTGATTTCTATGGTAGTCATGTAACATTAGATTATTTGAGCCTTCAGAAGAAGACTGGCAACTAAAGCATTCTAATTAATTAATTTTTAAAATTTTAACCGAAGTCTAGTTTCCAAATCTTTCTTGTTCTTACACTCAGTAAAAGTAAAATGCTTTAATTCATAGTTAGTAAGCACTCTATATGAGACATTGAAGTAGGTGTGGCTATTTAGACTAAGTATAAAGTAATACCTAGATATATTCCATTCATCTCTGCTAATTTACAATCCTAAAATGTGAGCTAGTTTTGTTACGGTTTGCTTGTTTTTTCTCAAACTTATAGGATCACTAAAATTTTAGTTAAAATCTGAAATTGTCTTGCAGATACTTTATAAATAAAAGTGATTTGCAAGAATACAATCAATTGTTTTGCATTTACAATGGGGGTTTTTCAAATATAGGAGGTGCTTGAATGTGTGTATTTCTTTAAATAAGATAAATACTTTGTAACGATGTAACCTATTAATATATCAAGTGGACTCATTTAAAAATATGAAATCAACTTTAAAAGAATGCATCTGGGAAAACCTACTCATAGACCCAGTCATAGTAAATTTCAACTTAGTGCAGTTGAAATTATTATAAATTATGAATTTCAGTATGGTTAATATAGAAAGCTTTACTACTCTTATTAATTGATTTTTTATATGGGATAGTTTATGGAATATTCCATTTCTTTTCAATGCTATGGAAGACAGGTTAACATGTTGTTCTTTAAAATACAGTCTTCCTGCTCCTCAGACGAGAGGAGGAGTAGCTCAGCATTCTCCTAGAAACACGATTCTGTGCAGGAATGCCCAGGCAGGTTTCTGTGAGGTGGGAGAGAGGCTGGAAGTGAGTTTGACAACCCCTGAACGTCAAAAGCTCTGGACCACTGCTTTGCAAGCCTGGATCAATGCTGTCCCCTGGGGAAGAAGTTAAACACATTAGAATGAAGAGCTCTTTCTTTTCCTCTGCTCTGTTCTTTGTCACCAACTCTCCTTTTCTGCATTTTTACCTGTTCACTCGTTTATTGCCCGATGTCATATTTTTCTGGACAATATGATATTTTTTGTAAATAAATATCAAGCACTGACCAATGGTAGTGTCTAAGAAGCCCTTGGAATGGGATTTCTTACTACATTTCTCCCACTTAGCTCTTCCACATATATACATTGTGCTAGGAAAAATGAGTTAGGTAATTTAATATGGAAACATATTATTAAGTCATACAGTGGAGAAATGGATTCCACACTTGTTTCATATGGTACAACTAACTTTAAAACGTTATTACTAAAAAATAAAATTACTTATAGCCTCACCATAGTAACTATTAATTTTTTTGATTCTTCCAAATATTCATAAATGTTTCTGAATTGGAATGATTATAATTATTTTTGTATGCCATTTTGTTACAATATTTTATTTCTGAGTAACGCTTAGAATTAAGAGTCTCTAAATTATCACATCTTTTCATACTATAAAAATCTGGCAACACTGAGCACTTCCTGCATGCTAGGTGCTAAGCTAGTCTTACCACACATATTTTCTTATTTATACAAAATAGGTGAGAGGTGGTTATTATGCCATTTACTGAGGGAATAATAACAATGAGATAATTCACTCAGCATCACACAGGTAGCAAGTGATGTATCAAGGGTTTGTAACGAGATGGTCTGACCTTAGAACTTATGCCCTCGGTCAACGTGCTGTAACTGCTTCTCACAACTAAAAACAGATGCTAAAAAACAAGGGCTAGATAATGTAAAGGGATGAAGAAAGTTTTAGATATAAATCAATAAATTATTAATTTCTTTACCAGTTTACTCCCTGTGGTATTGCATTTTCTCTACCCCCAAATAAGAAATGGCTTTAGGAATGTGACTTAGTAGTTCAGAGTTTTTAGAAGGAATATTCTTGCCTCTGGGTTTCAGAACTCATTGCAAAGGTAGGGAACCAGACTTACTTTGTATAATATTAGGGACCAGAGAAAGAACCAGGGAATATTACGGATGAATCTCCATAACAGACATCAAAACATGCCTTTGTTCATCAAGCTAAGCAAATCTGCTACATGGTTAGTTAAATTTACAAAAGAAGCTAGGGACGTCTGTGGATGTTAGGTATAAATATAGGAAGATTTTTTAAATATCAAAAATTACTGACAAACAAAAGAAAAATATCACTTCAAAACACATTTTGGAATTTCTGTTGGTCCTAAGATAAGACATCTTTCATTTTTGAAAATAATTATTTTCAATTCAAAATTTTTTAATTTTCTCTTTAGAAATGCCACCTTAAATATTCATATTTCTGGCATGGTCTCAGGAATTCCCATGTCACATCTTTGAGCATATCTATGTATCTTGAGAAAGACACAAAATATACAAAGTTTTCATACCCTGATACAGTATGGAGAATAGTGTCTACCAAATATCATTGGGTAAATGCCATCTAGAAATTAAGAGAACGAAAAAGAAATTTAGTGACTGTATCATAATGCTCTAAAGGAAGCAATTTAAAGGAAGAGATGATTTATATGTATCAAATTCAGGGAGGGTTAGAGAAATGAATGGGGCATTTAAAGATAAAATGAGAAAAATATATGCTTGGAGAGAAAGGAAATAGTAGAGAGATTACATTAGTTTTGTTCTTACTTGTGGAAAATGAGAGAGTTCTTCTTTTAAATATTTAAGCAAAGAGGAAGTTAAAGTTTTATGAAACGGCAATTAATGCATCAGACTAGCGCTATTTGATAAAATAGGTGAAAAAATACTAGGACTTATTACTTGGGCATTTGACAAATAGAAATCAACCTTTTTAGGAGAGCATTTTCAAATGGTTTGAGCCCTAACCTCTAGACCGAATTGACAGAAATTGTCATCAGCCTCACTCAAACATTACCCCATAATTAGGGATGTTTGAGGTGGTATGAAGACCCTAAAACAGTTTCTTCAGAGTGCCCAAGTCCACAGCCTGAAATAAGAATGTCTGTATTATACGTCATTTAATCTGTAAGTGTAATTGTGCACAACAAACACTCTCTCATGTGTTCGGGCCCTGTAGAAAGTTGGCTAATCAAAAGTTATTTAAAGCTTGGAGTACCTGAAACATTTATTTCACTTAAAACATATAAATATGCATTCATTAGATAAGCTCTAGATGTAGAATGAAGCTTTATTTTCCCCATGAGTATACGTCCACTGTTTAGAATTCTATCTCATCTTTCTTGAATAAGCCATACATATAATACATTTTTAAAAAATTTCCAGTTGTAATGTCTCAGTATCTTTAATATGTGGAAAAATAACACATTCTTGTGAAGCTGAGTGCAGAATCATCCTATATTTTAATGATTCCCTTATCTCTCATTATATTTTTTTATAGTGGTTTCAACCTCACATAATATAATGGCTTTTTTTAATTCAAGATTTTATGGAGTCTTTCCAAAGCATTTAACTTAATTTGCATTTAACAATGACTTTCTTTTCACATTCATGTTTTTTATAATTAATGCAGAATTTAATTAAGTTATATAATTACAAAGATGATTCCACAGTCAGGTATAGATTTAAGCTAAAATAACATTTGCCCAAAGAAGAAACACATTTTCTTTTCTTCCCAACAGAAAAATCTGGTTGGACATTTCAAAGCTGATAGGGTGACTCAACAATCATTGGGGACAGTGTCTCTGAGCTAGTTGCTCTAGTGGCCCAACTAGTGGTGCAAAATGACTGCTCCCCTTCTTGCCATTACATTCACATTCCAGCCAGCAGAAAGCGGAATTTAGGAAGGGAAGCATATGCTCCTTCACTTTAATGAGATGGCCCATAATTTGCACACGTTGCCTCAGCATACTTAGTCACATTATTACACTAACCTCAAAGGAGGAGACATACCCTTTAGTTAGGTGACCATGTGTTCACTGAAAATTCTGTTATATAAGAACAAGTGAAGGGGAGAACAGATATTGAGAGACATAAAGCAGTCTCTCCAATATTCAGCTCTATTAGCCAGTGATTGTTTGAAACTAGGCAAATATTTTAGGAGGTTTTGCTCTGATTCTCCTCTAGTCACGCCACTGCAGGGGAAATGAGGAGCTCATGAGGCCTAAAGGACTTACCCAACCAGAATCAGGCCCTTCTGCTAAGCCTGGCTACACAGGACTTCAGAATACCCTGCGTGGGCAGTGCTGGGTCTGCTTCCAGGGCCTCATGTTGGTCCTTTGGAGGATGAACTTTATGCACTTCAGGAGTTTGAAAACGGATTGGGCAAGCAGGCTGGGAATCACACACATTAGCGATGCCGCTGTGGCAGAGACAGGGCTGGGGGTGGAAAGAGGGAGGGAAAGAGTGTGAGCCAGCTTGCTCAGCACTGGAACATCCCAGTGCAGAACTCAGAGGAGTTAGAAAAATTTAAATTTGAATCTAGCCTTTCAGCTCATTACGTAGGTATATTTGCCAAAGTAAAAAGATGGTATCAATTATCTATGGTTATGTAACAAACTATGCCAAAACTTTGTGGTTTAACACAACAATAATTCTATTGTTCTTGTGAGGACAGTTCCACCAGGTATAGGCTGGCACTGGAGGGCCCGAGGCGGCCTCAGTTACGTACATAGAGCCTTGGTGCTGGCTGCCACCTGGGCATCTTGTTTCTTTCCCCCATGACTTCTCTATGTGTCCTTTTTTTTAAGTCATCCCTGAGTCTCTCGTGAACTTCTTTACATGTCAGCTGGCAGCCAAGAAGGTGAAAATGTGAAGCTACAAGGTCTCCTAGGCCCAGAAATCACACTTCCACCACATTCTAGTTCCCAAAGCAAGTCACAGGACCAGCTCAGATTGAAGGGAGGACAATAGGTTCAGGACTTAATTGAAGGAGGGGCAAACTTATATGTCAAAAAAGTCATGCAGGATGAGAGGGACTGCAATGTTTACCTGAGAAAAGATCTACCACAAACATTTAATAGTCATATTTTTTCCCCCTGGGTATGATGCCTCCATTTGTATTTTTGACTCGGTCTCTGCAAATATTAGATATGTATTTGCCTTTATCCATCCAAATATCCACTAACCCCTGCATATAATATCCTTCTTCCTATACATAAAACATGAATTTCTAATGTAGACATCTGCAAAGTCCCATCTAGTTCTTGCTTCAAGTGCAAGTTATCTGGGTAGCATTCAATCCTTTCTAAAGAGTTCAAATAATTTAATATGATCTGGTAACTATGGATTAAAAGGAAGTTATATAAGAAAATACCAGAGACCTTTAGGTTTTTTAGGAAATTAAGTGATGGCAGACTGACCCTGTACTCTTTAGCAATACGATTTCCATGATTTTTTGAGCCATAAGACATCTCCTGAAAAGTCAACCACTTGCACCAGCAACAAGGAGACCACAAGAATTGAGTGTCTCCCAACAAGGGCATATAATTGATCTCCCACTTCCTGAAAAAAAATTCATAAGACAAAAGAAAAAGGGCCATGGAGGACTATGGACAGGGTTATTCTCCCAGGAAACAAAATCTGGACTTCTAACAGGGCTGACCAAGAGACTTACTTTGCTGCCCCCGCAGTTTGCCTTCACAATTGCATGTGTTTTCCACTTTTCCTTTTTCTGAATGCAAATTTCTATTGTCATTATACTATTTCTACTTTACTGTTGTGTAATGCATGTGGTGAGGGAACAGATCATGTAGAGATCTGGGGAAGAGTGTCACAGGAAGACCAGAGTGGCAAGTACAAAATCTTGACATGTACAAAGAATGGCAAGGTAGTCAGTGTGGCTGGGGGCAAGCCAGCAAGAAGGAGAGCCGTAGAAGCTGAGGTCAGATAAACACAAAGATAGAGACAAGGAGAGATAGACACACACACACACACACAGAAAACTACAGGTGTCTTGCAGGTGTATGTACTTTGGCTTTTACTGTGAGATAAGACACATTTACTGGGTTTGGGGCAGAAGAATGATCTATACAAGTGATGTTTTTCTTCTGTTTTTGAGATGCATAATTAAAAATTAATTGTCAGATAACTAGCCACTCTATGAATTTGTCAAGACCTTCTCCAGTGTTAAAAGGGCAGGCAGAAGTACAAGCAGCCATATTATTGGCAAGGATAGGCCATTAGAATTTCCTAACTTTCTGATGTCCATGAGTAATCTAAAAGAGTTAAGTTTTGGGTACGATTTCCAATATTTCAGATGAGTCACCAATTTCCAGGCAAAGAAATTGAAAGATAGTGGAACAGTCACTGAAGGAAGATCTTACAAGTTCACATAAATGGGCAGAAAAGAGGCAGAGACACTTGAATCCTGATATGCCAGGAAATGTCCCTGGAGGCAAATAATCTAAACCATACTCACAGGACGATAAGCCTGCAAATAAAAATCCACCAGAGCTGTAAGAATAGCCACTGTCTATTCAACCACGTCTCGGACTGTGAGCATGAATTGTACACACGGGGTCCGGCAGAAGTAGCATCTGCTTGAGTGTGGTTGGTAGGGTACGTGCCTGTCTCGCACGAGATGGACAACAATTTGAACAAATTCCCCCTAAAACGTCATGTGGTGTGCTTGAGTGCGATATTGTTATGTTACAGAATTACATGCTTGTGATTTTGTAATAAAAAAATTTTGTAATAAAAAGGGGGCGTTATTTGTGTCAGACCCCAAACTAATTCTGCTGAAGTCTGTCCACACAGCCTGTTGCCATTACTGCCCACTGCAACCTCCACACATCTGGGGGTCATCAGTGTAATTGCCCTTTTCCAGGAATATTAAGCAATTTGTCTGAGGACAGACATCTGGAAATAAACCTATGCTAGTTTGAACATAGTCTTTTAGTTCTATAAACCATATTGTCTCCAGAAATTGTTGTCACAGTCTAATTCCCTTACCCTCTGGAGAAAAACAACATTAACAATATGTACTCCAAGTTCAACTAAAACACTAAATTCAATGTGCATTTATAGTGAATAAAAACTGCTCTTTAATACACATTAGTGTAGCAATTTTAACACATACTGGAAATGAAATAAAGACATAACACTCTATTTTTCAGCTTGTTACAAAGAGAGCATTGAAGTTTGAAATCTTTTAAAAATGAAATTTAAATATGCCTAAAATGTCTTTACTGAATTAAGTCCATCATAACCCAAGCACCCAAAGCCAGCTATCACTACATGTAGACGTATTTCCTTTTTGTTCAGTCTTTCCGTCTTGACTGTTCTTTTTGATGGCGTTGAAAACATTTAAAATCCATCTATGCATAATTTAACCTGGCCACTTTAGTTAACATGATACCAAAGCATTTCCCTTGTGGTTTTATAAACTCACCAAAATATAATTTTCGTATTACATTTCTAAACTATTACTGTATCGTGAACTTCACTGTTTAAGGTTTTCACCAGCTCCCCGCCACCCTCAGAGCCACGTGTCACTCCCTTTCATGGAGCATAGTGGGCTTATCATAATGGCCCCTTCCCAACTCTTTGAGTTTTTGGATTTCTCTCCAATTTCCTAAACATAACATCTAGCAATTTGGAATGACTTGCTGTTTTTAAGCCAACCACATTTTCTCACTTTTTGCATACTTTTACTCTTGGCCTTTAATGCCTTTACCATTATTGCCTGATTTCTTGCTGATCTCCGAATACTGAGGTTTATAACGAGCCTTTTTTGGATAGCTTCTCTTGACAGCCCCCCTCCCCAAAGCCCACCAGCTGCTGATTTGGGGCTCCCCGTTCTGGGAGTGAGCCCTGGAGCTCCCTTCCGTCACCACAGCGGCTGGCTTCTGCCTCTGCACCCAGAGCTCCGTGAGGGCGGGATCCTGTTTTTTTCATGTTTTATTACAGTTCTTAGCATAGTTGCTGAACGTAGAGGTATTCATTCACTATATGTTGAAAGAATAAATAAATGAACATAAATAAATTATCTTCTCTGTTTCCCATACTGGAGCCTTGTCTTCTGTGATATAAAGACCCTGCCTTCCAAACTTGAAACTGACCTTGTCCCCTGCCACATTGCTATTTTCATGAACTCACTCACTCTGCTCACTTTAGGTTTATAAACTTAGAGTCCTTTGTCTGCCTTTTCCACGGTAAATTCTGCCAAGAAAGTTAAAGAAAAACCTTCACTGAAATATTTAAAATGAAAAAGGAGGGGGAAAGCTGCTAAGGATACCAATGAATCTGCAAATTTTAAGTAAGTATACAGAATTTGACATCTGACAAATATCTACACATGAATGATGACATTCATTTCTAATATTAATGCAATTATAAAATTAAATTTTAGCTGGTTAATAGCTGTGCAAATTTCCCTTTTTGCTTCCACTAATTGAGGATTATTGGGACTCCCTCCGAGGAATGCAGCAACTATCCTGCCCTGAAATGTCCTCTTCATAGTAACCCCTCTAGGTGTTAATGAATTAGGAGGGGATAGGTTTACATGGATGCATGTTCAGTTTTATATTTATGAGCTTGGGTAAGCTATTTAATTTCTCTGAGATTCAACTCCCCCATATGGAAAATGGATGGAATAATAATATCTGATCCACAAGTCTTTGAGTATAACATGTACAACTGCATGAAAGAACTGTATAAAGTTTCAGCCTTTAGTGGTTACTAACTACATATACACATTTGGTGACTCTGGGTCTATATGTCTGACCAGAGGTTCCAGCTGAACCTTTGCCCCCTGCTCAGCTCCTCGCCTTGTCAGCTAAAGGAATCTGTGTTCTTTTAAGTTCCAATGCCATCTAACCCTTGTCCTCCAAAATCCATGACCTGGGCTAATTTATCAGTCTGTTTTGTAATCCCACTAAAATACTCTTTTCTTTTCCTACTAATCAGATGTCTGTTTATTCACTTGACATTTGAATACTGCCAATTAACTTATATTTTTTTCATAAATACCAAATCTCCATTTTTAACATTAAGATGATATTATGTATGAAAAATTTGAAGAACTTTGAGAAGAATACTTTGCACATGAATTCTTCAGTGTGTTTGGTTTTCATTGCAGTAGTCTTTAGTTTACATGGGAAGGTTAAGCATTTTGTAAGCTATTTGAACATTTACAATGAGTAAATTACTGATTTTTTCTTGTCAAATTGTTTACAGTCGAATGGAAAAGATAGACATGTGTATATAACTATACTTGAACTTCACTTTAATCTCCTTAAGACTTCTAAACAAGAAAATAAAAACCCAATGAGAGTACAACTTCATTTCAAATTTTACATTTTTAGAGGTCAAATGCCCCAAACACTCTTTACTTATTTTGCAAAGTTAACAGAATTCAATGATCAAAGTAAGTCTTTCTATGAGGTAGTGAAAAAATGAAGGGAGGCATCTACTTATAGGAATTATTGGGATCTTTGCCGTTAATCCACTAAATTTACAGAGTTTCATTTCGGTGCGAGCTGCCTGTTTCTGAGGTCTGTTTACGGGCGGCAGCACGTGCTGATATTGTGGCTAACGCAGCCTCCCGCGGTTTCTTCATTGTAAACATGTATGATAGATGGGTTTAGGGAATAGTTTTCGGATTTGGTTTATAAACAATCATTTGCACTCTCTCCATTTTAAAATTACAACTTGGAAACTTCTTCAAATTTAAGGAATAGATTAGTGTGCCTCTAAAGTTTGAAGTTGGATTCAAACAGGAATGTAAACGGTTCATTACAGGCTGCCTCGTTATCGTCTTCACTGCACTTCCTGGTCAAAAAGATAGGGAGTCTGTTCTGTGATCCCACCTCCAAAGTACATGAAATACCACATTTAAAATTCCTGATCAAACGCAGTACCGTTTCAGATCCCAGAAAACTTGTACATATCTTCGGAGCCGGCGGAGTTCTCTCCACTACTCACTTGGCTGGGGAGCAAGAGCTCTGCAGCGGTAGGAAGTTCAATTTGAATAAAAATTTATGTAACCTGGTAGTTTTTATTTCAGAATCAAATGTTAATATGACTCGAAGTGGAAGCAGAATTGTTAAATTTATTATTTTATCATATAATTCATCCTTTAAAAATAAGCACAAAATAGAAAAGGGTTAGGGAAATATAAAAAGACCTGTTTTTAACCACTGGTTTTTGTATACATTTTGTGCATTTCTTTCTGGTCTTTGTTGCACATATATTTCAAAAAACAAAATTTTTATTGATTATATGTTTTTAAATTCTGTTCTTTTCAATTAATATTAATTGCTGTTTAAAATATTACTATTAATTGCGCTTAATATTCCATTATGTGAATATTTAATAATTTATCACTTTATGTAAATGAGGGTATTTATCTCTTTGAACCTTTGCTTTGTTTCCAGTCTACCCTATCCTAAGTAAAGTGGTGTTGAAAAATACTTATACCTAAATATTTATCTTTATGTGGAGAGCTTTGATTAAAAAATGATGCCTATGGTTTTAGAGGTAATTTTTACCCTATTTTAAAATTTTAAATTGTGGAATTCAAGGAGAAAACCATGTATGTTTGGAAATAAAGGGGAAAGGGGTCTGCCGGAGAAGAAAGAGGTGGCCCGGATCATAGCTGCAGCCTTGGCGTAACTGTAGTAAGAATCAGACCAGAGATTAGCTGAAGAGGAAAGGGAAAGGAAGGGTATGGCATAATGAGAAGTGGCAATATTACTATTTGAAAAAAGGAAAAAGATAGAGAAGTAGGAATCAGGCCATCTTTAAGATTTTAAATCAGAATTTCAGAAATAATAATGTTAAAGATTTTTATAAGAAAAAATAATTAGAAGCTGTTTTAATCACATTTTAAAGAAATGATTGTACATTCAGATACATATAACTTGTACTATGTTATAGTAAGAGTTCAGCTGAAAATTAAATACAAAATCATCACTGTGTAAATGGCCATTAAAACAGTCTGACAGACAAACAAAGCTTCCTTTAACCGGATCTATCCAGCACCTACTCATTGAAAGTGACGTGTTAGATGCTCAAGGAGATACAAAAATAAGCCTTAAGAAGATACTGATGAAGGTATAGGTAAATGTAAACAGCTTCACCAGAGAAATTATTATATTCAAAATATACTTTGGTACACATACATTTAAGTCATGGTTATAAAGTAAAAGAAATATACTGGAAAAGGAAATAAAAAATGAAGTCATTCCTGGTAACGATGAAGGAAACAGAATAACCACGAGGTGGTGCTGTTCAACAAGAAATGAGAAACCGTCAGCCAGCACAACTTCCATGTTTCTCTTGGCACGCTAAACCTCTGAAAAGGCACCCTGAAACTGTTAAATCACAAGGAAACAAACACTGGGAAGTTGAAGAGACAAATTACTAACTGTTCCATCTACCTCATTTCCTGAGGCCATTTTATTTTTTGAAACATATTGCAAATAAATGAATTTGTGGTTTTCTAGAGCTGGGAACAATAGCGAGGCTTGAGGACCCTCAGACAGAAGGCTTCCTCCCTGGGCCAAGCGCCCGTGGAGCAACTCGGTGTGGGCAGGCAGGGGGCCCAGAGCCCGGGCAGTGCCAGGACAGAGGCCCTTCTGTTCTCTCCGGTTTACGTTGTCAGGGTCTCCACAGGGCAAGGCACCTCCGAGTGTTTGGCAGGGAATGGTTCTGGGCTGAGCAATATGGAATCTTTTGTGAAACAGGCAGGGCTGATTTATAGGAATGCAAAAGCAAGTGTTTAAAAATGTAAAGTGGGGCAGTGACACGGGAACAAAACAGCAGTTCTGCATTGGCAATTCATAATACTTTCCGTAACCGAGCCATTTGAAAATAAACATCGAATAAGCTATATAGTAAAACATAGATATTAATTTTTTAAAATCAACTGTAGCTATAGTTTTATATTTTAACATTGAGAGTGGGCTAAACTAGTGCTTAAATTTCACCCTCTCTCTCCTGGATAATTCTTATGGTTTCTTCAAAATACATATGGCCTCTAGAGTTAACAAAGTTATGGCCCCTGCCTGTATGGCCCCTGATCCTTCAAAAGGAGATACATTTGGAAATGGGGGCAGATGAGGAAGGACCCACAAAAAAGTTTCTCATCTTGAAAGAGAAGATGGTGGCCAAATAGGTGGAAGCTGAGTCTACTTGCTCTTGTCCTCAGCTTGGATACTTGGCCGATCTTCTGCAAATAAGCTGATCGTTTAACAGAAGCTTAGCTGGCATGAAGTTTGGAAGCCAAGGAATACAGAAGATGCTTCAAAAGGGCGGTAAAGAGATTTTATAGGTTGAACGGAAAGTACCCTAGGCAAGGCGTTTGGGGCTGCTGCGCCCCTGGTCAGAGATTGCAGCTCTGCAGCTCCCTCCCTTCTCAGGGCAGAGAAGCCCTAGACCTGGGCCTGGAGTGACTTGGATACACAAAGTTGGGGCGATCCAGGCTACACACACACAACAAGCAGCACACCCATAGCTGCAGTGGCAAATGACAACCTGGAGAGTGCCAGAGAGAGAGAGAGAGGGATTCTATCTACACCTAGGTAGGGCAGAGACAGGCCAGGGCCAGCTGTCACTATGACAGACTTGCAGCTTTTTTGGAGACGTGGTGTGTGAGGAAAGCCAGACAGTGACTCAGTGCTGCAGTGGGAGTGCCCAGAGAGACTTTTTAAAAGGGGAGCTGAGGCGTACTGGGCAGGGACCCCATGCACAGCTGCCAGGCCTGCAAAGGGAGAGGACTGAGGACATACTTTGCTCCCACTGAGTACAGCTGGGCAGAGGAGTCAGAAAGGTGTATAGCAAGGGGATTTCTCAGCCCCAGCCCGGTGCAACTAGCAGGCCAGAAGCTATGCAGAGTGGAGAGTTTGGGACTGGGTCTGCTACAAGGGCATTAGGCTAGGAACTGGGAACTGGGAGTGGAGCACCTGAGATTATTTATAGCCAGACAGAGCCACCTTCCTGGGGTGGGGTGAGGCGGGGTGGGGGGAGGGAGGGAGTGGGGTTGGAGATTGAACCTCTGGGAAGGGAAGGGCACATCCAGCTCCCACCTGTAGGATCACAAGCAGGAGACGCTCAAGAACCCACCTCAGGGTGCATTTCTGCAAGAACCCACCTCAGGGTGCATTTCTGCAAGAGAAAGACAGAAAGAGGGATGCCTAAAGGGACTTTTTTGAACTTCTCTCTGGGAGACAAAATACACTGTTTCCTAGGGCCTTATTCCACAAGGCCAGCAAAGCGGGGAGATCAGAAATTGTTGCAGCAAGGGGGACTCAGGTCTGTTCTCAGCCTCAGCTCACACACAGAGCTGCCATCAGCACCAAGCAGGAAAGAGCTGACCCTCCTACACAGATTGGCCCCCTCCCTTGAAACGTACAGCTAATTCTCAGAAACTATACGTTATTGGAAATAAACCGGGACAGACCAACATGGGTGGTGCAGGGGCAGGGGGACACACCCGCAACTTTCCCAGAAGACTGAACAGTGCCTCCCAGGGGAGACTTCAGGCCATCACCCTCCCAATCACAACGGAAGCCCCTTCTAGGGGTGTGTGAAGGTGATACAGGTAGTGTCACCAGAAGTTGGATGATCCACCTCAGGACCTTGAGCTGATAAAAACCAGAGGCAGACCCACAAAGAGAAGTCAGAGGTAAACATCAAACTCTGCTGAGATGAATTACACTTTGTCCCTTTTCAGAGTTTGTGTTATTTTTTCTTTCGCATAGCCTTTCAAGACCTTCTTTTGTGTCAGTTGCATTCTGACTTATTCACTGTTCTCTGTATTTTATTTCTTATTCTTTTCATTTAGATCTTTATATTACTTTTATTTTATTTTTATTTCAAATCTCACATTGTATCCTTCCCTTGTTTTACTCCATTTTGCCTTCTTCCTGCCCTTTCTTATTTTTGTTGTAAATCTCAGTTCCCCTGTGCTGTGCCCTGTTCCTATTCCTGACTCCAGTTCTCCTCCCTCTGTCCTCTCAAAATCATTCTTCCTTCTTTTAGTCAGCTCTAATTCTTTTCCCCTCCTTTACATTCTTATTTCCTTTCCATCTTTATAAATGGTGGCTAATTTGGTGTGGTTATTACAGTTATTGCTGTTTTTCTTCAACTGTATTCTTATTTGATCACTGTTTTTTTTTTTTTTTTTTTTTTTCAAATCTCATAGGTTACTCTCCCCTGTCTTACTCCATTTTGCCTTCCTCCTGCCCTTGCTTATTTGAGTTTGGAATTTTATTTTTTTCCTTTTCTTAGCCTGGATTCTATTCCTTACTCTTACTATCTCTCCTCACTCTATCTTCTCCAAATCATTTTTCCTTACTGTAGCCATTTCATATTCTCTTTGTTCTTTCATCTAATATTCTTATTCTCTTCCCACCTTTATTAATCTTTGCCCAGCTGTCATTGTTATTGACCTTGTTGTGGTTTTGCTGCAATTTCCTTCTCCTTGGTTCACTAGTTTTTAATATTATTTCAAACCTCATGTTATACTCTTCCCTTTTCTTACTCCATTTTGCCATTGCCTTTCCCTCTTTTAGTTACATTTTAAATTTTATTTTCTCCCTTTCTCCACCTTGTTTCTATTTCCTACTCTTATTATATCTCTTCCTTCTCCCCACTCAAAATCATTTTTCTCCCCTTTAGTCATCTCATATTCTCTTTTTCCTATCTTATAATATTCTTAATCTCTTTCTACTTTATTAATCTTTGCTCATTTGCTGTTGATACTGATGATGTGGTACGGGGATATTTTTGCTGGTGTACATTTGGTTTTCTGGGAAGCATTGCTTTGTTAACCAGTGCCTGTATAGCATCATACAAAACATGGCAGGGGTTGTGACTCCCACTCAGCCAGCTGAAGGGGATGATCGGCCAACAAATGAGCCATCGATAATAAAGCCCAAGTACAACACGAGAGCCCACACAAACAGAAGGAAGGACAACCCTAGAGCATCCAGATAGAAAATCCAAGAGACTAATCCACTGAGTCCCACAGAACTCCTACCAGACCAGTCCACCCCATGAAGATAGGCAGGCAAAGCAGAGCAACTTGAGATGCAAAAACAAACGAAAAGAGTCACTTATAGTGGGGAAACAAAGAAATAAACCCCAATCAAAAGGAAAGGAGGAATCCCCAGAAAAAGAGCTAAATGAAATTGAGACAATAAATCTATCAGACATAGAATTCAAAATAATGGTTATAAGGACACTCAAGAAACTCAGTGAGAAATACACGGATCTTTATGGGAGCTACAAGGAACTTAGTGGGAACTGCAGCAGTATGAGAAAGGACATAGAAACTATGAATAAGAACCAGAAATAAATAAAAAAATACAATATCTGAAATGAAAAATACACTAGAAGGAATTAAAAGCAGCCTAGGTGAAGCAGAGGACCAAATCAGGAAGCTGGGAGATAAGGTAGGAAGAAATACCCAGTCAGAGCAACAAAATGAAAAAATACTCAAAAAGAATGAGATTGTTTAAGGGAGCTTCAGGACAATATGAAATGTAACAACATTCACATCACAGGAACATCAGAAGGAGAAGAAAAGGATCAAGGGATAGAAAAACTGTGAAAAAATAATGGCAGAAAATTTCCCTAACTTGGTGAGGGAAAAAGTTGCACAAGGTCAGGAAGCACTGAGGGTCCCAATGATGATGAATTCAAACAGGTCTACTCCAATGCACATCATAATTAAAATGGCGAATTTTAAAGATAAAATGAGACTCTTAAAGGCAGCAAGGCAGAAGCAGCTAGTAACATATGAGGGAGTTCTGATAAGGCTATCAGCTAATTTCTCAACAGAAATACTATAAGCCAGAAGGGACTGGCAAAAATATTCCAAGTAATGAAAAGCAAGGACCTGAAACTAAGAGTACTCTGTCCAGCAAGGCTCTCATTTAAAATGTAAGGTGAAATACAGATCTTCCCAGACAAAAGAATTCTAAAAGGTCACATCTCCACCTGCCAGCACAGCAATAGATGCTAAAGGGACTTCTATAAAAAGGAGGAGAGAGAGAGAGAGAGAGAGAGAGAGAGAGGGAGAATATTATGGTAAAAATGGCAACAAGTAAGCACCTATCAATAATAACCTTAAATGTAAATGGATTAAATGCTCCAATAAAAAAAATAGGGTAGCTGAATGGATAAGAAAACAAGCCTTATATATGTTTTCTACAAGAGATCCCCCTCAGAACAAAAGATTTACACAGGTTAAAAATGAAGAGATGTAAAAAAATATTCCAATGACAGAAGCACGGAAAGAAAGCTGGGGTAGCACTCTTATGTCAGACAAAATAGACTTCAAAACAAAAGCTATAAAAAGGGAACAAAGAAGGTCACCACATAATACTTAAGGGAGTAATTTCACAGGGTAATATAACACTGGTAAACATATATGTACCCAACATAGGAGGACCTAAATATATAAAGAAAATCTTGGAGGGCTTCAAGAAAGACATTGACAACAACACAGTCATCATAGGGGATTTTAACACCCCACTGTCAACCAAGGATAGATCTTCCAAACAAAGAGTCAACAAGGATATTGGGGCATTGAATGACACTCTACATCAAATGGACTTAATTGATATATCTATAGAAGCTTTCACCCCAAAGAAGCAAAATACTTATTCTTTTCAAATGCACATGGAATATTTTCAAAGATTGAATACATGGTAGGACATAAAACAAGCCACAACAAATTCAGGAAAATTGAAATCACGTCATGCATATGCTCAGATCACAATGGATTGAAACTAGAAACCAACTCAAGGAAAAAACTTAAAAACATTCAATTACATGGACACTCAATAACATGTTATTAAATAATGAATGGGTCAACATTGAGATCAAGAAAGAAATCAAAAAGTATCTGGAAAAAATGAAAATGAACACAAAAAATTACAAAACTTATGAGACACAGAGCAGGCAGTACTGAGAGGGAAGTTCACAGCAATACCAAAGAGTTAGAACAATCTCAAATAAACAGCCTAACCCTACATCTACAAGAACTAGAAGAACAACAACAAATACAGTCTAGAGTGAGGAGAAGGAAGGAAATAGTCAAGATCAGAGCAGAATTTAGTGACATAAAGCCTAAAAGAACAATTCAAAGGATCAATAAATCCAAAAGTGTGTTCTTTGAAAAGAAAAAAAGTCAACAAGCATTTAAGCAGACTCATCAAGAAAAAAAGAGAGAGGACCCAAATAAACAAAACCAGAAATGAAAGAGGAGAGATTACAACCGATACCACAGAAACACAAAAGATTGCAAGAAATTACTATGAACAACTATATGACAAGAAATTGGACAACGTGTGTGAAATGGACAAATTTCTAGAAACATATAGTCTTTCAAAACTGAATCAAGAAGCAGAAAGCCTGAATAGACTGGTAATGACTGGCGAAATTGAAGTGGTAGTCAAAAAACTTCTGGCACACAAAAGCCCTGAACTGGATGGCTTCACAGGTGAATTGTACCAAACGTTTAAGGAAAAACTAATTCAAACACTTCTGAAACTATCCCAAAAGATTCAAGAATAGGGAAGACTACATAACTCTTTTTACAAGGCCAGTATCATCTTAATTCCAAAACCAGGTAAAGACACAACAAAGAAAGAAAATTACAGGCCAATATTTCTGATGAACATAGATGCTAAAATCCTCAACAAATTTTGGCAATCTGAACTCAGCAATATGTCAAAAAGATCATACACCATGACAAAGTAGGATTCATCCCAGGGATGAAAAGATGTTACAATATTTGCAAATCAGTAAACATAAAGTGAAAGACAAAAACCATATGTTCATATCAATAAATGTAGAAAAAGCATTTGATAAAAAATCCATCACCCAATTATGATAAAAAACACTCAGCAAAGTGGGAATAGAGGGAGCATTCCTCAACATAATAAAGGCCATATATGAGAAACCTACAGCCAACATTATACTCAAAGGGCAAAAACTAAAATCTTTCCCACTGAGATCAGGAACAAGACAAGAGTGTCTGCTTTCACGACTCTTGTTCAACATAGTACTGAAAGTTCTAGCCACAGTGATCAGAACAAAAAAGTAATAAAAGCCATCCGAATTGAAAAGGAAAAGTAAAGCTGTCATTATTTGCAGATAACATGATAGGGTAAGTACAAAACTCTATAATCTCCACCAAACAACTACTCAACCAAATAAGTTAATTTGGCAAAATAGCAGGAAGCAAAGTCAATATTCAGAAATTGATGGCATTTTTGTATACCAACAATGAAATATCGGAAAGAGAAACTAGAGGGAAAAACCCATTTAGTATAGCAACAAGAAAAATATAGTACATGGGAATAAATTTAACCAAGGAGGTAAAAGACCTGTACTCAGAAAACTATAGGACACTGAAGAAAGGAATTGAGGAAGATACAAATAAATGGAAGCATATACTTTGTTTATGGATTGGAAGCATACTGTGTGTTTATGAATGGGAATAATTAAAATGTCCATAGTAACCAAAGTAATCTATAGATTCAATGCAATTCTTATTAAAATACCAATGGTATATTTCACAGATCTAGAAGAAATATTTCAAAAACTTACATGGAACCAGAATCACCTCAGCAGTCTTGAGAAAGAGCAAAGTAGGAGGGATCACAGTACAAACATCAAACTATGTAACAAGGCCACTGTAGTCAAAACAGTATTGGACTGGCATGACAGACACATAGAAGGCCCAGAAATAAACCCATGTCACCATGGACAATTAATATTTGACAAAGGGGGCAGGAGCATACAATGGAGGAAAAATAGCCTCTTTAATAAATGGTGTTGGGAGAACTGGACTGGTATGTGCAAAAAAATGAAATTAGACCACCAACTTACACCATACATCAGAATAAATTCAAAATTGATGGAAGACTTAAATATAAGTCATAGAACCATAAAAGTCTTGGAGGAAAACACAGGCAGAAAAATTTCAAATATCCCATGTAGCAATATATTTTTTTGCTATACTTCCTAGGGCAAGGGAAATAAAAGAAAAAAATAAACAAATGCGTCTACATCAAACTAAAAAAGCTTCTGCATGGCCAAAGAAACCATCATCAAAATGAAAAGGGAATCGAGTCTATGGAAGAACATATTTGCCAATGATACATCGGACTTGGGTTTAATATTCAAAACATATAAAGAACTCACATGATTCCATACCAGGAAGACAAACAATCCAATTAAAAAATGGGCAAAGGACCTGAATAGACACTTCTCCAAGGAGGACATACAGAGGGCCCTTAGACATTTGAAAAAATGCTTCACATCACTAGCCATCAGAGAGGTATAAATTAAAACCACAATGATGTATCACCTCACACCCATCAGAATGGCTGTCTTTAATAAATCAACAAACAACAAGTGCTGGTGAGGCTGTGGAGAAAAAGGAACCCTAGTGCACTGTTGGTGGAACGCAGACTGGTGCAGCCACTGTGGAAAACAGTATGGAATTTCCTCAAAAAACTAAAAATGGAACTGCCGTTTGAACCAGCAATTCCACTGGTTGGAATATACCCTAAGAATTATGAAACACCAATTCAAAAGGACCTATGCACCCCAATGTTCATAGCAGCGCTATTTACACTAGTCAAGTCCTGGAAACAGCCTAAGTGCCCATCAGTAAATAAGTGGATCAAAAAACTGGGGAACATTTACACACTAGAATACTATGCAGCGGAAAGAAAGAAGGAATTCCTACCTTTTGCAACAGCATGGGTGGAACTGGAGGATATTAGGCCAAGTGAAATAAGCCAGTGAGTGAAAGACAAATACCATATGGTCTCACCTAGAAGAGGATTCTTATGAACAAAATCAAACCACAGTAATGGAAACATGGAACGGACTGACGACGACCAGAGTGGAGGGAGGAGGATGATGGTGGAAAGAAGGGGAAGGGACTAGTTAAAGAACATGTAGGAATGACCCACGGACATGGACAACAGTGTGGGAATTGACTGTAGGAGCACAGGGTGGGATGGGCAGTGGTGGGTAAAGAGGGAAAAATTGGGACAAGTATAATAGAATAATAATAAAAATGATTTAAAAAAATGATCGGGTAATAAGATACAGGAGAGAAGGCTCACATGTATCCAAGTCAGAGATGCACTGACTTCCTGACACTCGCCAGGCTCCAGGAATGAAGTGTCACCCCAACCTGAGCCAGACTTAACACTTCTCAGATTGTAGAGACTTCATACACGTTGTAGAACCTCTGACCAATTCCACCTTTTTCCTAATGCTATGACCACAAGGAGAACTGGAGATTCTCAGTGTCTATTATAACTTGGCATCTTATCTCTTTAATAACTTTGATATCCCATGCAAACAGTCATGATGTATATATCAAGTAGAGGAAAACACAAATATAATATTTTCACCTTTCTCATTCTCTACTCTTGCCTCCAAATACTCCTCTAGATTGCAGCTGAGGAATTCCCAATGTCAATATCAAGTATGAATAAAAGGACTAACACGAGAGCCTTTATTTAAATATAGTGAGTTTGTCATTCAAATATATTGTTTTGAAGAGCTAATATCAGACATTTTTGAAGGAATGGGAGATGAATTAAACTGAGTATTTTTGTTCTGTTTCTTTAAAACACAGCTCACAGTGTAATACATAATAGGCTTCTGCCGTGCCAGGTATTCACAACCTTAGTTTGTGCTAACACCCCTTAGAACCCTGTGGTGGTTTTTATCTGTTATTTAAGAAAAATTCTGATAACATACATGACAAAATTTCTCATCTCCATGAAAAATTGTATAAGGTTAGTTGGGATTTCCAAAACATTTAGGAAATAAAATGGACAGAGGCCAAGGAAACCAACTGGAAATTAAAAAAAAAAAAAAAAAATGTCCAGAGGCAAAAAGAAATCAAAAGAAAAAAATGAAAGTAGATTTAGGCTGGTTGCATATTTCAGTGAAGAATTTTGTGAAGTTTAGTGGCTCATTTGAAATTAAGAGAAATGCTGGTCTTCAGGTCTAGTATTTGGAAAATAGCCCACATATTCCTTGGCATCTATGTGCCCTGAGTACCCAAACCTCCAACCCTGTCCTAACTGTTGGGATGCCCTGTGCTGCTGGCATCTGAGTCGCTGTTATCTAGACCAGATGGAAAGGTAAAGGGACATTAGATAAGAAATACCCAGAAAAAGAGGCTGAATCTGAAAACACATAAGGTGATTAAGGAGCCCAACACCTTCTCAAGCTGCAAACTCCATCTTGTACTTTATTCGCAAAGTGCCAGCAAGGCACATATCCTTTTACCATTGTTTTTTTCTGTATTCTGTAATCTGGTTTCCCAGTTTAAAACACTACATGATGTCACCAGATTCCTCCAATATGTCTAATAGAATGGTATTTTTTTTCTTCCTATCATCTCCTTTGATACCGTTCTTGATTCCCTCTTTTTTTTTTTTTTTTTTTTTACTTTATTGTTGTTCAGTTACAGTTGTCTGCATACTCTCCCCTTCCCTCCCCCTCAATCACACCTCCCTTCCCTGCCTCCCTCCCCGCCTTGGTTCTGTCCATGTGTCCTCTATAGTGGTTCCTGAAAACCCTTCTCCCCATTGTCCCCTCCCCCCTCCCCCCTGGCTATTGTTAGATTGTTCTTAATTTCAATGTCTCTGGTTAAGCTTTGCTTGCTTTTTGCTTTTGTTGATTATGTTCTGGTTAAAGGTGAGATCATATGGTATTGAAATTTGGTTTCTTTGGGCATTTGTGAGAAGTTCTTGCTTGTCTTCCCCCACACCCCACCCCCTGAATATACTTTTTTATCTTCTTTTCAATCTTGCTTTTTGGATGTTGGCATTCCTGATGTGCATTCTAGGCTACTTTCCTCCAACTCTACCCATTTTCACGGGATAAGCTTTGGCTCATCTTCTAATTCTGTGCTCATAAATCTCAAATCATCTGGCTGGTGTAGCTCAGTGGATTGAGCAGGGGCTTGGGAGTCAAAGAATCGCAGTTTGATTCCCAGTCAGGGCACATGCCTGGATTGCAGGCCAGGTCCCCAGTAGGAGGCACACGAGAGGCAACCACACGTTGATGTTTTTCTCCCTCTCTTTCTTCCTGCCATCCCCTTCCTCTAAAAATAAGTAAGTAAAATCTTAAAACAAAAATCTCAAATCCATGCTCAGTGTTAGCCACTCCCAAAGCTGCAGATCTCAGTATCTCACTGTCTGAGGAATATATCCATAAAATGGCCGCAGGCACCCGAAACTCAGCAGCTGCCCATACTGATAGCTGGCCTTCCTGCCCAATCTCCCTTCTCCTCCTGTTTTCTCGGTGAAGAGAACACTGTCAGTCCCCCGGTCAAAAACCTCAGGGTCATCCTCAAGTCTTCTCTCTCTTAAATCCTCTGCCTCATATTCATCAGTAAGTCTTTGGAATGTGTTTTGTATGTTTTAGCATGTTATGTTATATATGGGTTTTTTTTTTTGCTTTATATGTTAAAACACATTACCATTCTGTGCCTATTTTATATTTTTATAACTAAGTTTATAAAAATATTTTATATTTTCCCTGAACTGTGCCAACAGCTCAATAACCTGGTTCTTTTCTACGTCCCAGTTAATCCTTCACTCAAACTAGTGCCAGATCTAAAGACAAATCAGATCCTGCATCACACTTTCCATTCTTACAAACTTTCTCTGGCTTCCTGTGATTCACTGATTAAAATCTAAACTTTCTAACATGGCATTCAAGATTATTCATTATCTGGCCCTAATGCACCTTCCCAACCTCACCTCATCTCTCTTACACTTCAGCCACTCCAAGTGACTCACTATCACAATTACATCTTTGCAAATTCTAGTCCCTCTGCCTAAAAGGCTCCTTTCCCCATTTTCCATATCACATGGATCGACTGATCAAACATCAACTCCTCTGTGACACTGATTCGTATTTTTCTAGAGCCTATTACATAAGAAGGATTCTATGTTTTATTTTTCTAAACTGTAAGATTTAGTCACTAATTAAGTCACTAATTTCAATAATTAAGTCACTAATTAAATAATTAATTCATTTACTTTCATCAACTTTCATGAGTAGTTAATTTGCATCAACTACCATGCTGGACCATGGGAAGACAAAAATGAATCAGACTAACCACAGTGGACCACTGCCCTTGAAGGACTTACAATGTATTAGGTAACAAAGACAGAGAAACACATTGTTATAATGCAATTGTCCAGCCCTTTGCCTCCATGACTGATTGACACATTATTTCCTTTCCAATGCCAAACGTGAACTGTTTGCACATCAAATGAATCCCTCCTCTCTTAGGCCTCGTGTACAGGTCTCAGACTTGGCTAGCTCTTAATAGTCTATTTTCTTTTTTTGCAACATGACCAAGGCTTGCAGGACTCAATTGTTTTCCTCTCTCCTCTAAATCTGCCTTACCACCATTTGATTTTCTTGGGCTTTCCTAGTTTCTTACAAAGAAAAGCAAACAGGCACATTTGTTAGAATGGTTTTACCCATCTAATAAAGTATGACCACTATGGGGAAATGGTGCAGAATGAAAATAATATGCAAGGAATTTACCAAGTTTAAAGGGATCTTGCAAAATTAATTTAGTGTGTTCTGGAATATTGTTGCAGAAGTAACAGGGCATCCCATTGGTTTTCTACTTTGAGCTTTTGTTCCAGAGAGTAAACTCATGGCACCACCTATTCTTCCTAATGCCTGCTAATGGGCTTACTTACCCCAATGGTTTTGGAGGACCCTTTCCATGCTAGGCAGCTAGGAAGGTCTATCAGAATAGTATGAAGGGATCTAGCTATCATCAACTTAGATGCTCTTTCAAAATAAGGGAAAGATTCCTGTCTCTACAACCCAGACCTTCAGACCTGAAGATACTGTCCACCTGACCCTGCCTCACATAGAAAGTTTTACTTTTAGACTTTACCCTACAGAAACTTATTCTAGTCCATTGGTTTAAATTTTTTCTACCCTAATTTTCTGTTATAGTTTCCCTGAAAATGGACATCAGTCACTTTCTTTTATTAGGATGCCATTTCTTTGCATACCTGAATGTTTGTTAATAAACTGGTGATGCATTTTAAGGCCAAGAAAGCACACGACTCACTAAACAGTAAGCTCTGGGAGAACAGTGATTTTTTTTTTTTTTTTTTGTATACTTACTTTGTTTATTGACTAGTCATTAGTGCCTAGAATAGGGCCTGGCATTATGTGAAAGAATGAAGGCATTATGTCATAATATACTAAATTGTGATAAATCAAATTGATTGAAGGAAACAATGCACTTAATTTTTAAAAAATCTCATGAATGATGCTGAAAGCTAATAGCATTCAGATATTCTGGCTTTTCTAAATGCAGCTAAGGAAATCATTGTCAACAACTTTAGCTTTTTTAATGCAGTTGATATAATCAGAAAAATTCTATGTTGTCAGTAGTGGTTATTTTATAACAATGATTTATCAGAGTAGTCTTTTTTTTAAAGAAATTCTAATATTTGTTCTAGCTTTGTGAAATATGTTATTGGGATATTGACAGGAATTTTTTAAAATATTTTTTTTATTTATTTTATTTATTTATTTATTTATTTATTTTTGGATTTTATTTTTATTTATTTTTTTTCAGAGAGAGGGGAAGGGAGGGAGAAAGAGAGGGAGAGAAACAGCAATGTATGGTTGCCTCTCACATGGCCCTCACGGGGACCTGGCCCGCAACCCAGGCATGTGCCCTGACTGGGAATCGAACTGGGACCGCTTGGTTCCCAGCCCGCGCTCAATTCACTGAGCTACACCAGCCAGGGCAGGAATTTTTTAAAACTTTATTTTGTTGATTATGCTACTACAGTTGTTCTGATTTTTCGCCCTTTGCTCCCCTCCACCCAGCAACCCCCAGTCCCCCAGGCAGTCCCCCACACCATTGCTCATGTCCGTGGATCATGAGTATAAATTCTTTGGCTACTCCATTTCCTATTCTGTACTTTACATCCCCATGGCTGTTCTGTAACTACCTATTTGTACTTCTTAATCCTCTCACTTCTTTACCCATTTCTTCACACCCCTCCTCCCATCTGGCAACAATCAAAATGCTGTTAATATCAATGATTCTGTTTCTGTTCGTGTTTGCTTGTTTGTTTTTTAGATTCAATTGTTGATAGATAAATATATTTTTGCCATTTTATTGTTCATAGTTTTGATCATCTTCTTTTTCTTAAATAGCTCACTTTAACATTTCATATAATAAGGGTTTGGTGATGATGAACTCCTTTAGTTTTTTCTTTTCTGGGAAGCTCTTTATCTGCCCTTTGGTTCTAAATGATAGCTTTGCTGAGTAGAGCAATTTTGGCTGTAGGTCCCTGCTCTTCATGACTTTGAATATATCTTGCCAATCCCTTCTAGCCTGCAAAGTTTCTCTCGAGAAATCAGCTGATGGTCTGATGGGAACTCCTCTGTAGGTAAATGGCTGCTTTTCTCTTGTTGTTTTTAAGATCCTCTCTTTATCTTTAAAGTCTGGCATTTTAATTATGATGTGTCTTGGAGTGGGCCTCTTTGCATCCATCCTGTCAGGACTCTCTGTGCTTCCTGGACTTGCGTGTCTATTTCCTTCTCCTAAAAATTAGAGAAGTTTTCTTTCATTATTTTTTCAAGTAGATTTCCACTTTTGTGCTCTTTCTCTTCTCCTTCTGGCATGTCCATGATGCAAATGTTTACACTATCCTCATTTTTTAAATTCTTTTTTCTCCTTGTTGTTTTGATTAGATGGTTTTTGCTTCCTTATGTTCTAAATCATTGATTTGATTTTCAGCTTAATCCACTCTACTATTGTTAAACTGTAAATTGTTCTTTTTTTCAATTAGTTTATCCTTTGTTTTTGACTGGACTGGGCTTTTTTTATGCTGCTGAGGTCCTCACTAAGTTCCTTGAATATACATATAACTAGTGTTTTGAACTCTGCACATGATACATTGCTTATCTCCATTTTGTTTAGCTCTTTTTCTGGAGCTTTGATCTATTCTTTCATTTGGGCCATGTTTCTTTGTCTCCTTGTTTTGGCAGCCTCTCTGTGCTTTTTTCTATGTATTAGGTAGAGCTGCCTTGACTCTGTGTCTTAGTAGTGTGGCCTATTATAGTAGGTGTCCTATAGGGTCCAGTGCACAGCCTTCCCTATGACTCAAGCTGGGTACTTGAGTTGTGCCCTTCTAGTGGGCTGACTACACCCTCCTCTTATAGTTGATTTTTGGTTGTTGTTGGCAGATCAATGGGTGGGATTTACCCAGGCCAGTCAGCTGCAACAATTGGCTGTGACCACTTATCACCAACCTCTGCCCTCTGTGGAGGATCAGCTATGCAGGGTCAGGGTGTTGGTGCTCTGATGTGGTCTGTAGATGTCCACTGGGTGTGCTGCCCTGGTTTTTCCCAGGTGGTGGAGGCCAAGTTTAGCCCCAACATGTGTTTTGCCTGGGGCCACTCTGCCTGAGCTATAAAGCAATCTGAGATGGCTACTACTTGTGCTGGGCTTGGAGATTCCCAGGCAAAGCCAAGCTGTGAATCTGGGCTGGCTGCTGCTACTATCTAGCCTGGAGCTAATTGTGGCCAGCTATTACTTGTTGGAGAAGATTTAGGAAATTATGAAACATAAGCCAAGATAAGCCATTCATATGGAAAAGCAGCTTGGGTGGGTCCATAATTTGGGTGAGGGGTAGTCTCTGGGAATCTCCAAGGCAGGTCAAACAGTGTTAGCCAGGTTGATAGAGTCTCAGATATGGCACCAGCTTGCCAGCACTGTTGGGGGAGGGTTTAGAAAAGGGACAATGGCTTCTGCTAGCCTTGACGCCAGACCCTTCAGTTTCTCCCAGTATGCCACTGCTGCCTTCCAAGCTGCATTTTTGGGCTAGAGCTCAAAGGGAGTGAGTCTATGTAGGTGAGTTTGTGTGTGAGTTAATAAGAGGAAATGCTTGGGGATCCAGAAATTTTTTCTACTGACTCAATCCTCATTGGTCTTTGCAGCCAGAAGTTGTGGGGACTTGTACCCCTGTCACTGTAACACTTGACTGCTAGACCTGGTGTGGGTCTGGGACTCCTTGCTCCTGGGATATCCCTCCCAAATTGTTATCCACCACGCATGCATGTGGGACCAGCCCCTTCTGTGTCTTCACATCTCTGCATCTCCTACCAGTCTGGATGAATGTGGTTTCTTTAATTCAGTACTGGTCAGACTTCCATTCAATTTGATTTCTGATGGTTCTGAGTGATGGTTGTTCTCTATTTTAGTTGTAATTTTGATGTGGTTGTACAAAGAGGTGAGCATGTCTTCCTATGCCTCCATCTTGACCAGAAGTCTCTGAGTATTCTAATTTCTATATCAAATTATACATTGTTTATACCAAATTTTAAAATAGTTTTTATTTTTATTTTTTTAAATAGTTTTTATAAGAAAGCACACTGATGCAGTGTGCTGGTGGGTGGAAGTTAATATTTTTAATTAACTGAAATTAAGTTACCATATATATATACCCACACACACACATATATGTATATATATGAACTAAGCTAAACTTCTTGGAATGACTCCAGAAAGCAATATGGAGTTTCCTCAAAATATTAAAAAAAAAAAAAAAAAGAACTGACTTATGACCCAGCAATTCTACTTCTGAGTGTATATCTGAAGAGAACCAAAAAACTAATTTTAAAGATTATATGCACCCCTATGTTTATTGCAGCATAATTTACAGTAGCAAAGCTATAGAAGCAATCCAAGTGCCCATCAGTATGTGAGTAGATAAAAGAGTATTCTGAGTAATATATACTCAGAATATTACTTAGCTATTAAAAAGAATAAAATCTTACCATATGTGACAGCATGTGTGGACCTAGAGGGAATTATACTAAGTGAAGGAAGTCAGTCAGAGAAAGACAAATGCCATATATTTTTCACTTATGTGTGAAATCTAAAGAATAGTACAAATGGACAGACAAAACAGAAACAGACTCATAGGACCAGAGAACAGACTGATGGGTGCCAGAGGGGAGGGGACTTGGGGGACTGGATGAAACAGGTGAAGAGATTGAGAATAGTTACAAAATAGTCATGGATATGTAAAGTACAGCATAAGAAATATAGTCAATAATATTGCTTTTACATCTCCTGCTTGTCTTGCATAGAGATAGCCCAAGGGAAACAATAACAAATGAAAAAAGAGAGGGCTGGGAAGTGGGGAATGGGGCAACCTTAGTTGTGATCTCTGATATGAAGGAGAATACTCAAGATCCTTCAGGGAATGTCTTGAGTATATCAGAAAGTATAGCCTGCATTTCCTAATCTACTAAGTACTGAATCAGAATGACAATTTTGCCTATCTATCCAATGTCAATAGATCAAAGTCTTCCAAACATGCATGTTTTTGACCTGTGGAGGGATCGAGGAAAAAGGAAAAAGGACTCATGGACATCGACAACAGTGTGGTGATTGTCGGGTGGGAGGGGTACAAGGGGACTAAATGGTAATGGAAAAAATACAATAAAATAAATTAATAAAAAAAGAAAATCAGAAAGCAGCTGATTCACAGTAATGAATTCAGATTTTGAATTCTAAGCATATTTTTGTGTAAGTTCATTGACCTCATTAAAATTTCTTTAAAGTGGCAGACATAAGTGGCTAGAAAACACTATTTTTATTTAAATAAATCACTTATGTTATTTGAGATGAACCAAGGGGGCAATTAGAGAGCATTTTGCTACTTTGACAATTAGGATCCGAGGTAGATTTTTGTATCAGAAAGGACAAAACTATAAGATTTTATAGCAGTGGCGAAAGATGGGGCAGAAGTAAGTAAAAGTCATGCAATTTACTAAGTCTCAATTTTGATCACAAAAAGAAGCAAGGCAGCAAGATGTGCCACTTTATATAACCCAGTTCAATCATTGTCAAATATATCTTGAGGTCCTTGTCGATTTTATAACAAAGCCTGCTCTCTGTCAATATTTTCCTAGTTCTTCAACATATCAAACATCTTCTGACTTTTATCATTTTATAGTGTTTTGAAAATTCTTTTTTCTTTTGGAAAAGATGTCATGATGATTTGGTGGCAGGACATCTCACCCTCTGAAATGTGTATCTATTTGAACTAGCTTTATCTTTGTTCTTCTGCTCTGATTACCTGATGTTCTCTGCAAATACTGATTATAAATGTCATTAATGACTCACATTCAGCTTCTAATGCTTAAGGGATGGATCATTAATTCATTTTAAAAAAATCCTCAAAAGGCTGATTCTACCCACTTGTCCTTCATTTAATTACTAGACTGGAAAAAAAAAACAAAAAAAAAAAAACAAACCAGAAGTTGTACTAAATGTCATCTTAGAACAGAAAAAAAGAATCGGGTTGCCAGAAGAACATATTTCAAAGAATGATTAATCTCTCTGAATTTGATAATCAAAACATTTTGACACTAACTGGTAGTTTTAATGATTACTGTAATTTAGCTGATGGGTTCATTAATAAAACTCCAGGACTACTTCATAATATTTAACACTGCAATCACTACAGTTAAGGTTACAGAACAAGTAAGCAGTTCCTGAGGACTGTACAACATGCCCTCAGTAATCGAGGCAGGAGACTATGCATAATGATTTCTGGCAAACAAGTAATCAGGAAACTTACCGTGTCTGCTAGTAGCCCTTGATCCTGTTTTATTGGTGAAGTGCCCCATAGCTCCCCCAAATGATTCACTTGCCAAGAACTTACTCTGTAAATTTTAACTCCTTTCAGAAGAAGGAAAAAAAGACAAACATTATCAAATCAACACAGTATAACGACCCTTTAAACCCTACTGGAAATATGAGGATAGCGTTTGTTTAGTGCAGCAGTATAGAATGGTCAGTCATTTGGGGTGTAAAGTTCGGCAGATTATGTGAGATGAAAGTTTTTTCCATGAGGCTTTGGGGTTTAAGAGGTTATGACTGAGTTCATCTCTCTGAACTAAAATGTGAGGTTAAAATAGCAAATACCATGTAATCAAATCAACTAGTTCCTCAGCAACTCTTAGTGATGTTAGACAACTCTTAAGCCTATCAGTTGGCTATTGGGAATTTAGTCATTATTATTTTACAGCTTCAGGGTGCAGTTCAGGTAGTATTTATTCAGGGCCTGCTGAAGGCTGTAATGCCCAATACCCAGACATATAGCTAGACTGGTTTGGGTAGAAGTACCCAGTTTGCCTTGATGTGGGAGAACTGGCAAATGACCTTGAAGTGGATAGTAATAAAAATAATAACAAATACTTGCTGAGTGATTATAGTGTGCTAATTATCTTATACAATACTTTGGATAAGGCCTGAAATACAAAGAGGTAAAACCAAGTCATCATCAGTCCACATTCATTCTTCCCTCCTTCTATGGCAAAAGAATTTTTATCTGGAAACAGGACAGACCAGAATAAAAAACCACATTTCTTAGCTTCCTTCGGCCATAGAATTAGGTTGCAGGAGGCAAGTGAAAGTGCTATGTGATATCTGGGAAACTCATTTAGTACATAACAGTCACATAATTTTTGTGCTAGGTTTCTTTACCCCTTCCTCCATCCTGCTTCGTAGAATGGACATGTGTCATTTTGGATCATGAAGTTGAAGCTACATGTGACAGAGAAAAAAGACAGGAGATATATACCCTGACACTGTGAAGTGCTGTTCAGCCTGGACTTTTATAAGAGAAAGAAATAGCCCTGACTGGTGTGGCTCAGTGGATTGAGTGTTGGACTGTGAAGCAAAGGGTCGCCAGTTCGATTCCCAATCTAGGGCACATGCCTGGGTTTCAGGCCAGGTCCCCAGTGGGGGTCATGCAAGAGGCAACCACACACTGATGTTTCTCTCCCTCCCTTCCCCTCTTTAAAAATAAGTAAACTAAATCTTTAAAAAAGAGAGAGAAAGGAGTAAACTTCAAAGTTGTTTATACTACAACCATAATGATTTTCTGTCACTTGTGAACAAATCTAATCTTAAACCCATCAATACAGATAGGGGCCAGTTACAAATTTGTGATTAATAACTCCTTATTTTATTTGATACAACATCATCAGCAAATAGTCAGGGTCTAGTTAAGATTTTACTTTTTACTTCTGACTTGTATCCTAGTCAATGTTTTCTCCCCTCTCCCCTGTTCCTCAACCTCCATCCAAATGATGAGTAAGAAAATTTTCATTCTTCCAAAGTAGCCTGTACTATAAAATACCCCCCACCACACATATACAATGCATTCTCTTATTCAACAATACCCAATATTTAACATCAATTTTTCCAGCTTTTTTGCTATACGCTGGGATTATCAAGAGACATAACATTGTAAACTTATCATGCATTCTGATGGATGTTTTAATGTAAGCATATCATTGGGGCCATGGTATAACTCAGGGTGACTAACTCTATCTGCAAGTCTCAGGGGTTTCACTGAGGAGTTACTATTTGAATTGAGTCTTAAATGTTGAGTAGAAGAAAGAGGCAGAATATTTTCAGCAGAATGGCCTGTAGAAAGGAATAGCACTATTAAAGGTGATGGCATATTTTTGAAAATAAAGAAATTTAATACATGGAGAAGTAGAAAAGGATGAT
Source organism: Micronycteris hirsuta (assembly GCA_004026765.1). Taxonomy (NCBI): domain Eukaryota; kingdom Metazoa; phylum Chordata; class Mammalia; order Chiroptera; family Phyllostomidae; genus Micronycteris; species Micronycteris hirsuta. The sequence goes on from PVJI01001219.1 coordinate 179,187, forward strand.
CCTAGCTGTGCCACACCCCCAGGAAGCTTCTGTGCCATGCTGAGTCCTTAGACTGCTTTCTTGGGATATCACTAGGGACTTTCAGATATGAAATGGTATGATCATTTTTGCACTTTAGAAATATTGTAAAAAAATTATGAGAGGTAGTGAAATAAGAAGGGGGATAATTAGGGTATCATTGTAGTATTCATTCAATAAAAGTAGGGTTGAATGAGAAGACTGATTTCAAGATTTGGTTGAGACTTAGTGATACTTACAGGATAGGACAGGAGATTGGTGAGACCTGGGAAGGAGATAGAACTATTTGAATCCTCAGTGTATAGGTAAAAGTTGAAGTCTTGAGGTGTGTTGAATTCTTCACAGAGAGAGGATTTAGAGTAGCAGGGTGTAAGGATTGAGTACAAAACCCTAGGAAATAAATGGAGAAAAAAAAAAGCCTGTGAAAGTTCTGGGGTAGGAGGAAAATCAGGGAGCAGAGTCAGAAAAGCCAAGAAGGTAAGAGAGAAAGTGGGACAGGGTAAAATGGTAACATTTTATGATTATTTTATTTGTCTGTCCTATCAGACTGCAGGATTCCATATGTTTTGTAAACCATTTTTATTTTCAGCTTATAATGGAAGTTCAGTCCTTAACATATTGTAGTTGCTTATTAAATATGCATTGAATAAATCGTATCCAATTCAGAGACTGAGGCATAGGAGGGACTCCGGGTTAAATTTTTGTTAGAGATTATAGCGAGTACAACCCAATGTCAAAAAGATTGAAGTTTAACATCCACATGCTTCTTCTGGTTTATGAAAAGAGTAAATCAATTGCATCTGAGGCTTCTATATGGAAAGAATGTAGGCTTTATGCAACATATCAGAGCCTTTATTTATTAACTTATGCATCTTAATTCTGAATTCAGAAACCATGATCACCTAGTCTAAAGGGGCAGATTTGTAATGGGTGCAGACTTGTCTGGCTACTACACTAAAGGAGAATAGCTTGATGAAGAGATTGGAAAGGAACACCATACTTTACAAAATTCTGTTGAAGTGACAGAAAATTGTCAACATGTAAACAAATAAAACAAACAGACAAAACCAAAATATTGCATCGGAATGGATAACTGTATTTTAGGAAAGCAGAATTATGCTCTGTGGCCTTGAAATATAATCCCCAGCAGACACTAGTACAAATAACTGGAGACAATTCAATGAAGGAAATGTTAACAAGAACTCATGTTGAGATAGCATAGAAACCAGAAAACAAACTGAGACTGCAAACATCAGATTTACTGTTACTGCAATCTGTTGGAAGCTGCCTATACCCATTTCTGGCAAAGTCAGGATGGATAGGACACATCTGCACAGCAGAAGCGTCATTGGCAGCTGTCCTATCCACCTCCCTTTACATGCTTGCTTTTGTTGAATAATTGGTAGTAGGATTCTTGGATATTGGCACTTTGCTACTGAAAATTGGCACAATTTCTTATGATGTTGCTAGAATGACTTACCGATCACCAAGCCCCTGGCTGATACTGCCCGTGAAAGGGTTAAAAAAGAATAAGTTTTTAGCAGGACAGCTGCCAACACTGAAGAAGGTCATTGCCCCTAGTAATGCATCCTGAACAATTAACACTTGTAAGCTTAAGGTTTATTTAGAGCCACAACTCCTCCCAAGATAAGCAAATGTCCTTGACTAAGAAACTGTCTAACTTAGACTATTCAACTTGAAAGCAATCTTTGTTCTCATAAGTGAAATCTGAAATGTTCTGTATTTTTTCTAAATTGTTCATGTTAGTTTTTTTTCTGCCTTGATGATTTGTAACTTGCACCTGCTTTTTTTCCTCACACTGACTGTAAGAAACTTCTTTATAAAAATAAAGAGAACTTCTTTGTGGGTGTCAGTCTGGTCCCAGAGAGGCCCGGCTGGCCTCTGGCACTCCAGAGAGAGGGTGTTCGGATCCGTTCCCCTTTGCCTCTATTCGTCCATCCTTCGGGGATCTGGAGACCCACCGAGGCTGGCTCTCTGCAGCAATCCTTGTTGGAAAACTCATTCTATGCTCAAATATAAAAATAATAGTTGAGCAATTTTATGGTTATAAAGGCTTAAAATTCAATTGTAGGCATTGAATGTAGAATATTTTTATTTAGTTTTTAATCTCTCATATATAGGTGATCCTCAGATCCAAAGGATTTTGGAATAAACAAAGAAATATGCTATTATTAAAGTTTGAGAGGTTTTTATTTTCATGCAATTTTATTTCCATTCTAATTAGTTTAAACACATGAAGACAACAAAACTATGCTCAATTTGATCTTTTGTAGTTAGGTTCACAAAAGTAATGAAATTTCAAAATAAATTTTTATAGGAAATCTGTTGTTAAATGTTTAACAGGGATAGGATATACCACTATCCAGTATTACCCAATTATTAATGCTAGGGATCTCCTTTCTCAAAATTACTACCTCTCTGGGTGCTGAAGACCCTCACCCTCATCTGCCAGTTCAAGGAGTCTATGAATGTCAATCCAGATAGGGCTCAGAAAATTCTTGGATCATTGGCAGAACTCTTAAGCCAGAAGTTTTTTGGGCAATGGGTAGGCATCTGTAGATGGAAGGCCCAGTCAACCACCAGAGACACACTGCTTTGCCTAGGTGATAAGCCATCTCTATATGTTGAACTGACTTCCACAGGACAGCCTGCTGCTGGCTTCTAAGGGTAGTCTTCCATTAGGACAGCACTTCTTTTCACAAAGCCATTCACCCCGCCCTCCACAGGCCCCTCTCATTTCCCTCCCTCTGACTCACTGTAAGTGTAGGTCCCACCTAGCTCCTCTTTTCTATCTTCCTTTGCCTGCCTCCCTAGCTCAGATAACCCTGTATTCTCTGGCTGTGTATATGCATGTTAACAATTCTGTTTCTCCACTATTTTTTATTCTGTTCAATTGTAACAGCATAAACTCTGTGCCTCGCTTCCTTCAGGTCTCCCTTCTTCAATAACTACTTACTCTGTTCATTCTTACTGTAAAATATCTTATTTCTCTTTGAGGTGATATGAGTACCTCTGAGTCACTAGTGGTAAAAGTCTCACACAAGTGAAAAAACAAACATAAAGATTAGTATTTCAAGATACCTCACTGCAAATGGTAACATCAATGTTGTTGATATTTCATACACAGATGAGACTTAATCTGAGTTTTGGATCTAAGGTCAGTATAGAAACAAGAAGTGAACATTGTATTTAGTCTCTCTCTCTTAAATCAATGGGGATTTTTATTAATTACATATGATCAACAGCTTGTCCCGAGAACACGGTTTTATATATACGCATACATATATAGTGTGTGTGTTTACATGCGTGTGTCTCAGTTGTGTCGAGCCACTGTAAATGGGCTATTGGATGTATAATATACCGATGACTACACCGAAATAGTATACCGAAATACTACCGGTATTTGACTACACCGATGAAGAATTAAAAGTACCAAGAGAATAAAATAGTTGACATATGTAATTTGTGATGTGATTTTTTGAACTAAAAAACAAAATCATTGGGTAGTTGAAATAATGGTCAACATTAATTCTGTTAAAGCAAAGAGAATTCTTCAATCAACAAGGAATTCTTATATAATTTTTAACATATATTAGAAGAAACAAATGTAAAATATTCATTACTTATTAAAGATACGATATCAAATTCTTCATTTGAATCCCAGGAAGCATAAGAACTATGATGACTATGAGTTTAATTAGCTTAAGTTGATAAATTACATCTTAAAAAAGATAGTATACCACCTGAATGAATCCTTTCATACAAGTGTAAAATTTATTAGTAGGCATTCACAGACTAATTATAAAAGTTCTTAGGTTTTAAATATAAATGGAAGAAAAAATTAAAAATTCATATATCTTGTCAAAGACGTTTTAGTTTCTCTGTGCCCCCTGTCTCAGGAGCAAGTGAAAAGCCAACAAAACTTCAGGAGAGAAGGTACTTATTAATGTTATATAAGTTAGTATTTCATCATCTAGAGGTTGCCATTCTGTCTTACAAAATAATTCTCCCCTCCCAGTTAGGGAGCAGTTTAGTCCTTTAGAAAAGAATTTTTGGTAACCACATGTTTCTTTAGCTTTCTTCTTTAAGCTTAATGTTGATTGGGTGTTGTTAATAAAATGAAATCTTACAGAAATATGGAAAAATCTATTAAAGGGAAAAATCTATTAAAATCTATTACCTATATGTTAGAAATTTATTTCTAGTAATTATGGATTTTAATGATTAAAAACACAAAAAACATTTAAAAAGTAACTTGAATTTGCTTTAGAAAGAGATTATGTTTTTGAAAAGTATCACTTTCGTCTTTCAAGTTAACATATTTTGGAAGGACATTCCAATAAAAAGCTGTGGCCATGGTACTTATACCATTATAAATTTATGTCATTTTTTTAATGGAAATTGTCAAATTTAACTCTTTTTCCATACCTACTAAATGACCTATGCTCTCTGACATAGCTCCATTTATTCACGATTTTTCTTTTATAGTCCAAAGTCATCATTAGCGATGATCCCATTGACAATGTAAGCCTCTATGGCAAGAGCCCCAGTTTTCTAGGGGCAGGAAACAGGCTGGGAAAGCTACCCAGTTACAAACAGTGTCATATCTTATGAAAAAGGAATAATGACTCAGAGAGGGGAACCAAAACCCTCAGAGAATCATTTCTTGGGACCCAGATATGCCCTGATCAAGTATCTGACAATACCTTCCGGCAGAGTTCAGAATGCAATGAACCAGTGACCACTCTGTTTACCTTCTCTTCCTTTTACTGTGTGTGTGTAAGTGGCTATTGTGGTTATTCTGTTCGTTTCTCTTGTATCTGTGTGTGTATGTAAAAGCAGATTCACAGAACTACCCATACCCAAGGATTTAGAGGACCAATCTCCAAGGAAACTAACCTGAATGTCTCATCTGCACTGAACCTTATTTAGATAACTAGAGCCTAGCCCTGACTAGTGTGGCTCAGTGAATTGAGTGCCGGCCCGCAAACCAAAGGGTCATTTGTTTGATTCCCAGTCAGGGCACATGCCTGGATTGCAGGCCGAGTACCCAGTGGGGGGCACATGAAAAGCAACCACACACTGATGTTTCTCTACCTCTCTTCCTCCCTCCCTTCCTCTCTGTCTGAAAAAACAAAACAATAAGAACCTGAATTTGAAGCCTGAACCCCCAGTTGATGATGATGAAACAAGTAATTATTAACTTCATGAACCTCAATTTCTTCATCTGTACAATGAGAAAAACTCAGACATCATTTCTAAGGTCCATCCTCATTTTTAAATGACTCTTATTACCTGCAACTTTTTCATTATTTATATTACTTTTCCATCTTGAATCAAGTGTTGATTGTATTACCTTATTGGGTACTATATACGTGTATTGGGCCTTTTCAGGTAGCAGATTCCCAGAGAGCAATGATCATATCCTTTCTATATTCTCTAAAATCTCCACAGTGCTTATTTTAGAGCCAAGTGTTCATTAGATGCTTAATAAATATTAAATGGTAAACAAGACCGTGCTAATGTGTGGTGTTCAAGGCTGCTTGCACTATTACTGCTGACATTTCTTTTGCTTATTAAAACCATTAACAACATGAGTGTGGGCTCTCTGCTGCTATGGCATGACAGGTGAGGGAGCTGACAGTGGTGACCTGTTTCAGGGCTTTTCAAGCAACTAGAAATTGACTTCTAATTTCATGATGGAATTCAAGAATAATTTACAGTGTGAGCTGTTCCTTGGGAAATACTTTTCATCATCTTTTGTGTTACTGAAGTTATCTTTGCAGATTATCTAGGATATATTTTGACAAGATGATCTTTGTTTCAAAGGGACACTTCAGTTAAGAGTAAAAAGTCCATTGATCTGCCAAATGAGGTGCTTAACTGAGAGACCTGAAAGCTTAGTTTCGTAACTGAGGATGATTCGGCGAACTGTTTGGGATGAGCCTGTGTTATAATGCATATTTGATGCATATTTGTTAACTGTGGTTTTTCATTATTCACAGCCTCACCAAATGATGCCAGAAACTTTCTAATGTCATTTTAAATAAAATCTTCTCTCTTAACAAGCACTTTATTTTCAACTTGCAGCTTCTATGTAATGATAAAACTTCACAAAAGTCTCAAAGTCCTTGTTCAAATCCTTCTGATCTCTTTGTGTGTCTTCTAAAGGATGCCATTGCCTGCATCTTGGCCCTTTGACCTGAACTTACTATTTGGAGGTTTGAGTGCTGAGTTTACTAACTGAAGAATAACCAACTTTTGATACTTCTTAACAAACTATGTCTAAATAAAGAACCACAGGAGTATTCACAACTGAGTCACTTTTTCCTCAGTAGCTATAACAGAAACTGCAATTATATAACATAAAAAAAAATTGATCTAGTATCTGGTTAATGTAATCAGCCAGAGGGAGCAAATCTGACATTCCGTTAAATATATTTCCTGTTTTTGTTGTTGTTCTTAAGTGAATTATGGAGAGCTAGTCTCTAAAACTAAAGGCTGTTTTTGCATTATAAAAAGAAGTGCCCTGTTTAATCCAAAGCCATTAGTATAAGGTTTATCAAACACACACATGAAAGCTTACTTATATATAATTAAGGTATAAAAAGATGTTGAGACCCCAGCAAAGTCTTATTAATCCTTCTTACTAATATGAAGGATTATTTTGTCAGTGTTATTACTTCCATTGCTATCATGTCATTAGGAAATTTTACAGAAAAAGAGAAAGTTTTTTTTTTTACAACCTTTGATTCTTTGTTTTCAGAATATTCTTTCAGCTATAGTAATTGAAACAAATATCCAAGATAATGCTTAAGTAGAAGATTCAGTCTTCTGTGGACCATTGAATTTGTGATGGTTATAATAGGAAGAATATTATAAAGCTGAATCTTCTGCATCTTTAAAAAATTCTTATTGAATTTATTGGGGTGATATTGGTTAATAAAATTATATAGGTTTCAAGCTTACAATTCTATAACACATCATCTGTATATTGTATTGTGTGTTCATCACCTAAAATCAAGCCTCTATCACCATTTATCCCCCTTACCCTCTCCTACCCTCCCCACCCCCGGCTCCCCTTTCCCTCTGGTAATTACCATACTTGTCTGTGTCTATGAGATATTTTTCTCAAAACTTTCACCTTTTCTACCCAGCCCCTCAACCCCTTTTCCCTCTGACAGATGTCAGTCTGTTTTCTGTACCTATGTGTCTGTTTCTATTGTGTTTGTTTATTTTGTTCATTATTCCACATATAAGTGGAATCGTATGGTACTTGTCTTTGAATCATTTAAATCATATCTGATTCAGTAGACTTCTACCAGATTGTTGAGCCAAAGAATGTCAGGCTGGTTTTACTGCAGCAATGGGAATTCAGAGAATTGCTTCTTTTCCTAAAAATACTGCCCATGGAAATGTCCCTGGAAAAGTCTGTGACTGTAGGGAGCTGCCACAGGACAGGAAGGAATGATGCACAGCTGATGGCCGCAACCTGCAGACCTCCAGTGGGTATCCCTGTCAGCCTGATGAATGAAGTCTTTTATTTTGTGCTAATTATCCTATGGCTTTGAGAATTCATTTACATTTCCTTTGTTGTATTAAAGAGCTAATAGAAGCCACAGGACTTGTTTCTCTGCTACTTTGACCACTTCCAGTCCAGCAGGCTGAGGGGGATGACTGCCTTGCTGGCAGCTCGGCAGGAGTCGGCCCCGTGTTCTTGCGGGCTTGCACTTCCTCGCTGACAGCTGCGGAATTTGAGGGCATCAAGTCATGCCCAGAGCTCATCTGAGGATTGTTCTAAGCAAGGTGATGATTTTCACTTAATACTGTGAAGTTAATTTCTGTAAGAGCATCTCTTTCCAGAGCAACATTGAAATGAATAATATGTAAATTTTTGGTTGAATTTATAATAAGAATACATTTCTGCTAATGTTTCTGGCCTTTAGCCCAAGAACTTCAAGGGGAAAAAGGATTATCCTTAGGATATATACTTGCTTTTTTCTCATTTTCTCTAAACCATCTCATTTGCTGATAATAATTTTCCAGTAAGCCTTTTGTAGAATGTTAATGTTTAATTTCTTAGTTTTCATTTTCAAAATCTCCTCACATCTACTGATAGAAGGCATGATATATAATATTACTAGTTTAGGAGTGAGAGTATGATTCATATGTGGTTTGGATGCTGTTTAAGCACAGAGAAAAAATTCTTTTGTTTCTACTTCAATTTAAAAGGTACTCTTTATTTTTTTTTTAAACACCTCACTGTTCTCCTGTCAACACCGGGCTTTGGAATCATACCAACCTGGATTTGATACTAGTTCTGTTACTTAACTATCTTGGGATTTTAGGCAAATTTTACTATGCAGCTGGCAATTAAGAGATGGTGGCTTCCTTTCTTGATTTTTTTTTCTGTTTCACCTTTAACATTATTTATTTGCCATTAAAGCACACTTTTTCTCTTCATTTTAATGTTCACTTTCTTATGGCTATAAAACAATATTCCTGCTATTCAGGTGCCCAAAATGGAATTACATCTGAGAGTTATATTACACAAATGTAAGTGAAATACACACACACACTCACTTTATTTCCAGAGCTGTATTTCTTAATCAGTAACATCCAGCAGTGTCTCTGGAGACATTCTCACATGTGTGAAAGTGCTCTGGCTTATTATCGTAATGACAGAGGAGCATTTCTGGCATTTAGTAGGTGGGAGCAAATGCAGGAAACATCTTGTGATGTTTAGGACAACCCTGTACATGGAAGAACTGTTCTAATACGAACAGTGTGTTTGATAAGCATTCTCCAGAGGAAACTCTAGAAGAAGAAGAGCATTGTTAATATAAAATCTTTAAAATACCTCTACCTATCCCTGGTTTCTACTAAACTCTCTCATGCAGATGAGAGTCGATCCTGAAATGCTCTCTTGCTCTCCATCCCGAAGCAGAAATCTCTCTCTGACGGTCAGAGGCTTTTGTGTCTCTTCTTCCTCCTCATCTCACTCAGCTGTTTATTACCTGCTCCCAGGTTTCTTCCTTTTCTCTGAATTTTCCTTTTTTCTTTAAAAGACCTCTAGAGAGACCTTGGTAAGCAAGAGTCTTTTCTTCCTGAGAAGGGTAGAAGGGTAGGGGAGAACTTGGTCCATCCACGAACAAGGTTTGGCATTGCTGCTCCGGTCAGCACCTGAGGCACCAAGGAGTGTGAGGCAGTGCAGAGAGGACAGGGTGCCCTCCTGTCAACGGTCTTATATGCATGCACCTAAGGCAGACAGAGGGACACCATGTTGATGGTAACCGCTTCCTGGAGCTGACTTTGTAAGTGGACACCTAGGTAAGATGAATCATTAGGAGTCTGTACATCACTCTTCTAAAATGGGATTATATATATACACACACACATAGATATACATACATACATATATACAACACACATGTGTGTATGTATGTGCATATATGTATTCACACAAATATATGTAATGACTGTATTTTCCATGTCAGTATTGTTTTTATGAATTTAAATGTCCATGGGGGATTTAGGTATATACAATATTATTTGTGTTCTCAAAGTATAAAATATCTGATAAAAAGAGGGGCATATATTTATAAGGATAAAATTTCTCCCTGAATATGAATAAACTCACAACAGTGTTAAAAACTATTGAAGAATTTTTATTATATAAAAAGAAAGTCAATAATAGAAGAAAAGAAGAATTTATGTGAATATATAATATTTTTCTAATTGATAATAGCAGTCTTTGTAATTGCATATCTCAGTATGGTATTCACATGAGTCTCTGAACACATATCTTGACCCGATAAGAATTTTGCATTAATATTCAAGAGGATTGCAAAAGGAGGCAAGTAACCCCATATTGATCTATACTTTCTGTCTTCAACCATAGCTCCAAATTATAACTTGAAGGAGGCAATGCATCATCTATGTTAGAGCAAGTCTAAAAAGTCAGAGATACCACCCAAATATCTGTATCTTTGTTTAAAAACTTATATGCCTCATAAATTCAACCTTAATAATCATAGCTTACATTTAGAAAGAAAACAAAAATTGTTTCAAGAATAAGAATGTTAGAATATCCAATCAAAAGAAATATCATAAACATATCACATTCTTATTTTATTTTTGTTCCTTATGTTTTCTTGTAAGAATAATTCAAATAGAAAGAGAATGAAAATGATATTCATATAACAGAGGAAAATCCATGGGGAATAAAGTAACTCTATTAAATATTGGAAAAACTATTTAGTGTCTTAGGTTTTAAATTTATTGTTTCACCAAACATTATTTCTGAGGTGGGAAGAAGTATCTACAGTTTGCTAAAAACTAACATTGAATTTTTACTTCAAAGGGAATGCCTGCAAGAGTCCATTGGGATATTGCTGTATTTGGATGGCCAGTGTTCATATGCAGTTGTTGGATAAAGGAAAATAAGAGGAATCCTATCTTAAGAAAAAACTTAATACAGGCAGATCAAGAATAATACTCAATTCAATACTTTTGAAGCCATTTAGTAATTCATATTGTTCCTTTGTTGACAGGGGATCACTAAACCATTTTTTTTTTTACCTCTCCATCATGCCTACATCAAGACTGTATTGTTAAAAAATACCACAGTTAGGTAAATATTCTGTAATTTTTTTGACAGAAGATCCTGCATGATATTGAGATAAGACAAAAATATTCATTGTATGATGGGGAACTTATTTATAATGTTTTGTTGGTATTATACATGAATATTCTATCATCTTCTTTAATAAGTCCAAGAATAATATAATATTACAGCCTCTTGATACTGTTGAACAGGAATTATTTTTAAACTCTATTTATAAATGTAAAAACTATGGTTCAGATTGATTGAAATAAGTACTTGACCATTTTGAAAGGAGTGCTGGTTTAGAAGTTGTTAGACTTGATTTTGAGGCCTGGTTTAAACTTTGTGCAAATCATTTAACTTTGGAGTTTCCTCATTTCCGAAATGAAGATGATACATTATCTTCCTACCAGCTTTAAAGGGCAGTTGTGAACATACGGAGAACCTTCTGCGAAGCACCCCTACCTCATCAAATTAGTCCCCTGTTTATTCTGTGGCACCGTGCAAATTGTTATGTTATTGCACTTGAACTTTGAAAGGGAATAGTTTATTTACATGCCAATTCTTTATTAATCTGTAAGATTCTTCATGTAAATTGTCCAGGTTTCATTCATCTTTTTATCCCGCTAGCACCTGGCATAAAGGCTGGTACATAGTGGGCATGCAGAAAATTCATTCACTGGATAAATCAAAGCAAACATTTTACAAACTGCCACCTTTCCTGATTGCATTGTGTTTTTAATTTGCCTATGTCATTACCTAGTTTCCAATTTCTTCTTTGAAATATGTTATAAAATTAATATAAATGTTTATCTGTCCATGTTGGATAGAAAAGAAAGTAATCTGATTAGTAAAATCCCTCTTTTAACTGATGTCAACATAGCTAGAACTATTTAAATTGTTTTAATCATAAAAATGTAGTAAAAACACTTAATGATGTACATAAAAATACAAAATTTTCTGGGGAGTAATTCATAAAGAATTTCAGTATCATGGTGTTCCTTTGGGCCATAGGAACAGAAGAAGGCAGTGAGGGGAAAAAAGAAAGAAAAGGGCAAAAAGAAAAACTAATTTTTTTCTGGCTCTACAGAGAGAAAGTGTGTTATTTAGAGTTTCAGAGAAGACATAACTGAGACTCAGAAAGATTGAATAGCTTACTTAAAAGGTCATACATCTGATTGGTAGCAGAGCGGCCCAAATATGTCTAACTCAAAAACCTGTGATCTTTCCACTAAACCATTTTCTAGTGGTCCAAAAAGGAAATTACTTGGTACAAAATAATTTAAATTCTGGTTAAAAATGATTGCAATGATTAAGCCAAAGACATATATTCTCCTATAACCATACATTGCAGCCCCAAACACGCTCTGCCCTGTGTTGGGTAAGTATACATCTTCATTCTGAAACTTGTGAAACTTCAATAGCTTTATCTGACTTAGAGTTTATTGTGTTTTTTTTTGTTGCCCTTTTCATCAAAAGAAGCAACTGATGTTTGGATGTCAAATTAAGGTAATAATTTCATGACCCTGACTTTTTAGGTTTATAAATCCAGTCAAGTTCCAGGGTTCACAATTTATTGGGCAACTGTATACAAAGTTCACAAATACTCTCTTTAAGGATTTTCATAACTGAATTAGAATAGGCTTTTTAAAACCAATTTTAGTTGAAAGAAAAATTTACAGGCTGAAAAGCATGGATTCATAGATTTCCCTTACTTCTCACCAAATAATTTCAAATATTCCTGTTATTCTTTTCAAAGAGTGGCATGGCTTATTTTTACACTTAGTTCTATCTCCTTCAGAAGCTATTGAAGAGATCTCCTTGGAAAATACTGACATTAGAGGGAGCAGTGTCTGAAATAAATTTTGTCAAACATAGTGATTTTATTTTATTAATGCAATTATAAATCCCAAGCTGTTGCCTTACTAAGGGACTTTTCAGAATTTTGATGTGCACTGTGCTTCTCTAGGAGCAGAATACAGAGCAAACATATTTCCAAATTATTTTTATTATAGTTAGTTGTAACAGTAGTAGTAAAATAGCTACTAATCCTATCCAGAATACCAGGTTTGGAAATGTTAGCATAACTATGTAACGTTGACACTTGAAGTGTGAGCATGTGCATGTAAACACACATGTGCACACACAAGCACACACTCCTACCTAAAACCACGCAAACAAGAAAAAAAATTTCCAATGAAATAAACTAATCTTTACCACTTCTAGGGGTTTAAACCAAATGGAAAGACAGAGCACATACTTACAAACACATATAATGAAAAGTTAGTATGTATGTGCCAATGGTAATAAATAATACAGGAACCAGAGAGGGGATGGAGAAATCCTTGTGAGTGCAGTCCAAACTTTTGTCATCTCTGGGCCACACTGGAAGAAGAAGAGTTGTCTTGAGTCATACATTGCGACACATAATCACACACAAAAAATCTCATAATGTTTTAAGTAAATTTACAATTTTGCATTGGGCCACATTCACAGCCATCCTGGGCTGCAAGCAGCCCTTGTGCTGCAGGTTAGACACCCCTGCCGGAAAAGCTTTATAGAGACGTGAAGTTCAAGCTGGACTTTGTAGTGTGTGCAGGAATTAGGTAGGAGGAGATGAGGGTAGTTTGTTCTAAACAGGTGGATGGCACATGCGCAACGATGAAGTGAGGACCATGTGGGAAGTCTGTTTGGCAGAGGGATGTGACTGGAGTGAAAGCTCTCCGTGCAAAAGTAGGAATAAAGCGGGAAAAACAGTTTCTGAGCCCTGAAAACCAGAGTTAGGCATTTAGACCCCATGCTATTTAAGAAATGTTTGAATAATATTCTAAAAAAATCAACTTATACATGCAATATAATTTGAAAGGTGGTGAAAGTGAGGGGAATAAAAGAGGAAACACAAGCAAGTGGAAGAAGGTCAAAGATGTGCACGAACACTTCTGGGGGCCAGTATATCAGCTACACCCTGTGCACCTGTGTTCCCTGACTTTGGAAATAAAAGGGAGATAAGAAGTAAATGGTATCAAAATGGAGGACAGAGAGTAAAAAAATATAGGCAAAGAAATGTGTGAATTAATAAAGCAAGTTAGGGCCATAATGAGCAAATTCAAGTTATTTTCCAAAAAAGAGACGATCTTTGCATGTTTGAAGGAGGCAATGGCAAAATAACTAAAGAGAAGATGTACGTAAAAAAAAAATGGTTTCTTAAAAGTTTGGATGAGAAAGCTCAGATAAAGGGCCGGTCTTTGGTAACATTCAGAGACTTGTATTTTTTTTTTTTTAATTTTTTTTTAAGATTTTTATTTATTTATTTTCAGAGAGAGGAGAAGGGAGGGAGAAAGAACAATGTATGGTTGCCTCTCACATGGTCCTCACTGGGGACCCGGCCCGCAACCCAGGCATATGCCCTAACCGGGAATCGAACCGGGACCCTCTGGTTCCCAGCCCGCGCTCAATCCACTGAGCTACACCAGCCAGGCTCAGAGACTTGTATTTTTGAGTCTAGAAGAAAAGAAACAAAGGTAGATAAATATAGATGATTCCATCATTATTTCCTCAAAGAACCACTACAAACAGTTAGAGGTGACTAACACCCCTAAGAAATAAATTATAGAAAATTAAGATGATTTTTACACACCAAATTCATCTACCTGAAAAGCTTGAAAAAATGATTTTTATATAATCCTGGGGCTAAGCAGTCAACTTTGTTAAAATGTTGAATTTAAATATCTGGTATTTTATTTTTTTATTTTTTTAAATTAATTTTTTTGTTTAATTACAGTTATTTGCAGCCTCTCCCCTCCCCCCTCCCTTCCCCTCCCGTCCCACCCCCAGCCTCCCTCCTCCCCCTTAGTTCTGTCCATGTGTCCTCTACAGTGATTCCTGAAAACTCTTCTCCCCATTGTCCCCTCCCCCCTCTCCCCTGTCTATTGTTAGACTGTTCTTAATTTCAGTGTCTCTGGTTATGTTTTGCTTGCTTTCTGCTTTTGTTGGTTATGATCCGGTTAAAGGTGAGATCATATGGTA
>PVJI01001220.1:0-193743 GCA_004026765.1 Micronycteris hirsuta
GAGCCTTGGGGTTCACCTGGGCAGGGAACCTCCCGGTAGTTGTGCTGTGACGTAGCCTGTGGGGGCGGGACCTGAGAGCACAATGGCGCCTGCTTCGCTCTCTGCACCCACACGGCCTCCCGCAAGCAATTTGAGCCCCTCTGCGCCGGCTCCGGGGGTCGCTCCGGGTCGGTGTATGGGCTGCACAGCTCCAATCCCCCGTGGGTCTCCCCAACGAACTCTCCTGTGAGGCCGGGAGTTCCTCCCGCCGCGGACTCCACCCCCACAGGTGCTCTCAATCTGTGCCGATGGGTTGCGCCCTGCTTTCTCTCCCGCTTTGTCTGCCCGCGAATGCGGACCTGCCCGGTCCACCAGTCTCGGCCCCGCTGGGTCCAGATGAGCCGGGCACTGGCTGCGCTTAGGTCAGGCACCCCGTCTGGGTGTGCTGCAGCCCTGTGGGAACCGCCCCTCTAACCGCGGTCCTGCCGGTCTGCTCACCAGCTCGTTGTAGAGTCTCCGAGCGCTCTCTCTCCGCCCTGCTCCTCCCGGCTCACCAGACTGGATGAATGTATCTTCTTTAATTCCTTGGTTGTTGGACTTCCTCTCAATTTGATTTTCTGTCAGATCTGGCTGTTTTTGTTTAGATAAATTTCTGGTTTTTTCCTTGTTTGGCTGTGCAAGGAGACACGGTGCGTTCACCTATGCCGCCATCTTGTCGGAAGTCCTCTATAGTACCTTTCGAGACATTTTGCTTTCTAAGTTCATGCCTCTGTGGAGGGGTTACTTCTCCAGACCTGATACACATACCTGTGATGGGTGGCGAATTTACTCCCAAGAATTCACTGAACTTCCTGTTCGTTACAGGAGACCTTTCTGCCTTGCGGGGGTGACTTATTTTCTGGGAAATGTTATGCTGAGCTATTTGCAAGCTTTTAGAAGAAAGTTCGTTCATTGCTAACTTCAGTTTAGGCTCCACTAAAAGTCAGCTTTAATCAAGGCCATTTTTCCTGGCTAACCCTCTTGTTAATTCATGCAGCCCATTGTCAGAATATCCATCCTTCGCCATGTGTACATGCATAGCTCTCTGAGACTGATGGCCCTGGCTCTTACCCTAGTCAGTGTAGCTACATTCCCGTTTGGTGGTGGTCATGGGGTCTCTCCTAGTTGTGGCAGTAGGTATTCTCTTCACTATTAGCTTTGGCCATCTCAGGCCGTTTACCCCAAGTCAAAGGCAGAGGCTTTAAGAAGGGCTATAGTAATGAACAAAGTAGGAATGTGGAGAGGCAAGCATGGAAGCACAGGTGGGTGCCCACTGGAAGACCTGATGTGCCAAAGAGTAGCCCTAGATGGTGGTTATTAAAGTGTGGCTTCTCGAGGTTTGAAGTTGAGAGCATGGTTTCAGTGGCGGGAGTCTGTTTGGATCGTGGTGGGTTGAAGCATGAATGGTTGTGAAATAGTGATGCGGCAGGATAGTGGGAGGGTACTTAACTAAATGCTAGGAGAGACTTGAGCATAAAGATCAGTGGAAAGAAATGTACCTGAAAAAAAGAACAAAATGTTTCTCTCCAAGTTTGGAGTGGCAGGGTCCCCAAGCAAGAAGGGAAGATTTGAGTAAAGGTGAATGGACGAGTCAGAAAATTGGGGAAATTTGTTTCTTCTGAAGAAGAGATCTACTCATTTGCTGCAGAATGAGGTAAATGGAAAAGGATCAGTTCTGTCCTTCCATCATGATCTGGCTAACATTGAGGCTTTCAGACACTAGTTTTCCAAGTGGAATATCAGGAATGATTTTTTGTCATAAAACACACAGAGCACCATGTTCATACCAGAGCACAAGGGATGCCTCTGCACACCTGCCGGTGCCCATGTTAGGTCAGTGGGAGCCGTGAGCTGCCTCTGTTCCCAGGCACCGGTGCATTGGAGCCCAGTGCTCTCATTCACACGGGTTAGCAGCCCTCTGTGTCTTGGCAAGAAACTCCAGGTTATACAGTCCAAATGGCCGTGGCCAGGATCGGCTTGTCCAGAGTGTCCAACACTTTGTCAGTGTGACAGAATTGCTACATTGCTACCATAGTTGTCAGAGTCAATCAGGAAGGGTGTAAAAAGGTAGATACTGAAGTTTTTCTGTTTCTAATCTGCTTGATTCTACCCCTCTTTCTCCTGTTTGCTTTATCCTCTGGAGTTCTTTTTAACCTATAAAATAGTCATTTTTCTTTGCCTTTTTCTATAACAGAAATGGGATATCTCATACGTAGTGCCCTTCTTTGTTTTCCACCACTTGACCGGTGTGTCTTTGAGGTGTTTCTGTGTTGAAACACAGAGTTCTCAGTCTTTCCACAGCTCTCCTGAGTTAACGGTACTCAATCAGTCCTCCACTGATTGAACTTTAGGACCATTTTCCGTCTTGCTACTACAGTGTTCATTTGGTAACCTTCTACACATGGCGTTTCATTATGCAGCAGTATCTAGAGAGTAAATCCTAGGGTGGAATTGCTAGGCGTTCGTCATTTTATACAAATAGCCAGATTGCTCTATATAGTGATTTCCAACCTGTTTACCTCCCACTGGCAGTGAATGAAATGTCCTGGGTCTCTACTGCCTCCCGAAATGGTGTTATTGAATATTTCTATTTTTTCCATTGTGTTAATAGAAGAATAACCTGACAGTATAATTTTTAATTGAATGAGGTTGACCATCTTTTTTTTTTTTTTTTTAACATATTGGAAAGCCATTATTTTTCCTTTTTGTGAGCAATTTATATTGTTCACCTATTTGTCTGTTTCTAGACACTCTACATTCGGGAGTCTAGTAAGTAGCCCTTGAATGTAGAGTGCCGATATTTTCCCTACACTTGCTGTTCTATAAATATTTTTGATTTTTATGTAGTCAGATATATCAGTCCCTCTTTCATAGTCATACTATATAAGTTAGGTGTTCCCCACCTGAGGTTATGAGGGAAGTCTTGTTTTCTCCTGATCTCCGTGTCCTTGTGGAAAGCTTGGTGCAGCTTTGCTTTTCTGGGCCCCTCCTGAGGAGCTGACTGCACAGCCCTACCGGATGCACTGAGCGAGCCCTTTAAATGGGGTAGAGGCCTGTTACTACAGCAGCATGTTGCCCTCGCAGGTCTGGGATGTGGGGGGCAGAGATAAAAGCCCTGTCAGGGTCAGCTTGATGTAGGAGAGGTTTGCTAGATACCTCTTGAGTTCCTTTCAGCAAACCAGGAACTGCTTCTCTAGAAAGCTGCTCTTGGTGGGAAGCCTGGACCCACGCAGAAGACCATGGAGCATTCTGGCCTGGTTTGCCTTGCTCCATGGAGCACTCTGGTACAACCTTTGCCCTGCTCCTTGGGTTTTTCTCACCCTGGTTCTGTCTATCTAGACTGAAGGAGCAGGAGTCTTGGGGAGTCCCAGGAGACCATAATTTTACCTATCTTTATCTTACAGAACCAGTTGTGGATGTTAGGGCCCTTAGGCTACTGGGTTGGGCAGCCTGTGGGGATAAGACCTACAGAACTGTTTGTGCAATGGGAGGCAGTGCATGCAGCGGTCCCGTTTCTCCTGAGGCTTCCTTTTCTCTGGCTTCTCCTTCAGGAGTTCCTGGGATTCTTCGTTCTGTACGCATTCCGGTGTAGAGGCTGGTCTCAGTCTCCTAGAGCCTTTCCCTCCCTCTTTGGGCCTTGCTTTGCCCCACCAGATGCATCTCTTCCACAGTATTACTCGCTGAAGCCGAGCAGCTGGGCAGGATTCCTGGAACACAGACTCTTCAGAGCTTTCTTCTGGTTTCACCCTTGTGATCTCATCTAGAAAGCTAGGTGGATCATATTGAGTAGGCATCGGGGCAGGCCATGCCCTTCTAAGTAGGCCCTGGTGGCCTGCAAAGTGTCACCAGGTTCTGGAGCAAAGGCTTCTCTCAGCCACCTGTAACTTCCAGATCAGAGTAGCCTAATGGAAGGACATCCCCAGAAGGCTCTAACTTGGGCTGGGCTGCCTGTGGCCTCTGTCATCTCTCCTGAGACTACTTGCTTTCTGTGAGGTGGGTTCTCACCTCATACTCAGATGGTCTGTGTTCATTTAAGATTTACTTGGGGTTTCAGTGCCCTGTGGCATATACCAGAGCATGAGCAACTGGAAGAATTTTTAGTACAGTTTGGTTATAAAGCTCATTTTAAAGTCCTCTGATACTTAAAAGTTGTGTTCTGATGGCCTAACCTGCCGTGTGAGGGGCTGCAGAGGCTAATGTGTGGTCATACAAGCAATGAGCAGAGAGTCCCTCAGGGCAGAATCTCAACACTACAGGCCCAGATGCCAGGCGAGGTTCTCCAGCCTCTCTTGCTTTCCCCCAGATCATGTGTCCTGGCTTTTTTATTTTGCCAGCACGCCAGTGTGGAGAGCACTCCTCCCCTCCAGTCCTCAGCCACCTTCTCAACAGCAGCAACCTCCGCCTCGAGTGCCACGTCCTCAGGGCTCAGCAGCGTGAACACGGGGAACAGCCTCTGCCTGGGCGGGACCACTGTGAGCACCCCCAGCAGTACCA
Organism: Micronycteris hirsuta; assembly: GCA_004026765.1. Taxonomy (NCBI): domain Eukaryota; kingdom Metazoa; phylum Chordata; class Mammalia; order Chiroptera; family Phyllostomidae; genus Micronycteris; species Micronycteris hirsuta. The sequence goes on from PVJI01001220.1 coordinate 4,513, forward strand.
GGGCCACGCCCTTGGTGACCTCAGGTGCGTGCCCCAAAGGCCTTTCCCGCCTGCCCCAGCCCCTCACAGGTGCACACTTGGCTTCCCAGGGAGGATGCCCAGAGGTTGTCAGGATGCCATGCACCTCAGAGGATCACAGTCTCTCTCCGGCCCTGCCATTGGTCACTTGTCCTCTTTGTTCCACTGACTTCTTTAGGCCCAGTCCTTCCACCCCTGATGTGGGTGGGGATGGTTGAAATCGGTCTTTCTGGGTGGGCTCCCCTGGGCAGGATTCCTGGCAGCCTTGGTGCTTCTAGCTCCCCATTCTTTTCTGTTCATGCTCATCCCTGGAGCTGCAATGACATGGTGACGTAAAGGGGCCAGGGAGCAGATATCATTGGCTCCTGGTCATTGCATGTAACTGATTGCCTGTCAGCCACACCTGGGCAGTCTGTGCAAGCCAAGAAAACTGTAGTTTGGTAGAAACTGTAAAACCCACCTTTGACATGCCTTGTCCCTCTCCTGGCAATGCCCAGCATTCCTTCTGTTCTGAGGAGGAGTATTGGTCTTCGTGTTCAGGTTTGTCCAGTGCAGTGTGACCTTCAGGAGTGGTGGGGTGGGGGCAGTGTTTCTGTCCCAGCGTGGAAACAGCCTGAAGGCAGGACACGGCTTTCTAATTCCTAGCATAGCCCTCTGTATCTCTCAGCTGCAGCCTTCTTGGGCTGTGGCCTCAATTAGGGCAGGACTATGACAGTGAGCTCAACACTCCCAGCCCCATAGTAGCTGAGGAATCTTACTGTTTGTGGTAGCCACTTTACTTTTCTTGACTTTTCTCAGGCAAAGCTCCCCCCAACCTGCCCCAGGGAGTGCCTCCCCTGCTACACAACCAGTACCTCGTGGGCCCTGGAGGACTGCTTCCTGCCTACCCGGTGAGTGCATGGTGGAGCTCCTGGCTAGCCGTGGCTCCCCCTGCCCTCAGGGGCTGGCACTTGGCAGAACCTGGTAAAGGAGGCTCTGGGTTGCTGCCACTCCTTCCTGGAGCCCTTCCATCTCTGCCAGTTGTACCCCTAGTATTTCTCCCCCACGCAGGCTCCATCAAGATAGGTTGTCTTCTCAAAGCAACTCATCCAGGTCCCCCTCCTGAGGTTGTCCTATCCTCCCATCCTATTTATGTCCCCACATTGGCCTGGGCTTCCCAGGGGTAATGTGTGGTCCCTAACACCTTTTTTGGTCCTCACACAGATTTATGGCTATGATGAGCTCCAGATGCTGCAGTCACGGCTGCCAGTGGTGAGTGGGGTATGGCAGTGGGGGTGGGGAGGATTGAGGCTCTTTTATAGGTCCTTCCTCCGTTTGCCTTGATTGCCACCCTGCCTAGCCCTCAGGACACTCAGCCTAAGGCTGAGGAAGCTGCTTCCTTTTGTTAGTTGTGCTGGTGCATCTATAGCTTGGGCATATGAGGGTCCTGTGCTCATCCCTGGGAAACATAAAGACCACTGGGACCTGGGGCCCCAGTAGGCAGCACCTGTACTAACTGTGGGTCATTGTCTTCTCTCATCTCCTTCCCCTTTAATAGAAAAGAGAAGATCTATATGACCCAAGACTGGCATCGTTTGCCTGCCCCTAGGGTTTTTATAGTCTTCTGCAGTGCCGTTCTGTGTCTTTAGCTTCTGAAGTGGGCATTGGCAAAGCTTGTGATGGCACCTGCTCTTCTGCCCCTAGCGGAGTGAGCAGCTAGAGCTGACGGTCTTTACGGGCCCTTCGGGGTCTGGCCTGCCATCACTGTTTGCATCACTGTTTGCCCCAGGATCTCCCTGGTTGCTGCAGCCTCATTCTGAGGCCAGGGCTGCCTCTTTATTCTGACCCTTGCTATGAGGATGAGGCACTGGGCCTTCCCTGGGATGGCCAGATGAACAGGACTGCAGTGGGGGACGGCTGTGGAGGAGAGCGTGCTCCCTGCTCTGACAGCTGGCTGGCTCCTGCATCACCACTCCTCTCCAGCTCTGGGTTCCCAGACACCTGATCATTTTCAGCAGCCCAGGGACTCTCTCTGTCACATTGTTGGGAAGAAAAACCTGTTCCGCTACTAGTGTCTCCTCTGGTAGATGTGGCCTTTTCTGTTCCCCAGGGAAGCTGTTTTCTCCCCAGTGAGGTGTCCTTCCTCAGACTCCTCCCCATTGGTGATGCTCTCCCCTCCCCACCCCCATCCCCAATCTGGCCACAGAGAGCTCAGGGAGCTGCAGGTATTACCTTCACCTCCTGTTCGCAGTGACTGAAGCTCTTGGCTCACAGGAGAACTCCCCTCCATCTGCTGACATGTATCTAAAAGGCAGGGGCTGGTAGCTGGGCCCCATGTGCAAACCAGCAGCCCATTACCCTGCTGCCCAAGGGCCTGCTGGACTCCCAGCTGTTGCCCACATCCCCAGTGAAAGGATGTTGAAAGCATGATAGGGATGCCTCAGCCTTAGGGCTCTCTGGGGAAGCTTGAAGTGGCCCTGGACTCCCTACTCACAACTGTCTGGCCCAGGAGCCCCAGGGCATTAGGGATGGGATACAAAAGGTGGCCCCGAGTGTCACTGCATGTGGGTCCTAGTTGGACCCCCAAGTCATGGCCCATTGGAGTCCCAGCCCTAGGAGTCATCTGCCATCTGTATTTCTTTTATTGCCATCTGCCATCTGTATTTCTTTTATTGTTTTGTGCTTTAGAAGAAATCACTTCTGAGTCTACCTTTGGAGGAGATAACAGTGCTTCCATTTTCCCCTTGGTCATTCCTTAGCCTCTGGCACTCTTTTGTTCCCACCTTTGGGGTTTTTTCCTGCTATGAAAGAACTCCCCTCCGGGCTTTCTCTAGGTCTAGTCCCAGTTGTGTCCCTACTATCTCTCTGTTTTCCTAGCCTTGCCTCCTCCTGGGGTCCTGGACTGAGGATGCTACAAGTTTTCTGGAAAATGAGGCTAAAGGAGAGTGTAGGTGCCTTTCTTAGCCAAGATGGTTCTGACCAGGCACTGTTGCCCACGAAGAAGGCAGAAGGGCCTTCCCTTGGCTCAGGCCAGGGTGCAGGATGTTTGGGACTACAAAGTCCTGGGTAGTAAGGGTCGGGGCAGGCCTCCCCTTTTCCACAGAGCTCCACTGTGTTTTGTCCTCTTGGTATGCATACTTGCCCTGGCTCCTGTGGGGTGTCAGTGTTGCCAGAGCAGAGTGGGTGATGAGAGACAAGTTCAGCACCTTTGCCTGGGGTCCTGCTTGTACTTGTGCCGACCTGGCATTGCTGCCGACAGCCCTGTTAAACCCTTAGGCACCTTGTCTCCTGCTGACTCCTTTCTGGTTTCTACTGTCAACTTTCATAGCTGCTTTTTAGAATCTCTCACGTAGGAAATGCCAGCAGAGTTTGTTCTGCCACTGGCATTCACCAGCATCCATCTGCAAAGTAAAATGGATAAGTTACATTGGGCCTCCCGTGGCTCTGCCTGTGGAAGGCCGACAGTTGGTCAGGGTGTCTGCGTGCTATGTGCTTTGTGGCTGCCACATTGTGCCACTTCAAAGAGTACCATTTACTTTGTGAATGTGCATGTGACGTCCCTGGGGCCTGGTTTCTCCCAGGAGTGTGGCATCACATGGAGCGACCTATGCTGCTTGTTGGGCCTGCTCTCCCGGAAGTGGGGCAAGGCTGTTCTGCTTATGGAGCCTCCCTGGTCTCTCCTAGGATTACTACGGAATTCCCTTTGCTACGCCCACAGCCCTTGCCAGCCGAGATGGGAGCCTCACTAATAACCCGTATTCAGGTTAGTTTGGTTCAGGAAATGGGGGTGGGGTGGAGGTGTGCGTCTGACTGGCCTGTAGCTAATCCCAGGCATCTGGAAACAGGAGGGCTAAGAGAGGCCTGCCAGCTTCCCAGTGTTGAGCCTGCAGCCAGACCTATTCTGGTTTGCAGGAAGCAGCCTGGCTTTTTTTCCTGGTTGGGTAAGGGCAGTGACTAGAATCAGTGTTCCTCTTCTCCTAGGTGATGTCACAAAATTTGGCCGAGGTGACTCTGCATCCCCTGCGCCCCCTACCACACTGGCTCAGGCACAGCAGAGCCAATCCCAGGCCCACCACACCCCCCAACAGCCCTTTCTGAATCCTGCACTGCCGCATGGCTACAGCTACACTGGCCTTCCCTACTACACAGGTGTGCCCAGTGCCTTCCAGTATGGGCCCACCATGTTTGTGAGTATCTGTGGGAACTGTAATTTCAGCTGTGGGGAGCAGAAGCAGGGTAACAGGGACATGACCCCAGAGTTTCACCTGGCCTCCTTTTCTATGTATTTTATATCCAGCATGTATTGAATCACTCATAAACACAGGTCCCTTGAGATTGTGCCACCTGCTGCCTTATACTAAGCCAGGGGTTTCTGATCTGCTTCTCTAATGCCTCTCCTGCTCGCCCCACCAGGTTCCTCCAGCCTCTGCCAAGCAGCATGGTGTGAACCTCAGTACCCCCACCGCCCCTTTCCAGCAGGCCAGTGGTTATGGCCAGCACAGCTACAGCACAGGTAAGGGGTGCTCTCAGCACGGAGACATGGGTAGGACAGGCTTGCCTAGCTCACACATGCCTCTTGTACCCTGCTATGCTAGGTTATGATGACCTGACCCAGGGGACAGCAGCGGGAGACTACACCAAGGGTGGCTATGGTGGATCATCACAGGCACAAAACAAGTCTGCAGGTTCTGGGCCTGGCAAAGGTAGCGTCTGCCCCTCCTTTGCAGGATTGAGGCCCAGAGTAGTTATCTCCTCCCTGACTCCTTCTCAGGCAAGGCTACCCCAGAGTGCCCCTGGAGGTGGGGTGGCTGGAGCTGGGACCGACTGCTGTGGGAATAACTGCTTTTCCTCCTAGGAGTGTCTGTGTCTTCAAGTACCACTGGCCTACCTGATATGACTGGTTCTGTCTACAACAAGACTCAGGTGAGGGAGGAACAGGTGGGTGTATTGGTTGGTGGGAGGCGCAACCCAGGCTGGTCCTCACTATTGTCCCTTTGCCCTCCAGACTTTTGACAAGCAGGGATTTCATGCAGGGACCCCTCCACCGTTCAGCCTGCCCTCCGCCTTGGGTTCCACCGGGCCTCTGGCCCCTGGAGCAGCTCCTGGTTATGCACCCCCACCATTCTTGCACATCCTGCCTGCCCACCAGCAGCCTCACTCACAGCTGTTGCACCACCACCTTCCCCAGGATGCCCAGGTGAGCTTAGTGATGGCGGCAGCCACTCTTGCCGTGGGTTCGGGGTTCTGCTCCAACCTTGACAGCCTTCTCTCCTCCTCCTCAGAGTGGCTCGGGTCAGCGCAGCCAGCCCAGCTCCCTGCAGCCCAAGTCGCAAGCCTCCAAACCTGCCTACGGCAACTCTCCATACTGGACAAACTGAACCCCGAAGAGTGGGTGGGCTGGGGTGGGGGGGGCTTTCCCTGGGCAGGAGAGAACACATGGAGCCCATTTCTGGGAGCCCAGCACCCTTTCCTAGAATTCCTGAGACGTGTAACTGTGTCAGCTGAGCCTCTGTGGGGAGCCTCCCTCCCAGACTCGCTTGTATGTAATGTATTTATGTATGTATTTGTAAATGTGACAGAAATCTTGGAGTGGGAGGGGTACAGGTGCTACTCCTCACTCAAGACCCTTTTCACTGTAGCAAAGTAAGCCCCCTGCCCCCTTCTGCCTTCAAGCCTGCCAGAGCCCCTCTGCCAGGATGTTGCTGGGGCGGTGTCTGGAAGGGCTGGATTAGGCAGTTGGGTAATGGGGTCAGGTACCAATGAAGAATCACGACTTATCTCATGCCCTTGTAAACCATTATTTGAGTTTCCTTCCCTGTGTAATTACTTCATTCTTCTGATGGAGGAACTGGTCCTTTTGTCATCCGTCATGTTTCCCTCCTGCCAAATCTTGATCTGGGAATAGCAGACACATCCTCCTGCTCAACATCGAGGTCGCACATAGGGCAGGGGCATCTGCTTCTGGTTTGGTCTTGTCCCCAGAGACTTGCCTTCCTCTGGCTGACCATTTTAATAATCTGATTTTGTGCTCAGAGATGTTCAGCCAATCAGCTCCCCTTTTAAAAAAATCAAAGATATGCTCCATGAGAGCACGTCTCCATGCAAAGGCTCCTCTGTTCCAGTTGTCCTGAACCAGGTGGGCGACTGCTTCAGGGGTTTTTTCTCTTTTGCCCAAAGTCCACCTAATAAAGTTCTGAGAGCATGCACAGTCTCTGTGTGGTATGACTAAAGGATAGCTCAGGGTCAAGGCCATCTTCATTATGGTTCCAGGGACTCGTGGACTTCACAGGGCTGAAGAAGAGCTCACTCCATCACAGTCTTCCTGAGAACAGGTTGTGAAGGCTTAAATTGGTATTCCTTTCTTTGCTGGGCCCTTGTCTTGCCTTGGCCCCAGTCAGCATCCAGGGAGTGGAAGGTGAGTGATACAGCGGAAAGGACAGCAAAAGCGCCTGACAGAGCACAGGAAGTGTTTATCGAAGTTAACTTGGCAGTCTCTTACAGGCTCCATCAGCAAGAATATCAGGGCAGGGTAATTTCTTTCCCAAAGACCAAAGGTAATCATTACAGATATGGTTCTAGGCCTGTGAGAGAATAAGTTTGAACAGCTAAACCTTTGTTTTTATCAACCAGTCAATCTTGTTTGACAGTCAAGTCTGTGGTAGAACCGGTGACTAAGGAGCGGGGTGGTATGAAGTAGGTAAGTGGATCCAGGGCTAAATATCTGCTCCAGAAAATCTCATGAAACCATTCACCTGGGACCAGGATTCTGACTTCCCCTAAACTAGTCCAGCTTTCCCTCTTGCTTCCAGGCTACCAGGCAGAGAGGAGCCAGGGCCATAAACTATTCCCATGTGTCTGGCAGGAGGCAGCTTTCCCCATTTGTCTGAGGCACAACTGTGCTACAATCTGGTTGGCAACTCAGACTTAGAGGTGTTGACTAGGCTAAATAAGCAAATAAAATGACCAATACTTGACTTGAAGCAATACAAATCAATATGCCAAAACCAGCCCAGGGCCACACTTTACCTCTACTTTCGCCTCTAAAATCAATAGTTCATTAGATTGGACACGTGCAGCTGTTAATCCACAGCTTGGGATCCTGGCTTTAAAAAAAAACAGGTGTCTACAACTGAAACTAAATGGGAACTTTTATTAAACTCTGATCCCCTGCTTGATCCTTGCTTTTCTCAGCAGGAAGTTCAGAAGATGTTAAGTGACAATGAAAACAAATGCCCTTCTAAGGAGGGCAGTGGAGCACCTCTGCATCCCTTCCACTGACCTACTTGTGCGGGCAGATTGTGCCCTATTTCAGAATTACGGTTACAAATGGCTATGTCTTTAATAACCTTTCTTAAAGCTAGGTAAGGACTGGGAATATTCTGCAAGGTGAGCTGAACCAAATGTCATAAAAGGCAGGTCAGCCAGAGTTCGTTTTGTCCTTTAGTTTACGAGCTTAGTCCTGGGCATGATCTGCAAGGGAACAGCAGAAATACTGAGACCACCTTTAATTTTAACAAAAGGAAAAAAAAGAGGGTCATCCCATGGGGAAGTAGCAATACAGGTATATTTTATTTCACATTTTATTAGTAGACAGATGGGCAGAAAAAGACAAAATAAACCACTAAAGGGGAAGTTCAACACAAAATGCATCAGATAATCTTTTCTCATAAGTTAAACTGAAGAAAAACACCTACAATTTCAGCTAAGAAAACTATTAAAGTCAGGTGTGACCTGCTGGTTTCAGAATAGTTGAAAATTGCATCTGAATCTTTTTGTAAATGTAAACTTTTTTAAAAATCAGGATGGGAGGAGGGGTGGAGACTTAATTTTCAGTAGAGAACTACACATTTTCCCCTTCAATCTTTTACTATAAGTGACCCCAAATAAGGAAGTAGCAAATAATTACCAGGGAAGAGGAAAAAAGATACTACCCAAAAAGAAAGAAAAAAAAACCCGTCTGGTTTAGAAAGAACTCCGGAATGATGTGAAATAGAAAGGGGAAGACTTTGAGAAGCAACAACGGAATCATACTACATTTTCTCCACCCAGCCTCAAAAAACACAGACCTGAAGAGCACCCAGAGAGGCCTCCACTAGAATCAAAAGGAATCTAAAATTGCAGGACTTGAGCTTGTTATACTAAGTGAACACAAGCTTCTAGCCTGAGATCTCAACTCCTAAAAAGAAAGTTACAAGCTCAAGTTCTCTTTTGCCACAGGATGTGTGCTCAAGACAGAGCTCTGGAGCCAGCATCTGGGATTTACAAGTCAGTGTGAGCTATCAGAAAGAATGTCTACCTGCTAGCAATCAACACACCCCAGTCTTTTCTGATTGTACATCAGAGACAAACCCAGCCCTAAACAGTGACACCCCAAAGGGCTGAGAGGTACAACCTCCACCTGGCTCTCTGGCTCCCTGAGTCAACGTGCAACAGGCCAACAGGGCCTAATGGGACAGGGCTGAGCAGCATAGCACCTCCCACAAACGCCAAGATGCCTGGCCTGCCCTGCCAAAGAAATGCTTTAGCAGTAAGGGAAAATCTTAATTTTAGGGCTCTGATAGAGTAAGACCAAGCTACCAGCTGTAAACGTATGTGTGTGTGTGGGCGGCGGGTAGAGGGTAATCAGCATTATGAGAGACTCTGGGCTCCAGGAGGTTTGCTGGTTATTTGGAAGCATTACCTAAGAGGCATGGGGAGTCTCAAAAGAAGGATGATCCTTCTTACAAAAGTCTGCCATCTATTTTGTCATGGAGAACTGCTGTTTTTTCTGAATCTGACTGGAGTCACTAAATTCAAGGGTGCAAGTGGCCTTGGCCCCAAGGAGATCGGGCTCAATACTGCCCCATTTGAACCTTAGCATGTTAAATGTTCTCAGTATTAGACCAAACTTCAGAGGCCAGAGAGTTTCTGAAAATTAGCAAACGTTTGGAGAGTTTGAAAGAGCTAATGAAAACCCTGAGATCAGAAAGGAAGGAGGAGCTAAGGAAGTGAGCATCACCTACTCTGTCCTAGGATCCATCCTACCCTGTCCTTCATCAACCCTTTTGTTCTTTCTGAGCTAAAGATCTGAAGAAAAGGAGTTGACACTAGTACACAGGGATCTGCAGTAGGATTACAGTCGGTCTTTGCTGTATTTTCCTTCCAAAATCTGTGATTTTACATTTTTACAATTTTCCCCACTGAGAGAACACTGCTCTTGTATGAACTGGCCAACTCCCATAAGAAACAAAAATCACGTCAAGTTCTGAAGTCCCTGGTTGGTGAAGGCTGATGGATCTCAGAACTGATTGACAAACACATGATTGAGACCGGGAAAATCAAAGCCGCAGCAATTGCATGGCAGGAAGCTCTAGCATCCAGACACTGCCTGCTGCCAATTCCCTCGGCCCTGCCAGAACTGTCAAAACAAGCCCAGGGGAAGCTCCATGCACAACTTCTGCCTGCACTCCACAGCCAGAGTACACTGAAAGGAGAGCAAAGTCTAGGTCACATCCAGTGAGTTAAGGTAACCGGTCACGCATGTCTCACATATATCCACAGTTATCACTAGCTCAATGAAAACCAAAATCTTAACACATGCACCTAGTATTAATACTGAGTAATTAACTGGCTACTTAAAAAAGAAATCCTCATGGTGAGAGTGTATCTTTGAGGGAAAGGCCTTTTTAAATATATAAAACATGTTTTCTCTGCCAACAGTGGTCACCAGTAGTTTTTACTTTTTCTCCCCCAGCAGCATCAACCAAAACTGGCATAGTGATTTTTAACTGTGTTGCCATCACTAAGACTCCACACACACGCACACTAATCCCCACTCTTTCCCCACTCCTTGGGGGTGGGGCAAGAACTCTGCCTTTAAAATAAATAGCAATCAAGTGCTCAGTTCTATGCAAAGTATGAATATTTATTTCAGGCTTTAGATCCCAATCGATTTCAAAAACCAAAATCTGATTTCTATCCTCAGAATAGCTGAGGCCTCTGTGTTAGGATGATTTCCTGGAAGCTGAAGGAGTTCTGTGCCCTTAGGAACACATTTCATCAGTCTTCGCACAGAGTTCCTGATGCCCACTGTACCCCAGACTTTAGAACGAGAAAGAAATAAAATTCACCACCATGGGGCTGAACAAATGCACACACACTAATGAAAATGGAGCAGCTAAACCTTGGCAATTTCTTCTAAAGTTTGTTTTGTGGGATTTTTACGTTTTTTTTTTCTTTTTTTCTTTTGCTACCCAGCATATGCAGCACTTATGAACTCCCAATGGGTTCCCAGCTTTAATCACATTAAACATCTTGATGAAAGACTATTTAATTCTTCAAGAATCTAAAAACAGACCAAACATGTTTTGCTGTGAACACTTTGTGGAGACGAAGTGAGGCAGGGGTTTGGGTTTGAAGAGGGGGGGGAAAAAAAAAAGAATCAATACAGTGATGGAAGGGTAAAGAATGCAAGAATTCAGACATTCTGTGGAGGATTACCTTCTCTCCATTAAGAGGTCCATAAAAAGGAGCAAACTGAGATCCATAAGGGGAGTCAGCAGGAGCCGTGTTTGTTTTCCCCACCCCCGTGATAGGTTTTTGCTGAGGGGCCACTGCTAGGTCCCCACTTGCTCCCGTCCCTTTGGCCTGAGATGGCAGGGCAGTACAGGGGCTTCTTGAAGGAGCATGTCACGACTCCTCATTCCCAGAATCATCATCGTCGTAACAGTCGGCATCTTCCTCCTCCTCATCTTCATCATCAATGTCGTCGTCATACAAGTCATAAAGCAAATCTGAGCTGTTGTCATTGGAAGGCACTTTAGTTTTGATGCAGTATTCCGCCAGGGTTGTGGGGACTTTCACTCCATCCTTTTCTGCTTCGGCTTTAGTGGCTGAAACCTGTTTCCTGAAGGGAGGATAGTTTATGTAAGTATGTCTTGAAGATGGATTTAAAATTAGCATTCCTAAATAGTCAAAATTTCTTATGACTCAGGTTTCCAAACTCTTAGTGCCTGCCCGAAGGCAGGGAGAGCCTCCACTACACCAGAAGCTGATCTCAGCCTGTCAGATGCCATCCCGACAGAGACTTAATAGTGACCTTTTGAAAAGCAGTGGATCTCAGATTTTTTTCCTCCTAGTCATCTTACTTCAATTTTTTTAAGACCTGATTGAGGACTCAATTTCCCATTCCTTCCCAAATCAGAATTGATGCACCATGCTGTTCAACACCCGTGTTTAGCAGCCATGGTTCTGTCTCCCTAAAGAGGCTTTTTCCTTCCCCCTTTTACTGTAAATATTCTTATTTATGAGGTATTATCTCTAAGAATTCCAGAGCATTATATATTTCTTTCCACTGTTATGTTAAGCTTCTATAGTTGCACTCATATGGTCACCTACTTGCTAAGTGTGAGGTCCCCATGAAGAAAGATGGTACAGCTTAATGACTTAGTAGAGTACATGACACAGGCTGGTGCATAACAGATGTGCATTAAACTAAGTAAACCCTTAAATACAAAGAATACAAACACCTCAGGAATATTTAGGCATTATTCACTCACTAAATCCTACCTTTCCTTGAATATCAGGCTCCAATCCTGTTTTATGAAGCATTCTCATCTTGAATCCTCAATCCACTCCTGCTCCTCTACAGGTCCTTACTATTTATACTAATTATCTTCAATCTTTGGTCTATCCCAGTCACCATGTCACCACACAGGTGTCCAGATGCTATCCCTGCAATCTCACTAAATGACTACGGATTAGGGAGGGGCGATTCTAAAGGTGTTTCCCCTGGGCACAAAACTGAGAACTGCTAATCTACGTGATTCAGTTACCAGATGACAAGCATTTCACTGCATGTGTTCGTCTGTCATTCTTCTTGTCACAAGTATCACCTTACAGGAGGCTTGTTCTGACAACCCAATTTAAAGCAGCTATCTCACTGCTCCTTCACATTCTCCTACTTGCCACTATCTAGTTTTATCTTCCTCATTTGTATCATGCTGACTAAATTTATAGAGAGGGACCCTATTGTACAAATTCTAGTGCTTACTCTAAACTGTGCACGTGAAGTGCTGAAACTGTCCTTGGAACTCTATTTTAAGGGTATATAAACTGCATTGTATTCAGGAGAATGGAGTTCACTGTAATTGAAGTACCAATTCTTGGGTACTGTTACAAAAATTGCCCTACTCAGGAAAGGATCAAGAGTCTAATACCTTCTACTTTTATTTCCTTTAACACAGAGAAACTAAAGACCCCAAAAAATTAACTGATAAAAAGGTCACACGAAGGGTGGCATAGGAGTAGATCCCAAGTCTCCAGATTCTTATTCTACGGCAGAGTAATGACACCTAGAAGATACTTGCTACTATGGTCAAAAGGGCCAATGAACAATAGCACTGCATTAATAGAAATTTTGAGAACAAAAGTACCTGGAATATCTGAATACCTTGGGTGCCTGCTACACTTAATAGACATGTTTAAAGTCCAGAACAATATAAGCATCCCCAAAATGATTACGAGGGAAAGTTTGCAAACTTGACTGGCTCAGAATCTAGTTCTGGTTCCCAGGAAATCAGATTTAATGTAACATTATCTTGTATGTGTTCTCTCAAAAGCGACACTCATTAGGCTCAGGCACAAATCTCTTCCCAAACAATAAATCTAACAGGGAAATGGAGTAGACAATGAAGTTCAATTTAAACCCCTGGTTTTAGGATATTTGGTTCTACGTATAAAGACGAAGTTACCAATCAAACCAAAGACAAAGCACCTTACCTAATGATTTCCGCATATTCTTTGTCTTTTCCTTTACTGTCCCTCCATTTCCTGAACATAACTGAAGCATCCACATTGGCTGGGGAGAAGGTGTTGGGCTCATTAAGCAATGAGATTACACTTAACAGTATAGTCCTAGAAACACGAAAAAAGGGTCAGCTACAAATACTCATTCGCGGGATTCAAAATATGCTTTTAAATTTAAGGCTACAATATTTGAGACCTTAGGGAAATGGAAATACAGTATCATAAAATTTTGTTTCTAATACTCAGCAGGCTCGGCGAGCCAGGAGACAAAAGGCAGAGGAACTATGTGAGTCTAGCGTGAGATCACGTTGCTGGGCATAAAACTGTAGAAGGCACTGTCTCAACTTACATGTTCCAATCTGCAAAAAGTAGAGATCTGGAAGATTTTCAAATAACAGTTTAAAAATTACAAGTTAGATGCAATAGGAAAAGCAAAAAAATATTTAGCTTCAAGGGAACTCTTTCATGGGAGAAGGTAAAAAGGATGCTACTCCATACATCCAATTCCGATCATGGCTGCTTGGGAGATCTAAAAAACAGTTATTACAAATATATTTCTTTTCCATATTTTTAAGGGAAGGAAGACAGAGTTAAACAGGAGAACGGTGAGGGGAAAACTACAAGACATGAAATCTTGCAAAACAGAAATCTTTATTCAAAAATTTTTAAGAACTGCCTTGGCCAGTGTGGCTCTGTTGGTTGGAGCACCGTCCCACACACCAAAGGGTTGGGGGTTCGATGACCAGTCAGGGCACATACTAGGCTGCGGGTTCCATCCCCGGGAGGAGCACATATGGGAGGCAACCAATTGATGTTTCTCTCTCAAATCAATAAACATTTTTTAAAATTAAAAATTGTTTTTTACTAAACACTTCCCTAGGTGCCAGAAGCACCAAGTGAGATGTTGGATGTATAATAATGAATGACTTAGATACAGATATATATATATATATCTTGTGGGAGATAATATTCTCATCCACAGATAAAAATGGGTAACAAAGTTTCAGTTAGATAAAATAACCAAAAGAGCACAATACAGTCCAAATTATTGCCAGACTTTTTTTCCCCCTAAAAGCTATGTGCATGAATGTAAGGAGAAAAATGAGAGGAAAAAAACAAATTTTTCTACCTTTTCTCATTGGTGAGAGCTATAGATTGTATTATTAATAGCAAGAACTTTTTGCTCCTGGCCCCAAGCAAAATATAAAAGGGAGAGAACCAAGCAATTGATGTTTGATTTGATGAAGCCTTTTCCTAAAAAGGGCAAAGAGTTTCTGTTATGTGAGTGTACAAAATTATGACAAAGGTACTTTAATTTCCCATGTAGTTAAAATCCATCTCATACACACACACGACTTTTCTATTATGTCTGAAATAACTCCTTGCCCTTCCTGCCAAGATTCTTCTGGATTTCTCCAATGATTACACTGAAAAGATTCAAAGAAACTCATCACAGCCAATGGGAAATGGACTGACATAACAGCCTAAGAAGCAAGAGAAAAACAGAAAATTCCATAAAGGCTACTTCAGAAGAAAACATACAAAACCTGTTAGCAAGAAGCAGGATAAGAATACGGTATAAACAGAAAAAAATAGCTGGAACAGTCTAGTTCAGCTCTATATATATTTCCAACTTTCTATGATGGTGGAAGTATATAATCTGTGTTATCCAATATGGTAACCACTAGCTACATATGGCCACTGAGCTCTTTGAAAGGTAGCTTGTGCAACTGAGGAACTGAATATTTAATACTAAATGTTTAAACAGCCACATGTCTAGATGAATGTATTAATTTAATCAGGGAATTTTCCCCACGAGTTTACCCGGTTGATTTTTCTTACAGCTTGTGTATATTATTAAAATACTATATTGGGAAATATAATTTTTTTTAAATAGTGAATCATCCATTTCTACCAAAAAAGAGCTCACTTCTACCTCCATGTACTCCTAAACTAAAATCCCATGATGCTTTCAGAAGTATCAGGTACTATAGTGGACTGCAATAATAGTTAACCCAGCACATTTTCACTTCTTCCCCTCATGTGGAAAGCAGAATTTTTTTTTTTTTTTTTGGTGTGGAGAGTCCATTCCATTGGTTCGGGTGGGGCTAATCTCCCCCGACCATAATGCCACACCTTCATACAAACCACCTACTGAAACCCACAGCAGCAGACACACCAGCTAGTGATTCCATCCATCCCGTTACGATGATTGGTTTGGGGCTATGCATGTGACTCAAGCTGGGGCAATCAGAACCCTGGTGGGAACCACTATTTTTCTAACCTAATAGCAGAAAGAACTTTTATTCTTGTTGGAATATGGGAAGCATAGAGCAGGTGGCCATCTTGGTCACCAAGTGGTAAAAGCCTGCCTAATAACAAGGCCGATACAGAGCAAAACATAACTGAGATTTTTTTCCTCAAAGATTACTGATGCAATTCAAGAGCAATGTCCTATTCGAAATTCCCCAACCAGTATGTTGTGATGGGTTACAGGTTAATATCTGTACTCATTCCCTCATCAATTAGGTGGGTCAGACTCGAGATAACTTGAGCCTCTGAAACAACTTCTGGCCAAAAAAGCATCTTCGGTTTACTACACTATGATATACAAATACTATCATTTCACTTTTTGTAAGTACTATGACTGGAAAAGGCTTAGAGAAAATGTCGTACATAGTTTAAAATGTCTGTCACTTGTACCAAATAATTTAACACAGGCATTACCCCTATAGCATGGTAAACTCTGCAAGGTAAGTATTATCCTGTTTTCACAGAATGGAAAAATTAAACTGCTAAGACAGTATTGCCAGAATGTACAAAATATGCTCTTTTTTGTTGTCATTTTTTGTTACTTTCACTAAGTATTTTAAAATCTTTATTTACTTTTTACCCCCCAGAAGAAAAAACAGCAGAAGGTGGAGAGGATTAACAACAGGTGAAAAGGGAAAGACCAACCAAATAATGAAACTATGAATGAAGAGGTTCCTCAAGCCCATTAAAGGGGTTGGTTTCCTGCAGATTATGAACAAAGGGGAAGGGGTCAAGGAAACACACTCTTTCTCAGTTTCCTCCTGTCTGTATAAATTCACAGCTCCCTGCGAAGCTCTGCTTTTTAGAAACAGAGTAGCATTTGTCCATTTAGACAGTCTTGTGGCACCTGGATATAAATTTCTTGGATTAGCAAAGTGGACTCTGAGGGCCCATCCCCATGATCTCAGTTCACATAACGAAAAGCACCATGCCACACTCTGAATGTGGGTGTGGAGGAGCAGGTCTGCTGGTCCAAATCCAGCGGTGCAAGTGTTTAACATGTTACAATACAGAACAGACCAAAACCACTAAGAATTTGGGGTAAAAACGAGAGTTGTTAAGTGTTTTCAACTTATTGCACAATTCCCATAACCACCACCATCATTCACAGAGTTAGAGACACTCCTAGAAATAAATGTCCTCCCCCGATCCCTGCTTAAAGCCATGCAAGGGACTGTGGTAGGAGTTCAGAGAGTAGAAAAGTCCGGACAGGAGAATGGAAGCCCAGACAAAGGGACAGGCAAAAGCACTCTATACAGTCTTCAGGTGCCTGTTTCAGACCTTTTGCTGTTCAGTTTCTTTGACAGAGATGATATGGCTATCTTATTTTGAATAAAAAATTAGTTTGTAAACAATAAAAACACCCAAAGAAAATGAAGGCCAACTAATCAATCACACACATACACATGCAAACAGCAAACTAGCAAGTTGTAAAGTTCTTCAGAGCTAAGACCTGTTTAAAAACAGAACTTAAGAAGCATTTAAGGGAGCTAGGACATTGGAATTAAGAGACCTATGACATGCCCTGGCTGGTGTGGCTCAGTGGATTGAGCACGGGCTGGGAACCAGAGGGTCCCGGTTTGGTTCCCAGTCAGGGCACATGCCTGGGTTGCAGGCCAGGTCCCCAGTGAGGGCCATGTGAGTGGCAACCATACATTGCTGTTTCTCTCCCTCTCTTTCTCCCTCCCTCTACTCTAAAATAAATAAATAAAATCTTAAAAAAAAAAGAGACCTATGACAAAATGGGCAACGCTGTTATCTGCCCCTTTGTACATAGAGACAGTAGGCAGTGAGACGGGCCTGCTCTTTCTCTGCTACCTGCTGTTTCACCACGAGCACACCTCTGGCGGGGAGGGCAGAGAACTGGCCCTAGCACACACAACAAAGTAAGATGTGGCTTATGGGGCTGCCTGGGAACTAAGAAGGAAAAGTTTAGAATTTTTCAGAATTAAAGATGGGCATTTTCCCTCCAGGGTATACGTATACCTTCTCCAAGCAGCGTGTGGAATAGAAAGGGGTTCACTCTTAAAAACCTAAATTTACCTGATTCTTAAAAATATACACATTCACATACATAGATGGAGACGCAGAAAGAGAAAGATGGTCACTGAGTGAGATTCTCAGGTTTTGCAGGCCCAGCATAATTAGCTGGGAACTGATGCACGGAAAGGGAAGCCCAGTGCCTGGCCCTCCTGGCTGACCGGGGCTCTTTCAGTCCCCCATGCTCGCTGTTTCAAAGACGGACCAGCGCCACCAGAAGATGACCTGGTTAAAACTCAGTCCTCTTTACATGTTTTCAAGATGGGAGAATAATTTAAAGAGGACATTGTGGCAAAGAAGTCTGTTATGACTGAGAAAATGTGGTAGTTTAATGGGCCACATATTACAAAAAGGTTTTCTTTATGTTGGTAAAGCAACTAACAAATGTTCCTGCTGTGCAGTGCTGAAACTGCTGCTGACTGACATGCCCCTGAGATCACGTGGTAGGAATGAAGGTCTCGTTACAATACAGGGATGGGCAAAAGTAGGTTTATAGTTGTTCATATGAGAAATAATATAGTAATAAATAATAAAAGAATAAACAGTGTTTCATGTACTCACAACTATAAACTTACTTTTGCGCCCCACCTGAATATCTGTTTTCTCAACACTTCCTAAGTATATCGGATTGAACAAGGTACCTAAATATATGAGTACTGAACATAATAATTTATTTGATACGTCTTGAACAGATACACCCTTTGGTATACACATCTCAGAAAGCGAGAAATAACTAACTTGGTAAAAACTCAGTAAGAAAGCCTGGTGTAAGTCAGAAAGCTTTCAATTCTTTGCTTTTGATAAAAGTGGAGATCCTAATCAAGTTACTAGCTTTCAGATCATTAAAAATCATCAACAAAATGATTTAGTCAATAAATAAATAAATACAGGAAAATAGACCAATCTTCTGTGGAGAAGAATTTGTAATACTTTATACAGATCTCCCGGTCTTTAGAAGATATAATTCCCCATTCCTTAAAGTGTTGGCTGCTCCTCTGACTTTCTTCCTTCCAAAGAGTACGGATGGAAAGGTGGGGGGTGGGTGTGGCGGATAACTTAGAAGAGGAGAAACCCTAAACAGAATCTCAAACAGGTATAAAATGTTAGCACCAACAGTGATAAATCACACTGATAATATGTACCCTTGAAATGATACAATGAAAATGTACAGCTGAACCTTGAACATGGGCTAGAAGCGTGCCGATCCCCGTACAGTCAAAATCCACATATAACTTTTGACACTCCTAAAACTTAAAGTGTGTATCCCTCAGTACTCATGGAGGATTGATTCCAGGACACCCCCATCCCGTATATATGCAAATCTGTGGATGCTCAAATCCCTTTTATAAAATGGTGTAGAATGATGAATGCATACAGTTGACCCTCCAATCTGCACATTCCCCAAAATATTGTTTTTCAGCTGTGGTTGCTTGAATTTGTGGGTGCAAAACCCAGGGGTACAAAAGGCCAACTGTATATTTATTGAAAAAAAATACCCACTATTACTAGGCCCTTGCAGCTAAAACCATATTGTTCAAGGGTCCATCAACTGTACTTTCCCTGTGTGGTTTTCCTCCCCTCCACTCATTAACCAAATCTAATCATCAGAAAAGCAACAGAAAAACACCAGCTGGGGGCAGCCTACGAAACACTCGTCAGCACTCCTCCAAATCGCTAAGGTAGTATACAACCAGGGAGTCTAAGAAACTGTCACAGTTTCCTACGGAGACATGCCTATCAAATACAGTACATCTTTCATGGGATTCTAGAGCAGAAAAATGACAGTAGGTAAAAATTAAGAAAATGTGAAAAGAGTATGGTCTTGAGTTAAAATAATGTATCAATACTGGTTTACTAATGATAATAAATGGACCCGTACTAATGTTAGATTTTAATAAGGAAAACTGGGTTTCAGGGTATATGGAAATTATCTATACTTCACAATTTTTCTGAAAATCTAAAATGGTTTTAAGATTTTAAGTGATGTAAAAAAAAAAAGAAATGATAATAACAACAAAAATAATAGTAATAACAAAACCACGAGATACCACGCCCACGCATTAGAAGGACCGTAACTTAAAAAGCACAGACAGCAAGTGCTCGTGAAGACCTCAAGAAGCTGGCATTCTCACACACTGCTCGGTGGGAATGCACTACTTAGTGCAGCCAAACTGAAAAATCATGCTGGCAGATCCTCAGAAAGTTAAAACACTGAGTTACCATATGACCAAGCAAGTTCATTCCCAGGTATATATCCAAGAAAACAAATTCATGTGTACATGTCAAAACTTGTACACAGGGTTCTCTGAGGCATTATTCATAATTGCAAAAGAAATATCCCATATGTCCATCAACTAATGAACGGATAAACAAACTGTGGTAAAAGCACTCAATGGAATGTTATTCAGCTGTAAAAAGGAGTGAAGCATGATACACGCTACATTGAAACATTAAGCTAAGTTCAGGAAGCAAGACGTAAAATACTACATAGTGTAAGATTCCATTCATAGGAAATGTCCAGAATAGGTAAATCCACAGAGACAGGAAACAGACTGGTGGTCTCCTAGGTGGAAGGGTGGAATGGGGTTGAAGGATAATGGAGTACAAATGCTAACAGGTGTAAGTTTCTTTAGGGATGATAAACAATCTTCTAGAATTAACTGTGCTACTGTTTGGACAACAAGACTGTAAGTGTGTTAAACAGCTGTGACTCATACACTTAAAATGAGGGAATCGTATGGCATAGAAATTACATCTCAACAAAACTTATTTTTTGAAAAAGACAACAGATCAATGTGATTTTTGCCAGATAACTCAGAGAAATTAAAAGGATTTGGTTTAACTGTTCTATTTATTCCACAATCATATAGAAATAAGGTTTCCTGCTAATTGCATCTAATATACATTTATATATACAATGCATATTATTCAAAGCTGTATTCTGCCTCATTCTAGCAATATAATAATTACTCATGGATACATGAACCAAAAATGTCTATAGATCTGATTAAAAATGCATTTCTAATAATTATTAAATGTAAAAAGTGAAAGTATATCAAAACATATTGCTTTGGTCAACTGTATATTACTAAAATAATTCAATATATAAGTAAACTTAACTAGGCCTTACTATCACAAGTAATTAAAGAACATCTATTACCTTACTGTAGAAAAATATTTTAAAGGATAAATAATATAAGGCTATCAAACAAAAAATTTAAATTATTATATAAACCTCAGTAGGGTTAATAAAATGGAAAATCAAATGCAAAGAGAGGGGAAAATTGTATTTTTCAACTATTTAAATTTGTGATGTAAAAAGTTGCACTTAAAAACATGCAACAGTATACAGTTTTTCAAAATTCTTTTAAGAGTTATGTGACAAACCCACACATACAGAACACTACTAAAGAAACAGGTGACTAAATCCATTTATCTAGATATATGGATCAACAGATCAATGAATAAATAACCAAAGAAAATCACAAGAAATACACAAGCCTTCCAAATCATAAGAAACATCCACATATACACATAAAACAAAAACAACAATGAATAATGGAAGCTGTTTTAAAAGAAGCATGTAAAGTCAATTTTCAGTTTGTAAGGAGTAAGTCTTTTCTGCAACAAGTAGTAAGAATCATAGAATAAAGCAACCAATCCAAACATGCAAGTCACAAGATCCAAGTCAGATGTAACTTCAGATGATGTAAGAAGGGCTCAGACTAGAAAATTTCTTCCAAAGTGAACACTGAGAAATGAGTAACATATGTATTACTGCTCCATAAATTTCAAAATGATGCATACATGCTACTTAAAGCTCTAACAGAAGACAAAATAACCAAATATAAAAAGGATTCTTTTGTACTTGCTAAAAAATAATATTCACTCTTAATAACCACTCAAAAATCAGATTATTTTTTATTAACCCCTTACCTGACATTCTGAGTAGGATTCCACCTTTCGGAGGGCAGTTCGCCACTCTGCGGGTCATCCACAGGCGGGTGAAGAATTGAAATGCACACATCTCCGTTCTACAAGACACAAACCACACTCAGTACTCAAAAATATGATATAAAAAGGGGACTGAAATTTCTCTTCCCACAAAACTTGTTTTCTTACCATTAGAAAACAATTCTGCTTTCTTTTCACATTTGGAATCAATGTTAAAGAAGAATTGAACAGTTTTTATATTATAAATATTAACTGACCAATTTCCAAGATATATTTCTTAGTTAAAAAAGAAACACTGTAAGTCTATAACACCATCCTTCTAAAAAAATCAGAAACAGACAAACTTGATAAATTAAGTTTCAAGAGTCTTGGGAAGCAACTCAATACTATTTTCAGATACAAACTGTACGTAAAGTGCATAAAAAGAAACAAAAAAATCTATCCTTGCTTAAAATCTGCAGAGATGCTATAATCACTTTTAATGTCCACCACTGGTTTTAATGAGTACGATTTATATAAACTGAAAATACGCCTCACAACAACTTAATTATATAACCCTTCAGTATATGTGATAGAAGAACTCACCACTATGGTTTTAATATTTTGGTCTGTAAATTTCTTCGTCCTCACCCAAGGACACGTTTATTGATTTTAGAGGGGGGAAAGGAGGGGATAGAGAGAGAAACATCAACTCGAGAAAGAAACATTTAATAAGTTGCCGCTGTTATGTGCCCCAACCAGGGACTGAACCTGCAACCCAGACATGTGCCCTGACCAGCAATTAAGCCTTCAAACTTTCGGGTTTACGAGACAACACTCCAATCAATTGAGCCCAAACTAGCCAGGGCTGGTTTGTAAATTTAAATTACAGGACCTAATCCACAGGTGCATTTAGTTTAAGTCAAACACATGGATTGCTTACCATATGCAAAAATAGATGGCTGTCCAACAGAAAAGACTGTGTTAGACAGTTACCTATCATCTCTTGGTCTATAAAATGAAAGATTCAAACTTTTTAAAAAAGATTTTACTTATTTATTTTTACAGAGGGTAAGGAAGGGAGAAAGAGAGGGAGAGAAACATCGATTTAAGAGAGAGACACCGATTGGTTACCTCTCCTACTCATCCCGACTGGGGACCTGGTGTGCAACCCAGGCATGTGCCCTGACAGGGAATCAAAGTGGTGGCCTTATGGTTTGTAGGCTGGGGCTCAATCCACTGAGCCACACCAGCCAAAAAAGTAGAGGTGTAACTATATAATGTGTAAAATTCTTATATTTATAACCCAGATTTAGATACACACAAATAATCATATTAAGATAACTTTTTAAAAAAGAATAAAATCAATACCAAATAATACATTCTAAAACTCTATTATTGTTATTAACCCTGACTGG
Organism: Micronycteris hirsuta; assembly: GCA_004026765.1. Classification (NCBI taxonomy): domain Eukaryota; kingdom Metazoa; phylum Chordata; class Mammalia; order Chiroptera; family Phyllostomidae; genus Micronycteris; species Micronycteris hirsuta. The sequence goes on from PVJI01001220.1 coordinate 27,000, forward strand.
CATGGTTCAGTTGGTTGGGCGTCATCCCACAAAGCCAAGGGTCGGTTCATTCCCAGGCTGTGGCACATGCCTGGGTTGTAGGTTCGGTCCCGGTTGGGGCACATGTGTGAGGCCCTGATCAATGTTTCTCTTTCACATCGATGTTTCTCTCCCTTTCTTTCTCCCTCTGTTCCCTTCTCTCTACAGGAAAAAAAAAAAAAAACACCTAAAAAAACAACCTCTACTATTGTTAGATGTCATGAGAAAGGTAAAAAAGCACGAGAGAAACCAGGATAGAGAGAAACCAGGTGTGTTTGGACAGCAGACACCTAAGAGGTGGTGTGGAAGAATACAAGCCTTAGTGGTTGAGGAACTTTGACATGGGCCCTAAATAAGCAGCACAATTTTAAACAACCCAAAGGAAATTTGGACATGAGTTTGCCTGGAGAAATAAACCAACATCAGAAAAGAGATAGGATAAAATATACTTTGGCTAGTTGTATTTGCTTTCTACTGTTATTGTAATGAATTACCGCAAATTCAGTGGCCTGAAACAACTCAAACTGATTCTTCTTCAGTTTTGTAAGTCAAAGTGTGACACTGCTCTCAGAGCTAAAGTCAGTGTGCTCTCAGCAAAGCACTCCTTCCTGGGGGCATGAGGAACCCCTCTGCTTGTCCCTCGTAGCTTCTAAAGGCCACCCACACTCCTTTGGTCTTGGCCCCCTTCCTCTCATCCTCAAAGCAAGCACTGTGTTTCTGTGGGGCCTTCTTTCAAAGTCACATCTCCTCTCATTCTCACTTGTGATTATACTGGGCCCACCTAGATAATTCAGAATAATTTTTTTATTTTAAGGTCAGCTGATTAGCAACCTGATTCCTCTTTAATATGTAACCTAATATATAATAATTCTAGGAAGCAGGAGTGGACATCTCTGAGGAACCATTAGCCTACCTACCCAAGTAGCGAAGAACCTAGTTTGAATGAAAAATAAAAGGCATACAAACTGAAAAAGAATAAAACTACTTTCACTTGCAAATGAAAAACAAACCTCCAAAAATTCACAAGAAAGCTACTAATAAACAAGTACAGCTAATAAAGCAAATTCAGCAAAGTTGCAGGGTACAAGGTCAATACTCAAAAGTCTGTTTTATTTCTACACACCAGCAATGAACACCCTAAAAAGGATATTACGAAAACAATTCCATTTACAACTTGGTTAGATTTCTTCCTAGGTACACAATAAGGTTTCTAGGAAGAAACCTTAACCAAGGAGGTAAAGGACTTGTACACAGAAAATTACAAAACATGGCTCACAGACATTAAAGAAGACCTAAAGAAATAGAAGAACATCCTGTATTCATGGGTAGGAAGATTTCATGTTAAGATGAAAACATTCCCCAATTTGATCCTACAGACTCAACACAATCCCTTTTTGTAGAAACTGACACAGTGATCCTAAAATGTATATGGAAATTTAAGAGACCCACAATAGTTAAAACAACTTGAAACAGAAGAATAAAGTAAGACTCCCATTTCCTGATTTCAAAACTTACCACAAAGTGATAGTCAACAAGACAATTTAAAACTGGCATAATGGCAGACATACAGACCATAAATACACCTATCCATCTATAGTCAATATATTTTTTTTAATTTTGATGTCCAGAATTTTTTTTTTTTTAAGATTTTATTTATTTATTTTCAGAGAGAGGAGCGAGGAGGGAGAAAGAGCAATGTATGGTTGCCTCTCACATGGCCCTCACTGGGGACCTGGCCCGCAACCCAGGCATGTGCCCCAACTGGGAATCGAACCAGGACCCTCTGGTTCCCAGCCCGCGCTCAATCCACTGAGCTACACCAGGCCGGTATAGTCAATATTTTTTGACAAAGGTATTAAGTCCATTCTATGGGGAAATAAGGTGGGCCCCTACTGAACACCACATATAATATTAACTCAAATGGAACAAAGACCTAAGAGTAAAAATCAAAAAACTCTTTTAACAAAACAGGGGTAAATCATCATGTTTTGGGCTTGTTAACAGATTAGATAAGACACCAAAAGTATGAGCAACAAACAAAAAATAAAGTTTTCATTTCAATGGAAAACTTGTATGACAAGGACATCATCAATAAAGTGAAAAACCTAGAGAAAACCCTGGCTGGTGTAACTCAGTGGATTGAGCGCGGGCTGGGACCAAGCGGTCCCAGTTTGATTCCCAGTCAGGGCACATGCCTGGGTTGCGGGCCAGGTCCCCATGAGGGCCATGTGAGAGGCAACCATACATTGCTGTTTCTCTCCCTCCCTTCCCCTCTCTCTAAAAATAAATAAAAATAAATCTAAAAAAAAACAAACAAACAACCTAGAGATATGTGAGGAAATATTTGCAATAGCCAATTAAAAAATGGGCAAAGGACTTGAACAGACATTTCTCCAAAGACACATAAGTGGCCAACAAGCACAAGAAAGAATGTTCAACATCATTACTCATTAAGGGAAATGCAAATAAAAATGAGATAATCACCTTGCATTCCCTTAGGATGGTGAGAAAGGAAGGAAGGAGAGAGGGAGAGGGGAAGGAAGGTAGGAAGGAAGTGGGGGAGAGAGGTAAAGAAAGAAAATAGCAAGTATCCGTGAGCATGTGGAAAAAATGAAACCCTCATACATTACTGGGGGGAACGTGAAATGGTTCATTGGTTGTATGAGTTTGGCAGTTCCTTAAAAAGTAAAGCATAGAATTACTATTTGTTCCCACAATTTCACCCCTAGGTATATAACCAAAAGAACTGAAAAAGGTACTTAAACAAGTACATGTATACATATGGTCATAGCAGCACTAATTACACATCCAAAAGGTGGGGACAAACCAAAAGCCTATCAATAGCCGAATGGATAAACAAACTGAGGTACACACACAATGGAACATTACTTGGCAATAAAGAGGAATGAAGTGTTGATCCATGCTACAGCATGGGTGAACCTCCAAAACATACTAAGTGAAAACCATACACAGAAGATCACAAGTATCCTTTATCTAATTCCAGTTATATGAAATATCCAGAGTAGATAATACAGAGAGAACGCTAACTGGTGGTTGTCAGAGTCCAGGGAAAAAGAGAAATAGGGAGAAATGCTTATTGGGTAAGGTGTTTTACACTGGAGTGACAGAAACGCTGCACAAAGAGAGATGGTAGTTGCACAACAATGAGTGTATAGTAAATGCCACTGAAATGGGTTCACATTAAATGGTTTACGTTAGCCCTGGCCACTGCAGCTCAGTGGATTGAGCAACAGCCAGTGAACCAAAGGGTCATCGGTTTGATTCCTAGTCAGGAAACATGCCTGGGCTGTGGGCCAGGTCCCCAGTAGGGGGTGCTGGAGAGGCAACCACACACTGATGTTTCTCCCTCTTTCCCTCCCTTCCCCTCTGTCTAAAAATAAATAAATAAAATCTTTAAAAATATAAATGGTTTATGTATGTGAATTTCACATCAATAAATTATTTTCAAGAGGTGGAGGAGGAGCCTTGGCCAGTGGCTCAGTTAGTTGGAACATCATCCCTTGCACCAAAAGGTTGAGGGTTTGATCCCATCAGGGGGCACAAGCAGGAGGCTCCAACTGATCAATGTTTCTCTCTCCCCCCACTCCCTCCCTAAAAACCAAGAAAACATGTCCTTGGGTGAGGATCTAAAAAAAGGGGGGTGGGGGGAGAATGAGGAAGAGGAGGAGGTAGAGGAGGAGGGAAAAGAAGATGATGATGATAATGATAATGGGAAAGTTCCAGGCCTCCATAAAGGCAATTCTATAATGTAAAATGAAGACTATTTTGCCATGGCCCCATCCAAATCCAATTAAACTGAAATCTCCAGTATTATTTTTAACATCACTACGTGATTCTAATATGCAACCAAATTTGAGCACATCACTGCCTAGAGAAACTTCTTACCCATATCTTAAATTTAGAATGCAGAAGACCTGCAAATCCATGAACATAATTACAAAAATATACATTAAATCCTGCTTGGCACAAATTATTGGGCTGGCCAAAAGATTCATTTGTTTTTTTCTGTAAGATGGCTTTAATAGTGCATAGCGGCCTTTAATTTCATTTGAAACTACTTTCTTAGATTGTGATACCTGTCGTATCAGTGTGCATTAAAAAGAAACATCGAAATTGGTGAATTTTGTGTACTAATTTTAATATTGAAGATGGAAGAAAATATACATTTTTGGCATATTATGCTTTATTATTTCAAGAAAGGTAAAACTGCAACTGAAATGCAAAATGAGATTTGTGCAGTGTGTGGAGAAGGTGCTGCAACTGAACACGTCAGAAGTGGTTTGCTAACTTCTATGCTAGAGATTTCTCTGTACGATGCTCCATAGTTAGGTAGACCAATTGAAGTTGATAGCGATCAAATTGAGACATTAGTTGAGAAAAATCAACGTTCCATAATGTGGGAGATAGCCAACATGCTCAAAATATCCAAATCAAGCGTTGAAAATCATCTGCACCAGCTTGGTTACGTTACTCACTTCAATGTTTCGGTTCTGCACAGGTTAAGCAGAAAAAAACCTTCTTGACTGTATTTCTGCACGTGATTCTCTACTTAAACATAATGAAAACAATCCGTTCTTAAAACATTGTGATGGATGATGAAGAGTGGATACTTTACAATAATGTGGAACAGAAGAGATCCTGGAGCAAGTGAACTTCACCACCACCAACCACACCTAATGCCGATCTTCACCCGAAGAAGGTATTGTGTAAATGGTGGGATTGGAAAGGAGTCCTCTATTATGAGTTCCTTCTGAAAAACCAAACGATTAATTCCTGGAAGTACTGCTCCCAATTAGACCAACTGAAAGGAACATTCAAAGAAAAGCATCCAGAATTAGTCAACAAAATGCACAACCTTCCATCAGGACAACACAAGACTACACGTTTCTTTGATGATCAAAAACTGTTACAGCTTGGCTGGGAATTTCTGATTCATCCGCCGTATTCACCAGACACTGCACCTTCAAATTTCCATTTACTTTGGTCTTTACAAAATTCTCTTAATGGAAAAAAATTCTATTCCATGGAAGACTGCAAAAGGCACCTGGAACAGTTCTTTCCTCAAAAAGATAAAGTATTTTGCCCCGGCTGGTATTGCTCAGTGGATTGAGCACGGGCTGCAAAGCAAAGGGTTGACGGTTGATTCCCAGTCAGGGTTGCGGGCCAGGTCCCTGGTAGGGCGCGCGTGAGAGGTAACCACATATTGATGTTTCTCTCCCTCTCTCTCTTCCTTCCTCTTTCTAAAAATAAATAAATAAAATCTTAAGCAAAAAAAAAAAAAAAAAATTACAGAGTTCATGCCCTGGCTGAGTGGCTCTGTTAGTTGGAATATTGTCTTGTACACCAAAAGGTTATGGGTTCAATCCCTGCTCAGGGAACTTACCTCTGCTGCAAGTTGGGTCCCCAGTCAGGGACATACAGGAGGCAACTGACAAATGTTCCTCTCCCCCCTACCACCCACCCAATCAATGTTTCTCTCTCTGTCTCTCTCTAAAATCAAGAAACATACCCTCATGTGAAGTTTAAAAAATAAAAATAAAAACCATTACAAAGTTCAAGCACCTTGTTTCTACTTATTTAACAATATAGACTTTGTCTCACCTAGAAGAATAAAGAGCAGCTAAGGACCAGTAATATATGTTTTAAGTTTTCCATTCCACATTTTGTTCCAAATAAAGTCTGTAGTTTACTTAATAGTTTTGGTAAACATACCATGGTTGTTTATAACATATTAACATTAGAGGAATCTGAGTAAAAATATATATAAAAATTTTCTGTACAGTTTTGGAAACTTTTTAAGTCTAAACTTATTTCAAAGTAATTTTTTTAAAGAGGTGAGTTTAAACTTAATATTTTTAGTATGCTTTTCAAAACTCCTAGACAGTGAAATCAAAGCATTTTAATAAAAACTACTCTAAATGTTTTAGACTTTTAAAAATTATTTAAAGTTTATGAACAAAAAAAGAAAGAAAAGGAAAAGAACTCATGGAGCAGGACAACAGTGTCCAGATTGCCAGGGAAAAGAGGGTGGAAGGAGGTGGGGGAGGGTATGGAGGGGAGAAATGGTGATGGATGGAGACTTGACTCAGGGTGGTGAGCACACAATAAATACAGTGCATAGATGGTATGTTGTAGAACTGTGCTCCTGAAACCTGTGAAATTTTGATAACCAGAATCACACCAATAAATTCAATAAAAAGGAAAAAATAAAATTCATATGAAATGAGTTTAAAATAATGAAGTTAAGCAGTTTGTGCTAGGCTTGCAAAATCAGAGAATGCTGTATTAAAACTTTATAATCAATTCTAATATGACTTCTGTGGCATCATTATTTGATTCCTGGGTAGAATAACCATTAAAATAAATTCTCTGAGAAATCAAATAAATACCACACAGGAGCTCTATGGGCTACTTCCACTAAACAAAGAAGAGAATAATAATAATCCAAGAGAAAGAGATAAACGCTGGATGGTCAGAGGAGATGAAGTAGTACGAACTAAGCTACCCATCTGTTTTACTATCTGAAAAAAAAAAACTATATTGCTATCAAATAAAAGGAAATAAAAACCCATATCATAAAACATCATGTTATTTCAAGGATTCAAATTTACTTCCCATCAAAATACACCCCCTGTAAATATAATGATGTACACGGAGAATCGAAAGACCATGTAAGTGGATAGCATGAGAGAAATGGTAGAAAAAGACAGGTATCTATGAAGGTTAATTATATGTCAACTTGACTGGGCTAAGGGATGCTCAGACAGCTGGTAAAACACTGCTTCTGGGTGTGTCTGTGAGGCTGTTTTTGAAAGAGATTAGTATTTGAATCAGTACACTGAGCCAAGAAGATCTGCCCTTACCAAGGTAGCAAAAATCATCCAATCCACTGAGGACCTGAATAGAACAAAAAGGTGGAAGTAGAACAAATTCCCTCTTTCTTCTTGACCTGGGACATCAGAACTCCTGGTTCTCGAGCCTTGGGACTCTGGGACTTAACACAAGCAGCTCCCCAGGTATCAGGCCTTTGGCCTTGTAGTTATACCATTAGGTCCCCCTGGTTCTCAGACCTTTGGAATGAGACTGAATTACACTTCCAACTTTCATGGGCAGACTGGAATTTATCAAGACTTCATAACCATGTAAGCCAATTCCTTTAATAAATTTCCTCATATATATCTCTATCCTATTGGTTTTATTACTCTGGAGAACCCCAACAAATACAGTATGCTTATTTTGACCTGGTCTTTTTATGTAATTTTACAATCTGTATCTTGAACACTACTTGTCTCACATAATTATAAAAAGTAACATCTCTAGAATAAAGTCAAGATCAAGTTTAAACTATTTTTGACTAAATTTTAAAAGTATCATGCCTGCCCTGACTGGTGTGACTCAGCTGGCTGGGCATCATCCCACAAAGCAAAAAGTCACCAGTCAGATTCCCGATCAGGGTACATGCGTGGGTTGCGGGTTCGGTCCTCAGTCAGGGTGTGTGTACAAGAGGCAACTGATCAATGTTCGGCTCGCAAATTGGTGTTTTTCTCTCTCTCTTTCTCTCCCCCTTCCTATCTCTAAAAGTACATTTTTAAAAATTAAATATATATATGAGGCCTGTCCAAAAAAGTCCAATCATTAATATAAGAAGAACAGTTTGCACAATGTCAACATAACCTGGCAGCCAAGGAGAGTGGACTGGAATGCACATGTGTGAACAATGACGACTTCACTGTGCTAGTCAGTGAGAGTAGTAACCACTGTTGAGTGGCCGTGGCATTCAAAATGACTAAGCAAGTACAGCAACGAGTCTGCAACAAATCTCGCATTAAGCTTGAACATTCCTCTGTGGAAACTACTCAGATGATTCAGAAGGCCGCAGCTATGGGCAACTGGTGATTGGCAGCTTCATCACAACAACTCAGTTGCTCATGAATTATGTCTTGTGCAGAGTTTTTTTGCAAAACATCAAATCACCCAGATGACTCAGACCCCCTACAGCCCAGATTTGGTGCCCTGTGACTTCTGGCTTTTCCCAAAGCTAACATCACCTTTGAAAGGGAAGATTTCAGACCATCAGAGAGATTCAGGACAGTACAATGGGGCAGCTGATGGCGACTGGGAAAACTGAGTGAGGTCACAAGGTGCCTGCTTTGAAGGGAACTGAAGCGTCATTATCCTGTGTACAATGTTTCTTGTATCTTTTTCAATAAATGTATTTTTCACATTATATAGTTGGATATTTTCTTGACAGAACTTGTGTATAATCTGTAATTATGAATTTACTATACAGGACCTCTCGCTACATGAATTCAGTTTCTGAAAAGCTGATTATCGGTCTTATCCATTTTACTCCTAATGGCCTACCATCCATTTAAATAACTACGAAGACCATAAACTGTGTTAATTAGGAAAATCACCATTTACATAGCCTAAATCTTATTATTTCAAAGAGCAATGATTCTACAGACTTGTCAATAAACTTTTTAAAAATTTGTAAGAGAGACCAAAGAGCTCTCTCTCTTCAAGCCACATAAGGACACAGAAATAAGTCAGGAAGAGAGTTGTCGCCAAAACCCAACCGTGCAGCACCTTGATCTTGGACTTCCAGCTTCCTAAACTATAAGAAAATAAACTTCTGCCCTGGCTGGTGTAGCTCAGTGGATTGAGCGCGGGCTGGGAACCAGAGGGTCCCAGTTCGATTCCCAGTCAGGGCACATGCCTGGGTTGCGGGCCAGGTCCCCAGTGGGGGCCACGTGAGAGGCAACCACACATTGATGTTTCTCTCCCTCTTTTAAAAAAAAAAGGAAAAAAAAAAAGAAAATAAATTTCTGCTATTTAAGCCACCCCACCTATGGCATTTTGTTATGGCAGCCCAAGAGGACTAAGATAACATGTAGGGTCTATTTTTAATCATTATTAAAACATTTAAAAATACCGTGCCTTACTGATAGTGGAACAGTAGCCAAACTGGTACACCATTACAATATTGGTCACTATAGAGATCAGCATAATGTTTTGAGACTCATCTGGGTCTGGAATCAAAAATAACTCTTCAGACCTAGAACCTTAAGTGAAAATAGCAAAATATTTTCCTATCAGCTACCAAGTAGCCTAAAATATCACATCTTACTATAACCTTTATTTAATGGCTGCATTAGCTGCATTTATCGATGAACACTGTACAGGAAGAATGATTTGTATGCTACTTCGAAAAACATTCAAAATCTTCATTATTTTAAAAAATAAAGCTCTAGGCTCAGACCAGGTAGCTCAGTTGCTTAAAGCAACATTCTGATATGCCAAGGTTGAGGATTCAAGCAGAAGCCAGAGCTCATACAGGAATCCACCAACAAATTCATAAAATAAGTAGAATGACAAATCGATTATTTCTCTCTCTCAAAATCAATAAATAAAACAAAGCTCCATACTACGTTCTACAACTCACTAGTGCTAAAAGAATCAAATATTAAACACTTCTATGTACCTTTCACTCAATCTTATGGTAAATCTAAAACTACCATAAAAATTAGTCTACTGTAAAATTTTTTCAATATATATTATTTAATTTTTTGTAAGTAAATATTAAAGAGCAGTGAGACTGAGTTACCATAGCTGTCATGTTCACAGTGAAGAACAATGTGCATGAAAACCTCATGTATTAACACGGTTTGTGAAGCCAATGGGATTCTAGTTGGTTGTCTACTTCTGAGCACACAACACATAACCAGGAAAATATTTTTTTTAGTTCACTCACCATATTATAAAAAAGCGGAAAGGAGTAGATTGTGCAGTACAAACATGGATGAAAAGTTCATATAAAATTTCTTTTGTTCTCCAATGTTCCCGGTATTTGTAAATTTTGCAAACAGGAACGATAAAGGAAATGTTAAAGTAATTGAATTCGCTCATATAACACAGCAGTAGTTTTAACTTTTTGGGCTGTAGTAGTGTGTCTGTGGATGTATTTAAAACTAGCCAAAGCTCTTGTAATCTTTAAAACTTGACATTAACACTCTATGTTCAACCAAGAATAGTCTGTAATATTTATTTTGTGCTCATTGAGTTCATACACCAAAAACTCTTCATCAATTCCCATATTTTGGAATTTGAGTGCGCATTTGCTTTTTTACTTTTGTTTTGTTGTTACTGTCATTGTTTTCCCCTTGTATCCTCAGGTATAAATAACTCTCAGTAAACATTTTGGTGATTATAGCAACTGGACATCAAAATCCATTGTGTTTCTAGCATAGGTAGGTGAGGAGAATGCAACTTCCAAGAATATCTTTTTGGCCAAGACCCATGGGTCCCCATAATCTGTAAGAATCACAAATACTGACATGGGCCCTCAAAAAATTCAATTTTAATGAACATTTCAGAATGTATCAAAGGTAAATTAAATAATGTGAGAAGAGTCTTTTATGATTCCTTTGAATCAAAAGGACTACATCAAATTTAATTCTTAACTATGACTTATCACTTATTTTAAAATAAAACATTTAAGGCACAGAAAACAATGGAATATTTATAAGATATACATGTATTATTTTATTGTTAAAACTTTTATTATAAATACAAAAACTACTTTTAAAAACAACGCTCCAATGCTAACTCTTATGACATAGAACTAAATAGCCCACACCCAAGTAGTAAAAAACAGTGAAAAGGGGACTTTATCCACCGACACACTTCCCTTTTTCAGAACTCTAAATCCTTTATTCTGGTTTCTGTTTCTTTTATTGAGAGGAGTTTGAGAGTTAGAAAACAGATTGAAATGAATGAGTACATGGCTTTAAGGTGAATCAGTTCTCTATAGCAAGACAAAAGCTTCAGTCTTCTCAATTCTCTCTTGCTATCTAAAATCTAAATATTCTACATAGTTTTAAAGGCAAGAACTTTTCATTATTAAATGGACAAGAGCACAAAAATATTTCTCTGTGTACTGAATGCAGTTTGAATTTATGAAACACTGGATTATTTCTACAATCTTGCTTTTACAACAGGATAGCTTTTTTTACATAGAATAATATAAGGTATTCACTATTGTTCATTTGTATTGTGGTTATGTCAAATACTGAAGATACTAAAGACAACAATATTTTAGGAGCTTTATTTCTAAAAATGTGACTACATATCACCTTTTGAGCACCAGTTTGTCCTGTTTTAAGAAGAAAAGAAGAATGAAGATAACACCTTACAGAAAAAGCAGGTTGTGAAAAACAGTAAAGCTGTTCCAGCATGCTGATTTATGCAGACTGAGATCCAAATTCAGGACCCTAAATAAAGTGAGTTCTCCATTTCTCGCCCACAAGCATTTTAAAGTCTATACAATCTGGAGCAAAAGTGCTTCCCAATACCCACCAAGCCAAAAAAGGCACTACATGAAAACAAAGGCTATAACTTTTAAAAAGCAAATTTAGCCCTGACTGGTGTGGTTCAGTGGGTTGCGCATCATCACGCAAACTGTAAGGTCACCAGTTCAATTCCCAGTCAGGGCACATGCCTGGGTTGCAGGCCAGGTCCTCCATTGGAGGCGTGCAAGAAGCAACTGATAGATAGCTCTCTCATACATCGATGTTTGTCTCCCTCTCTTCCCCCCTCTCTAAAAATAAAAATACAATAAAGACTAAATTAAAAAAAAATTTTCAAACGCAAATTTAATGCTTGGGTCATAGCTACAATAAAATGACACCACTTCAGAGCCCTATTACAATGAAAAAATTACAGAATGGTAAAAGAGTGAGCTCAAAGGATATTTAGTGGACCCTGAAATAGTATTCCGAGAAACATAATGCATCATTCTAGCATCCTTACAGATTAACACAAAGCTGGGTAAATTTCATCCACAAAACTAGAAATGATTTCCCCAGGCATGTGGGTCTTGTCCAGTAAAAGAACCTCACCTTGGATTTATTCCAAAAGGGACTCTCAATTGCTCTGCAGCAACTCCTGAAAGGAGGGCACTCCAAATATAGTAGATAAATCCCCCCAAAAAGCTGAGTCTCTGTTCATAGCAACAGGTGACCCTTGCTGTGAAGCTAGAGGACAAGTACACAAATAAATTGGTATGACTTTATCTACTAAATTTTAAAAATGCAAATGTTAGCACATATGCATTATATCTTAGCAATGAGCAGCAAAGGCCTAAAGCCTCAATCTTAAATTAACTAAACTATACATTGGTATTATAAAACTACCCTTAATTTTGAACAATTAAACTAGAGATTATTAACTAAAAGGGGGAAACCATTAACTAGTCCTTTGTGGCTATAGCATTAACTACCACAGTACACTGAGATTATAAAGGCAATTTTAAAAAACTAACTAAAAAAACAAATCTTCAGAAAAATTTATGACAGATGTCTCTTACCTCATAAATGTTGGGGTGCCACATTTTGGTCAAGAATCTGAAGGTAGGTGGTGAATATGGGTAGTCAATAGGAAATTTAATATGCGCCTGAAAAGAAAACACACAAAATGCTAATAAATGAGATTACAAGTTATTCATTTGCCTAATAATTACCTTATTATACCTCAATGAAACAAAATTCTTTTGTATAGAGTAGACGCTGGGGATTAAAATAGCTCATATATATTTTGTTACCTCAACGCCAGGGCTTTTACTAGTATGTTCTTACAGCAACTCTTCAAATATTGATAAGAATTTATGTTAAATCAATAAAACTCAATAGCTACATAATTTTTAATTGAGCTCACGAGTGAAAACAGTAATATGGACAGATATGTCACATTAATTAAAATAATTAATATAACATTATGATAAATAATATAGAATGAAGATTTTTTTTAAAGGTTTATTTTATTCTCATCCCAAGAGGGGAAAGGAGGCAGGGAGGGAGGGAAATGGGGGAGAGAGAGATAGAGAGAGAAAGAAAAAGAAACATCAATTGGCTGCCTCCTGCATATGCCCCAACTGGGAATCAAATCCACAGCCTAGGCGTATGCCCTGACCAGGAATTGAACCGGCAACCTTTTGGTTACAGGACTACACTCCAACCAATGGAGACACACTGACCAGGGCAGTATTTTCTTCACTCACATAATTTAACCACCACCCAGATAACAAATGCTACCATTTTCAAATAGCTCCTTCCAATAGTTTCTTGATGCATACATATGCTTATTTCTTTACAAAATTTATTTTCAAAAATTTGAATATATTGTATTTTATACTGTTTTCCATCTATATAAACGTTTTCCTATGTCATAAAATAAATTCAAATGTATGACTGTTAGTATATGTATAATGTTGAATCATATGGATGTACAAATAAATCATTCCTCATTTTGAGGCACTTGGGGTTTTTACACTCTTTTGCTATTGCAAATACTGATGCACTGAATGTCCTTGTGTAACAGCGTGCAAAACAGAATCCCTGAAAATAGAATAATTTCCCACAAACCTGGATTGCCCGAAGTGGAAGATACAAGATAGTTTGCATAACAAAAGGCAAGTTAATAGCTGTGCTGCTACCCAGGGTGACATGGGGGAGGGAGATATACAGTGTCTGCACAAGAGGGACGGAGGCAGAGACTACCGTTTCAGGGGTTACTCTTCCCTACTATCGATGAAAGTGAAAGATATGGGGGACTGGGCAAAAGTAGCACATTGCGGAAAGGGCTGGATATAAGGACACGTGGGAAGTTCCAGGTCAGCATTTAAAAATAAGGGCGGGCTGCGAGAGGAGACGCAGCCATGAGGAAGGAGCCGGGAAGTCGGGGAATTCCACAATCAGGGCCTAAAGAGTAGGGAAGCAGCCATGCGGACTGTAGGGGGAATTCAGCCATGAGGTCTGTGAGTACAAGCAGCTACGCAGTTTGTAGTGAAGTGATCTGCTGTAAGGGCTGGTGTGTAAGATAGAAGCCATGCCGGCCAGGAGTCAGGACTCTGCCATGTGGCCTGGTGTAGTAAGAAGGAGCGGCAGCCATTTGGTTTGAAATGAAGAGGCCCCCCTGCCCCACCCCAGCCATCCACCATGAGGTCTGGTGTGTAAGGATATGCTATGTGGTTTGGAATAGGAGATGCCATGTGGTTTTGGATTAAGACCTGAAGTAAGAAAGAAGAGACCTGTTTTGAAACCTGCCTACCCAAGCACAGATTAGCAGAACACACCTGGAATGCTGAACGGTGACCAAGAATGCTGAGCCATGGACTTCTGCTTTTCTAAAAGATAGTTCCTGACTGGTGTATTCTGAAACTGGCCTGGTTGAGCAAAGCAGGGGCAGAACTATGTGTTTTGGGGTGTTTTAAAGGGAGTGGGACCTAATGGCAGAAATCTGCCATTAGTCTAAATCTATACAGCCTTTAAATAAACAACCCCTTTCTTCTTTTCACCAAACTCTTGCACTGGGAGTCACACTTCTTGGCGGCAGGTAATTGAACCCCACACCTGTTCCAGAACAGCATAGGTGGGGTTCTGTAACACTTGGCTATATGTCATATTTCAAATATAATGAAATCCAGAAAAAGCCTCATCTAACAATACCAATAAAAGAAGTGAAGAAGAGAAAGAAAGGACAAGCTAAGAGTAAGTAAGCTAAAGACATTAATGAAAATGGTAGTGTCAGGGCCCTTAAAAATTCTTTCTTCATGCCCTGGCTGGTGTAGCTCAGTGGACTGAGCATGGGCTGGGAACCAAAGGGTCCCGGTTCAATTCCCAGTCAGGGCACATGCCTGGGTTGCAGGCCAGGTCCCCAGTGAGGGCCATGTGAGGAGCAACCATACATGGCTGTTTTTCTCCCTCTCTTTCTCCCTCCCTTCCTCTCTCTCTAAAAATAAATAAAATCTTAAAAAAAATTTTTTTCTTCAATAAAAACATTGAGAAAATTGACAAAAATTGTGAGAATCGACTTCTTCAGAATCTAGAAAATAACCAAAGGCTTGCAGCAACTCAGGGAGTTATCTATTCAAGAAAAACAGCTGAACCTCCATTAGAACAGTGACCTTCGTGGTGTTTTAACTTGTCCTAGTCCCTGCCCGGCTCTCCAGAGCCATGGCAGCCTTACCACTAACAGCACACACCTGAAGTACAGACCAGCAGCCAAAGAATGAACTGGAACTTCTTCAAAGCCTTACTCCCCAAAAAGCTGTCATTGTTTGACCTTCTTGGTGATTCCATAGAAGAATCTATTTGTCCAGTCAAACAATAGACTAACCAAATAATTTAATAGGAAAAAGTGGGATATGAGAAGTCCATAAAGGCTTTGAGAAGCTCTTAACAAATCCCTAAGAACCTGGAAGACAAGGCCAATGTGGGACTGTGTCTATGCCCAATACCTGCATACTCTCAATGACTCAGGAAAGTCATGAGAAGTAATGAGAAGGCCAAACTTGAAGATCTGCACAATAAGGAAATGGAGACTACGGTACAATTCGCAACTGCCTAGCTAAGTATTAAAGGCTTGCCCAGAGAAATACACAAAGCCTGGGAGAGGGGCAAGGAGAAAAGAGATCTATGGAACTCATTCACAATGAAAAGACTGGCACTAAATACTAATTCATGGGACCACAGCCATCTAAAAATAACTGGAAAACTCACACTTTTCAATTTCAAAACATACTACAAACCTACAGTGATCAAGACAGTTTGGTACTAGTGTAAGGACAATTTAATGGGATTTGAAAAATCCCTTTCAACAAATTGTTTTGAGACAACTGGATATCAACATGCTAAACTAATGAAGTTACATCTTTTGAAATAGCTGTAAGACTCTGTTCTCTTTTTTATCCTCACTTAAGGATACGTTTGTTGATTCTAGAGAAGAGAGAAAGGAAGGGCAAGAAGGGGGCAGGGGCAGGGAGAGGGAGAGAGAGGGAGAGATAAATGGAGGGAGAGAGAAACATTGATCGACTGCCTTCAATACACACACCAACCAGGGACCCAACCTGCAACCTTTTGGTGCACAGGACAACACTTTAACCAACTGAGCCACCCAGAGAGGACCAATCCAGCAGTTTCTTGAAAGAATTAACCATCACCATGTGTCCCACCAAGTCCACTACCAAGTAGGTGTATCCCCAAGAGAAATTAAATTATATCCACTTAAGAACTTGTACACAAATGTTCATGGCAGTATAACAGCCAAAATGTAGACACTCCACATGTCCATCAACTGAAAAATGGTTAAACAAAATGCTGTATATATTCATACACTAGAATATTAGCAATGAAAAGGAACTGACACATGCTACATATGGATGAACCTCAAAAACATTAGCTATGTGAGAGAAGTCAGTCACAAAAAATCACATATTTATGAAATGTCCAGAATAGTTTAGTATATGCCTAGGGCAGGGCCTGGTGGATAACACTGAGAAGAAAGAGAGATAACTGTTAAAAGATATGGGTCTTTTGATGGGAAATGTTTGAAAATTGATTGTGGTGATGGTCGGACAAATTTATAAATATACTATAAACCAATGAATTGTGTATTCTAAATGAGTGAATTGTATATATGAATTAAAATCACAATAAAACTGCCTTTTTTTTGTAAAGCTATAGCCCAAAAGTAGTCACACCCAGGAGCAATAAGCACATCCAGTTCTTCAGATTTTGATTTCTAAATATTATTATTTATTCTCTAATAACAGGAACAAGGGCTTGTGAGAGAAATACTTCATTCTAGAACCAGGACACAAAAAATATAAAATGAGCCTGGAGCATCTCAGAATGTCTCAAAGTAAGGAAATGCTAAAGAAAAAAGATGGAGGCATGTCAGGAGCCAACATGAAAGGGCTCCTTATGGCCAAAACTTAAATCATTCACAGTACTGAATGATAAACAAAAGTATAAAATAGAAATGAGTACACACTGGTATAAATTGCTGAATGAAAAAATATTGGGAAGAGAAATCTTCCTGTATAGCAGTACTCCAAACAATAGATCCCATTCAACAGGTAGAGTTTAATTCCCTTTGCCTTGAGTGTAGGCTGCATTTAACGATTCAATTCCTAAAAATAAAGTATGGAAAGGAAGAACTAGTAACTTGATGGTGGAGGAAACTGGCAGCACCACCTTGACCAAATGACCAAGGTTAACTAACATCACCAGTGCTAAATCATGTTAAAATCATGACTTCCTTGACATGATCTAGTGAGAAAAACAGTTCATCTCTGTGGTGTTCTTATCCCACAACACGTTAACTCCAGTCTAATGATGAGAAAAACATTAGACAAACCCAAATGGAGGGACAGTCTACAAAATATCTGACCAGTTCTCTTCAAACTTATAAAGGTCATGAAAAAACAAAAGGAGGAACCATCAAATATTGAAGAAGTCTAAGGAGACAATATGGAATCCTGAATTGGATTCAGGAATAATAAAAAGACACTGGGGTTGTAGGAGGAATGGAGCGTGACTACTGAAGGGGTGTAGGATTTCTTCGGAGAGGTGATGAAATATACTGAAATTAGATGGTGGCGACAGTTGTACAACATTGTGAAAATACTAAAAACCATCAAATTGTACACCTTGAAAGGATGAATTTTATGATATGTGAATACGTTTTATGATATGCTCAACGTTTTTAAAAAAGGATGCTAGTGTAAAAACTAATGGGGAAGGGTGAAGCCACTGTGGAAAACTGTATGGAATTTCCTCAGAAAACTAAAAATGGAACTGCCTTTTGACCCAGAAATTCCATTGCTGGATATCCTAAGAACCATGAAACACCAATCTGAAAGAATCTACGCATCCCAATGTTCATGGCAGCACAATTTACAATAGCTAAGTGCTGGAAGCAACCTAAGTGCCCATCAGTAAATGAATGGATCAAAAAACTATGGTATATTTACATAATGGAATACTACGCAGCAGAGAGAAAGAAGGAGCTTATACCCTTTGCGACAGCATGGATGGAACTGGAGAGCATTATGCTAAGTGAAGTAAGCCAGGCGGTGAGGGATAAATACCATATGACCTCACCTTTGACTGGAACATAATCAACGAAAGAAAAAAGCAAACAAAATATAACTAGAGAATTGAAATTAAGAACAATCTAACAATAGCCAGGGGGAGGGGACTATGGGGAGAAGGGTTTTCAGGAACCACTATAGAGGACACATGGACAAAACCAAGGGGGAGGGTGGAAGCAAGGGAGGGAGATGGGTATGGCTGGGGTGGGAGGGGAGTGCTGAGGTGAAAATGCAGACAACTGTAATTGAACAACAATAAAATAATTTTTAAAAAATACCAAAAAAAAGCTAGTGGGGAAGGGAAAAGAAAGAAAGCTAGAGTGGCTATATGAATATCAGAGAAAGTATACTTTAGAATAAGTAATTCTATCAGGGATAAAAAGGGCAATTTCACAATAATAAGGGAGTCAATTCACACAGAAAACATAATTCTAAATATGTACAATATGCACCTAACAGAGCTTAGAGTACAAAATAACTATAAAATTGTATCACTGAAAAGAAATAGAGAAAAATCCACATATACCGTAACTTTTCTCTCAATAATCTAAAGTAGAAGTAGAAAGAAAATCAGTAAGGATATAAAAGACAAAACACAACTCAAAACCAGCAGCATACATATCCTTTTCCTGGAAATAGAGAACATGCACCAAGATATGTCATGTTCTGGGACATAAAACATATCAACACATTTAAAAGAAAGGAAGTCATACAGAGCATGTCCTCTGAACACAACTGAATTAAACCAGAAATCAATAAAGTTAATTGGACATCCCAAAATATTTGGAAATTAACAGAGTAAGTAACTGATGGTTTAAAGATAAAGCTACAAAGTTAATTAGAAAATATTTTAATTGAACATGAAAAAACTGATTTATGAAAATTGTTAACAATACACCTAAAGCAGTACTCAGAGAAATTTTTAGCAATAAATAATTCTTTCTGTAAGAAAAGATGAAAGGTCTTAATTCAGTGGTGTAGACTGCTGCTTAAGAAAATTAGAAAATAAGAAATTAAACCAAAATCAAGCAGAAGAAACAGAAATTAAGTAAAAGCAGAGATTAATGAAACTGAAATATGGGGAAACTATAGAAAGAAATTAGTAAAACCAGAAGCTAAATCTCTGAAAAGATCAAGAAAATTGATAAACACCTAGCCAGACTGATAAAAAAGTTGAATACACAAATACCAATATTAGAAATAAAAACAGGACAGCAGTACAGATTCTACCAATATTAAAAGAATGACAACAAGCAACCTAAGTGTCCATCAGTAAATGAGTGAATCAAGAAACTGTGGTACGTTTACACAATGGAATCCTACACAGCAGAAAGAAAGAAGGAGCTCCTACCATTTGCAACAGCATGGATGGAACTCGAAAGCATAATACTAAGCGAAATAAGCCAGGTGGTGAAAGACAAATACCATATGATCTCACCTTTAAGAGGAACCTAATCAACAAAACAAACGAACAAGCAAAATATAACCAAAGACACTGAAATTGAGAACAGGCTGACAGTAACAGAGGGGAGGGGTGGAAATGGGATGGAGGTGGGGAGGGCTGGGGTGGTGGGAAAAGGCAGAAAACTGTACGTAAAACAACAATAAAAAAAAAAAAAAAGAATGTCAACAGAATATTATAAATAACTTTGTGCTCATAAAATTCAATATATTTCTATGAAATTACTTGAAAACACAAAGAACTAAAGGCTACTTAAGATGAAATACAGGGTCCAGCAGAGGTAACACCTGCTTGAGTATGGTTGGTAGGATAATAATATGGGTGTAATAATTTATAGTTTTAATTTGAACATTTCACCTAAAATGGCATATGGTGTGCTTGAGTGTGATATTGTTGTGTTACAGAATTACATGCTTATGATTTTGTAATAAAAAGGGGGCATTATTTGTGCCAGATCCTGTATATTTATCAAAGAAACTGATTTTGTATTTTAAAGCCTTTACACAAAGAAATCCCTGAGCCAGATGGAAACTTCAATGGCAAATTCTACCAAATATTTAAGGAGGCAGTAACATCAATTCTAAACAAACTCTTCTAGAAAATGCAATAAGAGGAACTTTCCAGTTCATTCTATGATGCCAGCAACATCCTGATATAAAAACCAGACAAAGACATTACAAAAAATTAAACCACAGAACAATACCTCTTATGAACACACATAAAAGTCCTCAACAGCCCTGGCTGGTGTGGTTCAGTGGATTGACTGAGTGCCAGCCTGCGAACTAAGGGTCTCCAGTTCAATTTCCAGTCAAGGCACAGGTCTGGGTTGTAGGCGAGGTCCCCAGTTGGGGGCGTGCGAGAGGCAACTGTTTCTCACAAGACATTTCTCTCCCTCCCTTTGTCCCTCCATTCCTCTCACTCTAAAAATAAATAAATAAAAATCTTTTAAAAAAATTCTCAACAAACTATTTACAAATAGAATCCAACAATATATTAATGAAAAGGATAATAAATCATGACCAAGTCAGGTTTATCACAGGAATTTAAGGCCGATTCACATACTAAAATGGTAACTGATTTCACACTTTCTAAAATATGTACAATTAGGTATAGTAAAAGATTAACAACATTAATTAACAATAAAATGTAACAAATGTAACAAGATACTGCAATAAAAGTTACATGAATGTGGTCTCTCTCCCTTGGTAATCAATCTGATAAGCGACATGGCTACTAAGCTATATCTACATAAATAGAATCCTGGTAAACATTATATAGTAAAATTTAGTATTTGTTTTAAAATTTAGTAGACCAACCTGGGGTGCTTTAAAATACAGTTAAGCCTTCCAAAAATGCCAAAATTTTCAAGTGCTTAAAATGTGGAGCCACAATATTATGTTGTTAATTAAAAGACCAAAGAGCCAATTGCCAATCACATTTTACCCAAATCTGTTTTATCCAAAGGTTTTCCTATGTAATAGGACAGGTTATATCATTTGTGTTTAGTGCTATGGAAATACTGAATTTGATCTTTATCTTTAAATTTACTAGAAGCAATTATAATAATAAATGAGAATTAAAATTCTTACATTAATAGAATTCAAGTAGCAAATATAGAAATCTAGGTGCCCCTTCCTGTTCCTTCTTTACACCATATGCTTTTTATTTTCCATTTGTTTTGATCCCACAGCTCAGCACATGAATAGGCAAAATGTGACTAAGTAAACATAGGCATGCCCTGGCTGGTGTAGCTCAGTGGATTGAGCACGGGCTGGGAACCAAAGGGTCCAGGTTCAATCCCCAGTCAGGGCACATGCCTAGGTTGCAGGCCAGGTCCCCAGTGAGGGCCATGTGAGGAGCAACCATACATGGCTGTTTCTCTCCCTCTCTGTCTCCCTCCCTTCCCCTCTCTCTAAAAATAAATAAATAAAATCTTTGAAAAAAAAAAAAAAAGGCATGCATTCCTTGTACTGGAAAGAACAAATACAGATGTTTGCAACTGCTTACTTTACAGAATAGTCTCTCAACACACAAACTTAAAAGGTGTGCATAGGAGTGGGATAACTTTTTTATTTCACAATATTATATAAGTGAATATATCTTTGTTGTAAGGAAATTGAACAATATGAGTTTTTTTTAAATCAGTCTAGGTTCTGTTTCTATTCTCCTTAAACAGTTACATTTCTATTGTCCACCCTAAACATTTTCTGTGATTGAAGATTCCTAAGACTCAAAGGTCAGGAAAATTCCCAAACATTCATTGGGACTCAAATAGTACTTAGAGTATTCACAAACTACAACTAAGTCACTAAATAACAAGTAATATGCTGGTTCCCAAATGACCAAGAAGCCGTACAAAATAAATACAAAGCATCTTGGGGGAAAAAAATCCAAAATCACTTCTTACAAGTTTAATTTTAAGTAAGTCAGTCCATTTTCCCATTATTCATTTGAGATCTTATTAAGCATTTCCCAAGTCCCAGGCAGGGTATTGAGGACCTATACATTAAAAAAAAAAAATTCCCCTCTTCCTCTTACAATAAGAAAAATAATTTATTGTATGTATATAAAAGTTATTTAGTCAGCTGGGCAAAAACAGGAAAAGAATTCACGTGCTCAACATCTGCTTAGTACTACTATATATTGGTACTGTGGCTAGGTGTTGTCTGAGTTCTCTGGATGAATAAAAGCTGAGGAAATAAAACTGGATGAAGGTAGATTAAAACCTCATATAGGTGCTACCAAAGCTACAAAAATATTTAGTTTAAAAAATAATGGCAAGATATACATTTTAGAAAAATGACTGCATAGCACTATAAAAGGGTTGAATAGGATAAAACACAGAGATGTGTTATGAGAACTTTTCTATCTTTTCCATTTAATCAGTCTCACCTCCAGAACTGGCATACACTTTAGAAAACTTTACTAATTATTACAAAGTTATATAATGTATTATCTGGGTAAAATAGGATTGTGAAAATTTCCATAAAAAGTTGGGAATCTGGTCATTGGAAATGTAACCTCCTCTATCATATTTCTATTGGGGAAATTAGATTATCCTTTCTAGAAACAGAAATAATCAATAAAATTTAGTGCCATCTGTGTAGTCAAATCTTTAGGCCTCAAAAATGTCTTCATGGACTACTAAATATATTAAAAGAAATCTTTGCAGAGTAACTAGGTTTATAGTTGCATAAAAATGTATGAAGAATGTATATGCACCAATATGAAAGACAGCATGGAACAGCAGTAGTTAAAAATATATGCTAAAAAAACTAGACTGCCTGGGTTTGAATCCTAACTGCTCCACACTAGCTGTTATTTCAGGTAAGTTATTTAACTTGTGTCTCAGTTTCCTCATCACTAAAATGAGGCCTATAGTACCTATTAAACAAGTTGGGGTGAGGATTAAATGAACTAACGTGTTAAAATACATAAAAGATATGAGTTTTGTTTAAAAATTAAACAGGCAAGGGTCATGTCATGAAGCCTTCTTTATAAAGAGCCCCTTTTACAGACTGTTCATTTTCACTTTATTGTATCTCTTTTGCTTACCTGTCTTTAGATTATAACACTACTAGCTTTAGAAAAGACAACTGGTTGAGGAGGGCTGGGGTGGTAGGGTGGGGTGGGGGGAAAAGGCAGAAAACTATACTTGAACAACAATAAAAAAATTAGTATAGCAAAATAAACCATGAAAAACAGAACGAACATAAAACAAACTGGAAAAAATATGTGAAACAAATGTTTACATAGTTGAAAATAACATCATGTGACAATATAAAAAAAAAGAAAGAAAAGACAACTGGAGGGATTCTTACCAACCTGAGGAACCTGAATCTTCTGAAACCAGTTTTCTAAGAGCCTTACCAGTCCTAACTTTTTAAAAGATTTTATTTTTAGACAGAGGGGAAGGGAAGGAAAAAGGAAGAGAAACATCAGTGTGTGGTTTTCTTCTCATACACCCCTCTACTGGAGACCTGGACCACAACCCAAGCATGTGCCCTGACTAGGAATCAAACTGACAACCCTTTGGTTCCAGGCTGGTGCTGAATCCACTGAGCCACACCAGCCAGGGCTCCACATAATTTTTAAAAGTAACATCTCTAGCCCTGACTGGTGTGGCTCAGTTGGCTGGGCATCGTACTGCAAAGTGAAAGGTCGCCAGTTCGATTTCACCAGGACAGGGCACAAGCCTAGGGTTGCAGGTTCAGATCCCAGTCAGGACACACGCAAGAGACAACCAACTGATGTTTCTCTCCCTTCCCCTTTCTCTTTAAAAAAAAAAAAAAAAGTCTCATGACTCATTTATGCTTATAATTACAACTGAAAAAGGTGACAATGAGAGGTACCTTATGAGCTGTCATAAGAACTCCTTCAACAGAATTTACAATCCTAAAAAATTTATTTAAAGTTAAAATCCAGGGAAATATGCTGCTATAGTGCTTCCCTGAGGTTATGCACTTTTATCACTATTACTTTACTTTTCAGAACCTTAATAATATTTAATATTAATATATATGACTCATATATATGACTTTCCTTTTATACGAAGGAATGGAGAAACTTACAAAAATCTGAATTGAAAATTAGACTTCACTTTCAAGGATAAAAAGATCAAACCTCATCTTTAAGAACAGTGGTGAAGATCTAAACAATTCTTTCTTATTTCTTTTTTTTTTAATCTGAACAATTCTTGATCTCCCCAAGAATAAAAAGGAGTTCATATACTAAAGATTGACTGTTCTGAAGCCATAGTAACAAAGAGCCACCAGAACCAGTATAAAATTACTTCATCAATACCTGACAGTTCTATAGCTATGAAACAATAACCAACTTTAAACCCACTCAAACAACTTATCTCAGTGACTGCTTCTGCAAACCAACCTGTCAGTGACAGCCCCTCACTTCTGAGAGCCAGCCAACTGGGAACACATTCACTTCGACAAACACTTCTGAAAATGAAGGAATCAGTAACTTTCTCACTTCCACGGCTGATGCCAACCCGCCATGGCTGTAAAAAATCCACCAAGTCCTAAATGAGTCTCAAAAACCCTGTAAGATAGGCAGTTTACTATATAACTTAAAAAGTGATTTAGAAAACAATAATATGTGTAAATGAAGTATACACTGGCCTGAGACACAATTTTAATAACCTCAATTTGCAGTATTAAAGTAATTTTGTTATCCCACTAATTATTTTCATATGGAGTATCATCCACGACAATAAACAATATGAACAGTGAAATTATATTCCAATAGTTCCTGCTACCTGGTTATTAACATACTATTAAACAGGTTAAGAAAAAGTTTCCCAGTCCTAAACACAACTATCCTTGGTAACACTCAGCTGACAGCAAATGTAGTGTTTACTGTTGCATTTGGAATAGTGCCTAGAGTTAGTGTGAAATGAGGACATTCCCACTGCTGAGTTTTTTTTGGCTATGTCATCAGCTCACATCTGATACAGAATAACGTGGCCAACATGACAGCAAAAGCGATCAAAACATGTTTGTTAACTTACTGAAAGTTTCAAAAGTCTGTCAGCCACCAGTATACACTTTAAAATAGTTCATTAATAGTATGTGAAAAATAAAATGAGCAGCTATACCTAGTGATACTATAATATGTGCCACAGGCTTTAAAGTTAAGAAATTGTGAGTCTTTACTGATTAAAAGTCCCAATATCAAAGTTTAATTTAGAATTACTGTAATACTGAAGATAATTATCCTAAAATTAAAATGAAATATAAAGAACAGGAAATCCCTGTTGCTCTTACTGGACTCTAGCTAGTAAACTTCAGACATTTAAGGAGAAGTAACTCAATACTGATACTGATAGTAGTAGTCTGTATTTTAAAAAATATAGTAATAAAAAATGTTTCTTGCAGCTTGGAAAGTAAAACCTTTCATTCCCCCCACCCCTACCCCACCAGAATGCTAGAGGAACCCAATGCACCATCAGCTGAGTTAATGTTAAATAGAATAGCAGAAAAGACATTTGGACTTGCAGTTAAATACGTCTCACCATGTGTATTTACTGCTGCTTCCTCACAAACTAAGTTTATTAAAGGCATTTTTATTTTTTAAAAGTCATGAACCTAGAAGGACAAATGCGAAAAAAAAAAAAACAAAAACAAAAACAAACAAACAAAAACCCCCCACAACATTTTGGAAGCTGGAAACCAGAGGGATAAGTAGTAACTAATTTAGAAGACTAAGCCCAGGTTGGTGACCACAAGCAAAGGAGTAGGCTTATTTCCTTCCACAGACCATGGAAAAGCTCAGAAACTACGGGCACCAAGTACAGGTGGTGCTGAGAAAGGAAGACTGGCCCGAAGTCTCCATAAAGTATAGGGAGACCCCCAGAACCCCTCCCCATGCTAACAGAAGACTGGAGGCTAACTCTTTGCCATGGTGAAACTGAACAGAATTAAGTGTGGGAAAACCAAACTGAAAACAGGGAAAATCTCACTACTTAATGGAAAGATCCTGCACTTCTTTCTTCCTCCTGAGTCTCAGAAAGCTGGCAATTCGGACTATACACAGCAGGTAGAGAAGAAAAGATTCTTTGCTGAAGTAGCTGACCATCCCCCACAGCAAATAAAAGTCAACTATATATACACCTTCATGCAGTAGTTTAAAAGAAAAAACTTAGAAGATATTAACAAATGGAGATACCCCAATCAGCCCAGCCCAACCAGGTCACCACACAGTAACACCTAACAGTTCACAAATTTTGCCCTTCCATAGAGAGCTGAATTTTCAATCTGCTTTTTAGCACTTCACTCTTAAATGTAAGTGGATAGATCTTCAGACATTTAAGGGAAGCCTAGAGGCTAAAAAACAAACAAAAACAAAACAAAAAATCCTAGAACACCTTTTAAGCAAAATAAAACCTCAAAAAAATATAATAGTCTCAGAATTTTAAGAAAAGATATGGGACCCATAAAATAAGGAAGACAAAAAAAGGGAGGAAAGGACATTCAAAAAACAAAAAATTGTGCTTTTGAAAAATTAAAACTATGACAGCAAAGAGGAAATGCGTGCACACACACACGTATATGTATATGAGCGATAAGACAGAACTGAAGATACTTCCCAGAAAATAGAATGAGAAAAAAATATGAAAAATAAGAAAAAAAAAATAATTAAAAGACCAGTCTAGGAAGATCAACATTCATATAACAGGAATTTTTAAAAGACAAAACAGAATACATTATTTAAGAAAAAATTCTAAAACTAAAGGACACAAGTAGACAGAACCTATTACTGGCTAACACAATAGAGGGGAAAAAAGCCTGCACCAAAGCCTATCACTGTGAAATGTCAGAACACGGGGCAAAGGGAAGGAGCCTACACAGTTTCAGAGCACTTACACAGTGTTATTGTCAATTACACCTCAGTAAAGCTGGGAGGGGCGTGAGGAGATTCCACAGAGGGAAAAAAAATCATCACAAGGAACTTCTGAATAGCAGCACTGGAAACAAGAAGACAACGTCTTCAAAATTCTGAGGAAAATTATTTTAAACTTCTAACTCTACACTTAGAGATAGTATCATTCAATTATGTTAACTAAACTTACTGTGGTAATCGTTTTACTATATACATGTATCTAATTATTATGCTGCACACCTTAAAGTGGTACAATTATATCAATATAACTGAAAAATATTACCTAGGAATAAGTCTACAGGAAGACACGTGTGATCTCTATACTGAAAACTAAAAAGCACAGATGAGAAAAATTAAAAAGACCTAAATAAGCAGAAAGATGAACATATCCGTAGACTAAGGGTCTCAATATTAGTAAGATGTACACTGTCCCCCTTGATCTATATATTGAATACAATTCAATAAAAATCCCAGTAGGATTTCTGTGGAAATTGATAAGCTGATACTAAAATTTATATGGAAAATGCACAGTACGAAGAACAGCCAAAAACAACCTGAAAAAGAACATAAAGTTGTAAGCATGCACTACTAGATTTCAAGACTTACCACAGGCTATAGTTAAGACTGTTATTTCTACAAGGCTACAAAAACAGACAAATGGAACAGAAGTGTGTCCAGAAAAATTACATATAGGACCATCTAGTTTACAACAAAGGCAACAGTGCAATTCAGTGGCAGAACAAACAGTCTTTTCAATACATGGTACTGCAGCAGTTACTAGATACCCACACTGAAAAATCAGCCTTGATCCATAGCACTTCGTTTACAAATGAATCATGAACCTAAGTGCAAAACTAAAACTATAGTTTCTAGAAGAAAACATGGAAGAGGATCTTCATTGTTGGAAGGAATAAAAGGCATCCAAATTTGAAAGGTAGAAAATCATCTCTTTTTCCAGACATGATCTTAAAGTAGAAAACCTAAAAGATTCCAGATAGAACAAAAACTGTTAGAATAAACAAATTCGGCAAAATTGTAGGATACAAAACATCCAAAATTCAGATGCCAAAAACAGGTTGCATGTCTACATAGCAATTAATCCATAAAGGAAATCAATAAAACAATTCCGTTTACAAAGGCATCAGAAAGCATCAGTGTAACAAAGAATGGCATCAGAATAAAACACTTAGGAATATTCTTAACAAAGGAGGTAAAAGACTTGTACACTGAAAACTACAAAACATTCTTGAAAGACATTATAGACAACAACAAATAAATGAAGAGACATCCCATGGCTCACGGGTTGGAAGACAATGTTTTTAAGATGTCAATATTACCCAAAGTGATCTATAGATTCAATGAAATCCCTATCAAAATCCCAATTATAATGTATGCAGAAATAGAAAACTCTGACGGAGTCTGGCCAAGATGGAAGCGTAGGTAGAAACCCTTAGATTCCTCGCACACCAAAAGGAGGATAACAACCAATCTAAAATCAATAAACAACCAGAAGTGCCAGAAAATCAAACTGCACAGAACTCCGACAACCACAGAATTAAAGAAATAGTCAAACAGAACAACCAGACCAGTAAGGTGGCTGTTGGAGAGGACCCAAGGCGAGGCGGAGGATTGTGGGGCCAGGGTTGACTTAAGGAGAAACTGAGACTCAGAGCTGGCTGTGGACTATGGTGGTTGCCATGGTGGGAGAAACTCCCAGTCTCACATGAGAGTCAGTTGAAAAGTGGGCTAGAGTCGAGAAGGGGAGCTGCACTGTTCCCTCTCTGGCCCCTCCCCAACAAGCAGCACCACAAGGAGGGTTGCCCTGCTCAGGTGAATACCTAAGGCCCAGCCTGTCCCCTTACAACTCAACAAGGGCCCCCGAACAAAGAAATAGGGCCAAAATGAAAGAACAGAGCGAAACTTCAGAAAGAGAGCTAAACAATGAGGAGATAGCCAACCTATCTGATGGAGAATTTAAAGCCTTGGAAATCAAAATGCTCACAGAACTGATTGAGCTTGGTCAAAAAATGAAAGATACCCAAAATGAAATAAAGCAAAATATTCAGGGAACCAACAGTGACAGGAAGGAAACCAGGACTCAAATCAACGATTTGGAACAAAAAGAAGAAATATACATCCAACTGGAACAGAATGAAGAAACAGGAATTCAAAAAAATGAAGAGAGACTTCTGAACCTCTGAGACAACCTGAAATGTTCCAATATCCGAAGTACAGGGGTGCCAGAAGAAGAAGAACAACAGCAAGAAATTGAAAACTTATCTGAACAAATAATTAAGGAAAACTTCCCCAATCTGGCAAAGGAAATAGACTTCCAGGAAGTCCAGGAAGCCCAGAGAGTCCCAAAGAAGTTGGACCCAAAGAGGAAGACCAAGGCACATCATCATTAAGTTACCCAAGATTAAAGACAAAGAGAGAATCTTAAAAGCAGCAAGAGGAAAGGAAAGTTACTATAAAGGAGTGCCAGTAGGCTATCAGCTGATTTCTCAAAACAAACCTTTCAGGCAAGAAGGGGCTGGAGAGAAGTACTTGAAGTCATGAAAGGCAAGGACCTACCTACATTCAAGATTACTCTATCCAGCAAAGCTTTCATTTAGAATGGAAGGGCAGATAAAGTGCTTCCCAGATAAGGTCAAGTTAAAGGAGTTCATCATCACCAAGCCCTTATTGCATGAAACGTTAAAGGGACTTATCTAAGAAAAGGAAGATCAAAACTATGAACAGTAAAATGACAATAAACACAACTATCAACAAATGAACCTAAAAAAATAAAAGAAAAAAACCCAAAAACTAAGCAAACAACTAGAACAGGAACAGAATCAGAGAAATGGACATCACATGACAGGTTTCAGTGGAGAGGGGAGAGGGAGGAATAGGGGGCTTGGCAAGAAGCCCCCTATTCGTACAGGCAAGAAGAAGCATAATTGGTAGGCATTAAATAGACAGGGAGAGGTCAAAAATGGTATAGGAAACAGAGAACTCAAAGAACTTATATGTAGAACCCATAGACATGAACTAAGGAGGGGGGAATGCTGGAGGACTGGGGGGTGCAGGGTGGAGAGGGGACAAAGAGGGAAAAATTGGGAAAACTGTAATAGCATAATCAATAAAATAAACTTAAAAAAAAGAAGAAGAAAAATTCATACAAAATCTCAAGGAACTCCAAGAAGCCAAGACAATCTTGAAAAAGAACAAGACTGGAGGCCTCATGTTTCCTGATGTCAAAATGTATTACATAAAGCTACTGCAATCAAAATAATGTGAAATTGGCACAAAGACAGACGTATACAAGGTTGTCCGGAAAAATTCCAGCCACTGTTAATGACAACGGTTTGCACAACAATGTAATCTGGAAGCCAAGGACAATGAACTGGAATGTGAATGTGTGAACAATGATGACTTCACTGTAATAGTCAGTGGGGACAATATACACTGTTGAATGAGCATATGCACTGTGTAGCCATCACATGCAAAATGACTGAGCAAGTAAAGGAACAAATACACAAATCTTGCGTTAAGCTTGAATATTCCTCTCTGGAAACTACTCAGATGATTCAGAAGGCTGCAGTTATGGGTAACTAGTAATTGGCAGCTTCAACACGACAATGTGCCCGCTCACGCATCATATCTTGCATCAAGTTTTTTTGTGAAACATCAAATTACCCAAATGACTCAGCCCCCCCCCCCCTACAGCACAGATTTGGTGCGCTGCGACTTCTGGTTTTTCCCAAAGCTACAATCACCTTTGAAAGAGAAGAGATTTCGAGCTGTTGAAAAGGTTCAGGAAAATACAAGGGGGAAGCTGATGGCAATTAGAAGAACTGTGTGAGATACCAAGGCGCTTACTTTGAAGGGGACTGAGGTATCACTGTCTTATGTACATGGTTTCTTATATCTTGTATCTTCTTTAATAAATGTCTTTATTTTTCCTATTTACATAGCTGGATACTTTCTGGACAGACCTTGTCATATACTTAAATGGAAAAGAACAGAGAGCCCAGAATATAACCCTCATGTGTATGATCAAATGATTCTGACAAGAGTGCCAAGACTATTCATTCAATAGAGAAGAGTTTTTTCAATAAATGATGGGAAACATGGAAAAGAATGAAGCTGGACCCTTACCTTACAGCATATATAAATATTAACTCAAAATGGATCAAAAATTAGGCCCTGGCTGGTGTAGCTCAGTGGATTGAGCGCGGGCTGGGAACCAGAGGGTCCCAGTTCAATTCCCCATTAAGGCACACGCCTGGGTTGCGGGCCAGGTCCCCAGTGAGGGCCATGTGAGAGGCAACCATACATTGCTGTTTCTCTCCCTCTCTGTCTCCCTCCCTTCCCCTCTCTCTAAAATAAGTAAAAAATCTTTAAAATGGATCAAAAATTAAATATAAGACCTAAAATTATAAAACTCAATTAAGAAACCAGGAGGAAAGCTTCATGGCATGGGGTTTGGCAATGATTTCTGGGATATGCTATCAAAAAGCATATCAACAGCAACACAAAAACTGGACAATATCAAAATTTAAAATGTTTATGCATGAAATGATACTATCAATAGAGTGAGAAGGCAAGCCAAGGACTGGGATAAAATACTTGCAATTCATACATTTGATGAGGGTTTAATATACAGAATATATACAGAACTATAATTCAATAACTACTAATTAAAAACTAGACAAAGGACTTAAAGACATTTCTCCAAAGAAAATATACAAATGTCCAACCAGAATATGAAAAGATGCTCAACATCAATAGTTATTAGGAAAATCTAAATCAAAACCACAATGAAATACCTACCACTTTATACCCGTTAGGATGGTTATTATCAAAACAAAACAAAATAAATGCTGGTAAGGAAATGTTGATTGCTCTCAATTAATATCTTGATTTGATCACTATCAATTTCAACTTGTCTACCTGACCGTGGAGCACCATCTAGAGAGAAATCTACAGCATGAAACTTCTCAAACCACAGCATCTTCTCCATACACTACACAAATCTTTTTATGCAATTCAGTTGCATTTTTACCTTTCTTGAAATGAAAAGGCATAATATACCGAAACTGTTGCTTATTTTATTCCATCTTCAATATTAAAATGACTATACGAAAATTCACCAGTTTTGATAACTTTTTTTAATGCCAGCTATCACAATACAAGTGAACAAAACTGTTTTGGATCCCTGGCTGGTGTAGCTCAGTGGATTGAGCGCGGGCTGGGAACCAGACGGTCCCGGTTCGATTCCCAGTCAGGGCACATGTCTGGGTTGCAGGCCAGGTCCCCTGTGAGGGCCATGTGAGAGGCAACCATACATTGCTGTTTCTCTTCCTCTCTGTCTCCCTCCCTTCTCCTCTCTCTAAAAATAAATAAATAAAATCTTTAAAAAAAAAAAAAAGATTTCTTGGTTCACCAAAAGACATCATTAAGACAGGGAACGAGCAAGCCATGGTGGGGCAGGGGGGACTATATTAACAAAACATATATCCAACAAATGATTTGTCTACATAGTATAGAAAGAACTCATGAAGACTAATAAGAAAAAGACAAAATGACAAAAATGGGTAAAGACTTGAACTCATACTTCATAAAAGAGAATATCCAAATGCAGGAAATACATACAAAAATAAAGATAGGTATTCAACTTCATTAGTCATTTGGTAAATATAAACTTAAAACACAATACCTAAACTGAAAAGGACTGGCATTGATGCAAAAATACAGTAACTCTTATAGAGTGCAGCTGGGAAGGTAAACCACTTTAGAAAACCATTTGTTGGTATCTACTACAGCTTTACATACGCATACCCTATGACTCAGAAATTCCATTTCTGATACATACCCAACAGGATTTTATTTTCACCAAAATACCAGGAGGTTCATAGTAGCAATATATTGTATATACAGACAAAATTTGAAGTTACCAAAACAGCCATCAATAGATAGGTAAAGTGGAACAGTCATTTAATAGAATACTATTACTAGCAATGAGAATAAGTGATCTAAAACTACACATAATAAAATGGATAAATCACATAAATAGAACTTTGAAAGAAGCCAGACACAACACAGATTTATGCTGTATGAATCTATATATAATGAAATTCAAGAATAGGCAAAACTAATCTACAGTGTTAGAAATTAGAATTATTCCATGGAGTAGGAAGACAGTTCTGGAAGGGAACACGAGAAAGGGTTCTTATAATGCTAGTAATGTTACTTCTCTTGATCTCGATTCTACACCAAGATATATGGATGCCCCAGTTTGTGAAAATTCATTAAGCTGTATACTTATAACATATACACTTTTTCTGTATTCATGTAATTTGATAACATTTAAAATGTCATATTTTAATTAATGAGTTTAAATACGATAACCTTGTGTATTTTAACATTTCCAGGAGAGATTTATACTTCTGTCAGAGTTCAGAGATAAATTACCGATAAGTACTTTAGAGAACTAAGTACAATAAATGGGGTGGGGAGATCAATCAACTCCACCCAAAACAAGGAACACACAGGAAAGAAAAGTATAGGATGTGGCTCAACTGAGATTATTTATATAGTCATATTACAACACTGAAAGTTAATCTAAACCAAAATTAGAACTAAACTATCAGAAGGATAAGAGAGCTAACAAATGTGTTTGCGGAATGTGGTGTTACCCTAACACAAGAAATCCTTACCTCTCATTGTAAAATTTCAAAAATTAATAACTAAAAAATAAATTTTAAAAACAGCAATACAAATATTTAGAAATATAGAAGGAAATACCAAAACACAAGGTTGAAAAGTTTCAAAGTAGCTGTCTTTCAAGAGAAGTGTTCATGGGTAGGAAGAGGACAGTGCAAGTGATTATAATTCCTGTAGAATTGCTAGACTTTACAAATCATTTACATGAATTACTCTGACAACAATTTAAAGAGATAGATTTGTTAATAACAAGTATGTAGCATTTTGACCTCTCAGAGAGTTCCTACTATGTAACCATGCGCTACAAGTAATCCATGAATGATTTGTTATGGCTAACCTAAGAATGATGAGAACCTTGCCCCAGGATAAGACATCCTATGGGTTCTTGAGGAGCTCAAGCTAAAAAGCTTGTATGCTTTTGGTACTAAGAAAATTTGCCTCTCAGCTCTTTCTGCCTTTATTGTAACAAGGTATTGTTAGCACCTCATATGTTTACATTAATGAATGGTGGCAGATAAAACTACTACCCAGTTTTGGGAGTGTACATAAGATATAAGTTAAAAATGATTATGCATAGCCAATTCTGAAAGTTCAGTAGATAAGATTACATCACATACTTTCTCTAGGTATGACACGAAAAGTTAAAAAACCTGAAGAGAAAAATCCCAAAACCAGATAAAGACATAACAAAGAAAGAAAATTGCAGGCCAATATCTCTGATGAACATAGATGCTAAAAACCTCAACAAAATATTGGCAAACCGCATCCAGCAATACGTTAAAAAGATCATACACCATGATCAAGTGGGATTCATCCTGGGGATGCAAGGATGGTAACACATTTGCAAATCAATAAACATAATACACCACATAAACAAAATGAAACGCAAAAGTCACATGATCATATCAATAGATGCAGAAAAAGCATTTGATAAGGTACAGCACCCATATATGATTAAAAAACTCAACAAAGTGGGAACAGAAGGAGCATTCCTCAACCTAATAAACACCATATATGAGAGACCTACAGCCAACATCATACTCAATGGACAAAAACTTAAAGCTTTCCCATTAAGATCAGGAACAAGACAAGGATGCCTGCTTTCACCACTTGTATTCAACATAGTACTGGAAGTCCTAGTCACAGCAATCAGACAAGAAAAAGAAATAACAGACATCTAAATTGGAAAGGAGGAAGTAAAACTGTTATTGTTTGCAGATGACATGATAGTGTACACAGAAAATCCTACAGACTCCATCAAAAAACTACTCAATCTAATAAATGAATTTGGCAAAACAGCAGGATACAAAGTCAATACTCAGAAATCAAAGGCACTTTTGTACATCAATAATGAAATATCAGAAACAGAAATCAGGAAAAAATCCCATTTGATATAGCAACAAGAAAAATAAAGTACCTAGGAATAAACCTAACCAAGGAAGTAAAAGACCTGTATACAGAAAACTATACAACACTGAGGAAAGAAATTAAGGAAGACACAAACAAATGGAAGCATGTACCATGCTTATGGATTGGAAGAATTAACATCATCAAAATGGCCATACTACCCAAAGCGATCTATAGATTCAATGCAATCCCTATCAAAGTACCAATGACATATTTCACAGATATAGAACAAATATCTCAGAAATTTATATGGAACCATAAACGACCCCAAATAGCTGCAGCAATTTTGAGAAAGAACAACAAAGCAGGAGGGATCACAATACCTGATATCAAATTATATTACAAGGCCACTGTAATCAAAACAGCCTGGTACTGGCATAAAAATAGGCTCGTAGACCAATGGAACAGAATAGAGAGCCCAGAAATAAACCCATATCTCTACGGGCAATTAATATTTGACAAAGAGGGAAAGAAGCATAAAATGGGAGTGAAAACAGCCTCTTTAACAAATGGTGTTGGGAAATCTGGACAGCTACATACAAAAACATGAAACTCGATCACCAACTTACACCATACACAAAAATAAATTCAAGGTGGATAAAAGACTCAAATATAAGTCGTGACACCATAAAAGTCCTAGAGGAAAACACCAGTAGGAAAATCTCAGACATTCCATGCAGCAATATCTTCACTTGAACACACTTCTCCAAGGAGGACATATAGAGGAGGGCCCAAAGACCTATGAAAAGATGCTCAGCATCACTAGACATCAGAGAGATGCAAATTAAAACCACAATGAGATACCACCTCACACCGGTCAGAATGGCCATCATAAACAAATCAACAAATGAGTGTTGGAGAGGATGCGGAGAAAAGGGAACCCTAGTGCACTGCTGGTGGGAACGCAGACTGGTGAAGCCACTGTGAAAAACAGTATGGAATTTCCTCAGAAAACAAAAAATGGAACTGCCTTTTGACCTACCAATTCCACTGCTGGGATTATACCCTAAGAGCCCTGAAACACCAATCCAAAAGAACCTATGAACCCCAATGTTCATGGCAGCACAATTTACAACAGCCAAGTGCTGGAAGCAACCCAAGTACCCATCAGCAAATGAGTGAATCAAGAAACTATGGTACATTTACACAATGGAATTCTACGCAGCAGAGAGAAAGAAGGAGCTTATACCCTTTGCAACAGCATGGATGAAACTGGAAAGCATTATGCTAAGTGAAATAAGCCAGGTGGTGAGGGACAAATACCATATGATCTCACCTTTAACTGGAACATAATCAACAAAAGAAAAAAGCAAAGAAAATATAACCAGAGACACTGAAATTAGGAACGATTTAACAATAGCTGGGGGGGGGGACTGTGAGGAGAAGGGTTGTCAGGAACTACTATAAAGGACACATGGACACATAGACAAAACCAAGGGGGAGGGTGGAAACAAGGGAGGGTGGTGGGTTTGGATGGGGTGGAGGGGAGGGGAGGAGAGAAAATGCAGACAACTGTAATTGAACAACAATAAAGTAATTTTAAAAAAACCTGAAGAAAATGATTAATGAATTTAGTAATACAAAAAATAAACAATTATACATAACATAGCAAAAAATATCATAATATAGTTAAAAGTAAGAACCACAAACTGGGAAAACTGTGACTTCTGAAAGGAGGTTATTAATAAAAGAGTACTTCTAAGGCATGATGAAAAACCTATCTGTAGTAAAACAGGCAAAGGACAGGAACAAGCCAAAAAGGAAAAATATACTCTACTACATAGCTGCTTATTCATGGACTCTCTAGGACTTTGAGAAGCTTATATAAGAAAACCACTCTTGTACACAAAATGAGGCAACAACTTTTAAAAAATGTAGGGTAATATTTTTTGTGTACACCAGTAAGAAAGGAGGATACACTGCATACAATTCAACCAAGCATAGAAAAATATATGACAAGCGTCAAGTTTTTTAAACAAACAAAAAAAGGAATTTAATAGCAATCTGCCTATATACTATCTTCTGTACTCCTGTCTAATTAAACACCAAAGAAAGATGCACATTCTTGAGCAGGAGGCTTACATATAAGTAAAACATATTTGGTAAGAGGCATGCAAGACAACTCAAAGAAGCTGAATTAATTTAGATAAGAAATGGGGGGAGGTGATCTAGATTTTGATAGCGTAAATGGCAAGAGAAAAAGGAACAAATCTCTAATTCTTGGCTCTGTTTATATTATATCAAATGGTATGCAATAAAGTTTTATTACTGAAGATGAAAGCAGATCAATAAATGGTATCTCCAGTGACAGTCATTTTCAGAACAGTAAACTGAAGATTTAAAAACCCTTTCTTCACTAATCCATATCTTATTCTGTCAAATGATAATAAAGCTTAACATAAATATTTGTCTTTTTGTTTCAAAATAAAAAATTTCTTAAGTACAGAAAATAGATCTACATTAAAACTGCACAGGACTCAGTAAGATGTTGTCTTGCATTATCCAATTATTAAAGAATAGCGTGGCTGGTTTTTTTTTTTATTTTAAGATTTTATTTATTTATTTTTACAGAGGGGAAGGGAGGGAGAGGGAGAAAAACATCAGTGTGTGGTTGCCTCTCCAGAGCCCCCTACTGGGGACCTGGCCCACAACTCAGGCATGTAACCAGGGCTCGCTCTTTTTCAATTGAAAAAATCTGCCCTGGTTGGTGTGGCTCAGTGGATTGAGTGCCAGCCTGCAAACTAAAAGCTCACGGGTTCGATTCCCGGTCAGGGCCCATGCCTGGGCAAGCCAGGTCCCCAGTAGGGGGTGCAAGAGAGGCAACCACGCATTAACATCTCTCTCCCTTCTCCTCTCTCTCTAAAAAAAAAAAAGTAAATAAAATCTTTTAAAAAAGTGATACTTTCTCCTGTTCTCTTAAAAAAAAAAAAACTTAGCACTGAGTCAACTCATATTCTTTTTTACCATACCACCACCACCATAAAGGAAAAAGCATGTGTCAGACATGCCAAACGAGTCAAAAATGGAAATTTGATGTTACACAACCAAGGAACTGTGAAAATTCTGATTTTAAACACACATGAATTTTAAAATGAGCAAATGTGCCATACAGAGGACTCATTTAGAAAAGGTATTGACAGCAACGGTTTGACTTAGCCAAAAAGTGGTAGGACATACTGCTATGGAATATTATGCCATGTCACCATGGTAAGATGTTACATCCTCACAGTCTCAAAACGGTACTGTTTACAACCTAATTAATGATAGAAGATGATGTAAGGAAGCCACGAGGCATCAGAAGGAAGGGGAAAGGTAATAAAATACAAACTAACACTAAAGGCTAAAATGTCAGGAGAAAAAGAGTAAGCTTATATAACAATGTTTGGCTTGTCCGTAAAATGCTATTCCCAATCCAGAGTATTTTCTTCTGCAAAATTATTCAGAAAATGTGCACTGCTGAAATGCAATTATATTAAAATAAAATAGCTTGAACCCCCACAAGGATTATATGCTAACAATTAAACTTACATTTAAATAACCAAGTGGTTTTTTTTACTGAACCCAAAACCATCTGGCAAATAAAACAAACCTAAATAAGGCCTCAAGTGTTCTGTCACACAAAAGTATATATAAGCCCTGGCTGTTGTGACTTAGCGCTCAGTGGATTGAGCCGCCAGCCTGCAAAGCAAAAGGTTACTGATTCCATAGTCAGGACACATGCCTGGCTTGCTGGCCAGGTCCCCAGTTGGGGGCATGTGAGAGGTAATCGATGTTTCTCTCCCTCTCTTTTTCCTTCCCTTCCCCTCTCTCTGAAAATAAGTAAAATCTTTTTTTTTAATTGAGTATTTTTTTAAAATTTAACTTATTTATTTTTAGAAAGAGGAGAAGGGAGGCAGAAAGAGAGAGAGAGAGAGAAACATCAATG
This sequence comes from Micronycteris hirsuta, assembly GCA_004026765.1. Lineage (NCBI taxonomy): Eukaryota > Metazoa > Chordata > Mammalia > Chiroptera > Phyllostomidae > Micronycteris > Micronycteris hirsuta. The sequence continues at coordinate 65,871 of PVJI01001220.1, forward strand.
TGCGGTTGCCTCTCATGTGGCCCCTACTCGGGACCCAGCCTGCAACCCAGGCATGTGCCCTGACTGGGAATCGAACCAGTGACCCTTTGGTTTGCAGCCTGTGCTCAATCCACTGAGCTACACCAGCCAGGGCTGAAAATAAAGAAAATCTTTTTAAAAATATGTATGTGAAATTTTACCTTTGTCTATTAAAAAATTCTAGTTCTAATTAAGTTTTTCAAAATAAAGATGAAAAACTAGTATCTAAGAGTTCATTATAGTCTTAAGATTTTGATTTCATTTTAATAAATTTACATAAGTAATTTTTGTGGACACTTTGAAAATATGACCTTCCATGTTAAAACAAACATACTCTTAAGGGTTTAAAACTATCAGACAGGCCAGGGATTCTGAAGTAAACCTGGACAATAAGCCTAAATAAATCTCAATATAAACTGTCCTTCCTAGTTCACCTTAGTTTTCATGAGTATCCAAATGTGTCAGCTTACGGCAAATATTAATCTACCAAGCAATAAAATACACAAAGAGAAATGACGAGCAATTACTACTAATGTGGAATGAGATACTTAACATTTCCAAACTAAAAATTTATAAAAGACTAGATGGTTTTCAAAGTATTTGCATTACTGCTCCCACATACAGGAACCATAATTCACAGTGTATTTTAAAAAGATATTAAAATGAACTCTTTTGTTAACTGAAATGTAAAGAAAATAGATTATTATATGGCACGGTCCTAGAATGAAATGCAATAGTTTAACAATGATTATAATTAGAAATGTAACATTTACACCATATTATAGATCATTAATTTCCAAAGACCTAAGTTTAACAAAGTATAATTACTGCTTTAAGCAGTCCCCCTGCTAACTTCATATTTTCTTTAATTTCGAATGTAACAGTAAGACATTTTATAGCAGAGTAAGGAGCACATTCCTGTGATAATGGCAAGACAACTTTCTAAAATTAATTTAGTGTTCCTGAGAGGATTCTGAAGATACTTCAGGACACTACATCAAAACTGTTATTAACATTGCTCAGTGATGTGCTACAGGCAGATATGTGAAAATCAATTTGTATTTTATCTACAAGAATGGATAGGCTAGCTTTTCCTATATGTAATTATTCCGAGTTTGAAAAAATTCTAAATGTATAGAATCAGTGCCTATCAAAGTTACCATCTGAGTCTTATAGCACTATAAAACAGATTACAAGCCAAGACTTCCTAACTTATACGTAAGAAATCAAAAAAGATATTCCCACCCTGACTGGTGTGGCTCAGTTGATTGGGCATCATCCTACAAACTGAAAGGTTGACGGTTCAATTCCCAGTCAGGGCACATGCCTACGTTGCAGGTCTGGTCCCTAGTCAGGGCAACTGATTGATGTTTCTTTCCCTCTCTTCCCCTCTCTCTAAAAGTAAATAAATCTTAAAGTGTACAATTCCATGGTTTAAAAATATGAATATTCCCTTAGAGCTTTTAGCCCTTATTAAGGAATAATTCTGAACAAAAAATTCTCAAGGTACTGATTACTAATATAAGTAAAACAATGTGCTTTTCAACAATTAGTCAAAGGCTTAGAGGATCTGAACAGTTGGTACTTTTGAAAACTCAGATGTGAGGTGGGGCTGAAAATAAAAGAATGAAAATGTACAAATTTATTATTATTATTTTTTAAAGATTATTTATTTTTAGAGAGAGGGGAAGGGAAGGAGAAAGAGAGGGAAAGAAACATCAATGTGTGGTTGCCTCTCACATGGCCCCCACTGGGGACCTGGCCTGCAATCCAGGCATGTGTCCTGACTGGGAATCAAACTGGCGACCCTTTGGTTCGCAACCCGCGCTCAATCCACTGAGCCACACCAGGGCTGAAAATGTACAAATTTAAAAACCATTAAATACCCAGATCCCTTCCGTCAGGTGACTACTCCCATATTGCAGAAGAAAGTTTTTTATACTCTGGGAAAGTTAAACAAGAGAACCTCTAGCTGAGAGCCAGGTAGACCAGTTGGTTAGAGTGCCATCCCAAGATGCCAAGGTTGCGGGTTCAATCCCTGGTCAGGCCACAACAAATTGATGTCTCTCTCTCTCTAAAATCAATAAAACATATAGAGAGAGTGAAAACAAGAAGATTTAAGAGTCTGTTACTGAATAGAAAGACCACAGATTTGTCTCTCTCGTATACTCAATCCAAACACAAGCCTTTGTAACTGTCAGGTAGAAGACTGGAGGATTCTTTTCCAGAGAAACTGCTTAGGAAAAAGGCCTACAGACACTTCGGGGTTCCCCATAAAAAGGACTATACCCTAATTTGTCACCTAAACTTGTTGAAACCCACTAATCAACAAAGTGCACTCACAGTTTCCCACCTGCAGTTTCTCAGAGACTCGCTCTTAAGCATCAGCCAAGGGCCAAAGAAAATCGGAAATTTAAGGAAAACCTCTAAAATGAAAGAAGAAATTAGAAGGAAAAGAAAAAGTAAAAAGCAAATAAAGAGACAAATGCAAAGAACAAAAACAAAACTATAATCAGTATTATCAGATGTTTTACATAATAATAACAGTAAGTAATAAAAACTCAGAGAATAAAACCTTCCAGTTAATAATAACATAACCATAGCTAGAGAAGCACATTGAAACACTTAGGGGTAAAATGGATGTCTAAATCCACTTTAAGAAGTTGGAGAGAAATAAATGAAGCAACATGGTCAAAATGTTAATCACTAAACTGGGTGACAGGTACATCATAGTTCATTTTAAGATTCTCTCCACTTTTGTTTATGTTTACATTTTCATAATAAAGTTTTTAAAATGATAACCAAAATTTAAACCACACACCTAAAAATTGTGAAAGTTAAACTTGAGAAAATTCTCTCAGTGGAGTAGAATAAAAGACCAAAATGTAGAAAATATAAGAAATATGCAAATTAGAGAATCAATCTAACTTATTGCCCAAGTAACAGGAGTTCCAGAGGGGGAAAAAAAAGAATTTAAAGAATTTAATAAAATTTCCAAGAACTGAAGGACTAAAGTTTCCAGACAGAAAGAAGCCTCCAAGTATAATAATTATAGTAAATGATAAAACACCTAAACTGAAATGAGAAACTTATTTGACTATATGGACAACAGTACTCATAGAAGTTTTACAACCCAGTTACAGCATCTGGAATCATAAATAAAAGTGAAAAAGGAAACCAAGTAAAATAGAAAAACAAGAAAATTATTAACTCCAAGAAAAACAAGACTTTCCAAGAAAGGAAATATAAACTACTACACAACTGAGGATGGAGAGAGAGAGAGAGAGAGAGAGAGAGAGAGAGAGTGTGTGTGTGTGTGTGTGTATTCAAAATAAGGAGAAGGTAGAGGAAGGGAAAATGCTGGTGAAAGGGAGTGGTACAGGAAGGTTAAACTCTTAGATGCCGTAATACTAAGTAAAAAAAAAAAAAAGTTAAGCCCTGGCTGGTGTTGCTCAGTGGATTAAGGGCCTCCTACTAACCCGTTTGATTCCTAGTCAGGTCATTGCCTGGGTTGCAGGCCAGATCCCCAGTTGGGGGCCTATGAGAGGCAACCAATCAATGTATCTCTCATACATTGAGGTTTCTCTCCCTTTCCCCCTGCCTTCCTGTCTTTCTAAAAATAAATAAATAAAAAAATTTTTAAAGTTAAAAATTTAAAAATCATTAACTAACAATATCAGCATAATAATATTTAATAATCTGAAGGTGAAAACTGTGCCAGAAATCAAGCAAGACTGGAGAAAGGAAATGTGGGAGGGAATAAGTAAAGCAGGTACTACTCTTTAACATCTTAAAACTAGAAGAATTTTTTTATTTTTAAAACCATGGACACTTATTCACAACAGCCAAAATACAACAACACCTCCAGTGTCTATCAAAAGGTTAATGGATAAAGAAAGTGTGGTATATGATAGCAGAGTAGATAAACATAGCACTCACCTCTTCCAATAAACACATCAAAATTACAACTAAACTACAAAACATCATTCAGAACTACCTGAAATCTGGCTGAATGAAAGTCCTACAACTAAGGAGATAAAGAAGGAGCCACACTGAGACTGGTAGGAGGGGCAGAGACACAGAATTAAAATAGAAAAGTTAAAGACAAATAAATTTGCTTTGGAAGAGAAAATTGTTTTACATATCCAGAGAAAGTCCTAATAGCTGGTCTTAAATATCACTACTGACGTAAATATTTCTTTACATCAATGCAAAATTTTATGTAGTCCTAGAAAACAGTTCCTACATAAACACCTACTTAATACCATTTCCCTTAAACTTTCTTTTTCTGTTAAAAATTATTTTTAAAATTTCATTAAGATTTTATTAACATTTCATACATATAATTTGAAAAAGATCAGAAAATAGATTTTTTAAAGAGAAAATAAAAATTGCAAAAAGTATAGTAAATGTGCCTATTCACCCTTCAACCCTACCCTGACAGAGGCAAAGACGAAGCCTGTCTTAGAAAGCAAGTAGGTAGAGAATGGGGCTTCTCATCTCCAATATTCAACTGGCCCAATCTCCCAGGATTGCGTCAAAGAACCTGCCTAAAATTGCTGCCAAAGCCTGGTGTCCTAACCAGCCAAATTTGTTCCCCATTTATTTATTTATACTGAAGTGGACAAATGCCACCAGATGGCACCAAACCTCAGCCAGGACCAGGTCAGATTTGGATCAGGCAGCTCCAGGCCAACTAGAAATAATACTAGGCTCATATTTTGTATGATTAGAGTTTTTAACTCCACTTACCTCATCATGGTGGAGGTTTACTCACCACCAAGATAATCATTCCAAACATTCTAGAATATGACCCTCCAGATTTAGATCATATTTTAATACTTTAATATGTTGCTATATGTTAAAATAAAATTAAACAATATCATTTATGGTGATGTATATCCATGCATATAAAATGTACATTTCATACATTAACCATTCAATAAAATAGAAAACTATGAATCCATATAGACATAAATAAATAAATTTGAAAAGGTGAGGCTCTGGCCAGGTGGCTCAGATGGTTAGAGCATCATCCAGATAGACCAAGGCTGTGGGTTTGATCCCAGGTCAGGGCACGTACAAGAAACAACCAGTGAAGGCATAAATAAGTGGAACAACAAATCAATGTCTGTCTGTCTCTGTCTCTCTCTACCTTCCTCCCTCTCTTCTTCTAAGAGAAATTTTTTTTTTAAAGATTTTATTTTTATTTATTTTTAGAGAGAGGGGAGGGGAGGGAGACAGAGAGGGAGAGAAACAGCAATGTACGGTTGCCTCTCACATGGCCCTCACAGGGACCTGGCCCGCAACTCAGGCATGTGCCCTGACTGGGAATCGAACCGGGACCCTCTGGTTCCCAGCCCGCGCTCAATCCACTGAGCTACACCAGCCAGGGCTAAGAGAAATTTTTAAAAAATCAAAAAGTTGAGTAGGAATTAACAAAACAGTTCCTCACAAAATACTTATTACAAAGGGGAAGAGTAACTTTTTAAAAGCCTGGCAGACATTCCTAAGTGACCAAAATGGACATCATCAGTAATGAGACAAATCAAAATCATGTGCCACCTAAAATAAACATGAGGAAATTGTACTGACTTAAATTAAGGGACATTCTGCAAAATAATTCTCCTGTAACCATCAAACCTATCAAGGACTTGAAACCTATCAAGGACTTGAAAGTCTAGAAAAGACAAAGGAATGATTACATAGAGTCGGAAAGAGAATACAGAGACAGGACAACTAAAACCAACACATGATTCTGAACTAGATGCTTTTGCTACAAAAGCAATTATTAAGACTACTGGCAAAATAGAATGGGGCTTGAGGATTAGATGGTACTAATGTCTCAATATTAATATCCTGATTGTTGATAGCTATAGTGTGATTATATAGAAAAACCTTGCTTGTAGGAAATAAACTAAAGTATTCGAAGGAACAGTGAGACAGCAGACTGGCAACTTATTCTCAAATGGTTCAGGAAAAAAGTTCTTTTGAGCTTTTCTCTAAGTTTGTGATTGTTCAAAAAAAATTTTAAATCATTTTTTAAAGAGAGGCTTCCAGAGGATATTCATAACTATATTAGAATGACTGCCTAAGGCAGCAATTTTCGATGGATAGGCAGTAAGTTTTTAAAACATGCAATTAATCCCCCCGGCTGGTGTAGCTCAGTGGATTGAGCGCTGGCTGGGAACCAGGCGGTCCCGGTTCGATTCCCAGTCGGGGCACATGCCTGGGTTGCGGGCCAGGTCCCCAGTGAGGGCCATGTGAGAGGCAACCATACATTGCTTTCTCCCTCTCTTTCTCCCTCCCTTCTCCTCTTTCTGAAAATAAATAAATAAAATCTTTAAAAAATAAAAAAATAAAATAAAACATGCAATTATATGACTAGTCAGGAACACTGACTTCTTTTCCCTTAGATTGTCAAATAAAAAAATGACAACAGCCAATATAATAGCTGTCCATGTGAATGAATCAAAATTATACCTATTTTTTGTCAGATCAGCACAAAATATATTTTTGGTGTGCCACAGGTGTTTAGTAATTAGTTTATATGTGCCATGAGATAAAAGAGGTTGAAAATCTCTGGCCTAAGATACTGAAGAAGAAGAGAAAGTAGGAATGGGAATAAAAAGAAATGGATACATAGCCCTGGCCAGGTAGGTCATTCATTGATCAGAGTGCCGTCCCTATACATCAAGGTTGCAGGTTGATCCCTAACCAGGACACATACAAGAATCAATCCTTGAATGCATAAATAAGTGGAATTAAAAATATTGTCCTGGCTGGTGTGGTTCAGTGGACTGAGTGCCAGCCTGCGAACCAAGGGGTCATCGGTTGGATCCCCAGCCAGGGCACACGAGTCGTTTGAGGGCCAGGTTCCTAGTTGGAGGCGCACAAGAGGCAACCACACACTGACGTTCTCTCCCTCTTTCTCCCTTCCCTTCCCCTCTCTCTCAAAAAAATAAATAAAATCTTTTATAAAATATTTTAAAAATTGATGTTTCTCCCCCTCAAATCATTTAGAAAGTTTTTTAAATGAGAAAAGAAAAAAGAAATGGATATACATATACATACCAACCAACAAACAAGTAAAGATATGGAATGGGCAAAATAATGATAAAGTGCAATGAATTCAGAAGTATGATTATTAATTCAAATCTAGGAAGGATAACAAAAAATTGTTTAAATAAATATTGTCATGTGTGACTGAATCTGGAGTAGGGCGCACCTCAGACGTGACTTCATGCTGGAGGTAACCATAGGAGGGAGAAAGGTAACTAAAGACTCACTTTTTCTCCATTTCTGGAAAGCTGAAATAGGTTGCTTCTGGGTAGTGAGGGAATGGTAAGGGACTAATCTTTTTATAAACTTTATAGCGTTTGACTTTAAAAAGGATATAGCTGAATTATTTTTATAAATTAAACAGTTTAACTTAAAAGGAAAGAAGTATCAAGTTAGTAATGTGAAAGCAGCAAGGAATCTGGATCAGCAGGATTTTGAGAGGTAAAGAGTAAGCCAAAAGTCAAGAATCCACATAGGCAAGTCAGTTATACATCACCAGCCATCAGAAAACAGATGAAACTTGCTATTGCAAAGGACATCTAAACTATGAGTTCACTAGCTCATGAGTCCGCTGATATCAGGGCACAGCTGGTCTTGTATCATGAGATGAAGAGTAAATACAGGTGGCTTGAGAATGAAGTAACTAATGACAGCCTAGTTACCAGTTTCCACAATAATCTTCCTTGGAGCTATCGCCACTTTCGATGCCCACATAATCAGTGCATCCCTACTCCCAGGAACAATTCTGACTTAATTACTATTTATAGCCCTTAATCCTCAGACTCAGTTGAATCCTGCATGGTCTAATTACTGGACTCTCCCTCCAGCCCAAATGCCAATGTGAGCCCCAACTATCATTCTGAAATTCTTGTTCTAAAAGTATACTCAGTTTCTGCTTGCCATGGCCACTGTCTTCCTGAAGGCTGTACTCTCTTCCAAACTCCATCTCAGAGGGTCTATCTAATCCTCTTACCAGACAACTTCCTGACAAACCTCCCTGTCTGAACATCCAAGCATCCTGCTTTGGGAGCCAGGGGAAAATATAGTTAAGGCAGACAGAATTAATAAACTTTAGAATCAGGAATGCAAATTAATTTGTGTAACGTTGGATTCAAACTCCGCGTGAGCAATAGTTTTGCCACATATAAAAAAGTCACTCAGTGACACTTCATGTTCTAAGATAGTAGCTCCTCTTTGATTACCAAGTGCTTACTATGTGCCAGGTACTGTTCTAAATTCTTTAAATATATTAACCAATTTAATTCTTAAAACAACCCTATGCGGTAGGTACTATCATCAAATCCATATTACAAATGAGGAAAATGAATAAAAAGAGTTTTAGAAACTTGCACATCATGCAACTAGTAGAGTCTGGATATTACAAATATAGATAAAGAATCAAGCACAAATAACATTCCTTTTTTATTATATCTTAAGAAAATTCTGTAACATAACAAAATCACACTCAAGCAAACCATATGACATTTTAGGCGAAACGTCCAAATTGCTGTCCATCTCGAGCAAGACATTCACATACCTTACCAACCACACTCAGGGAGGCGTTACTTCTGCTGGACCCTGTATATACAGGGCAGGGCATATGTTAATCGCTCAATAAACAGTATCTATCATTATCGTAGTAATTCTGTTAAGTTATAAATTTTCTCATCTGAGATTAGACTCCTCTTGAGACCTGTAACATGCCTGGCCCGTTATACTGAACTGTTTTCTACATGTGTGAGGCTGGCTCAGTCCCAGGCAGTCTTATTTCAACTAAATAGGCAACTCTAGAACTATCTCCACTTCCCATAAGTGGTTCTAAGTAACAACTGTATACTAATAAACAGTAACACACACTATCAGGTCACAATATTTGCAGATAGTTTAATGATTAATAGAATCAGGAAAAAAAATATGATCATCTCCATAGATGTGGAAAAGGCATATAACAGATTTCAATATCCATTCTTGATTTGTAAAACAATTTCTTTTAAAAAAGCCAGATACTTCAACAAGGTAAACAATATACATCTAACTTAAACCAAACATAATTTTTAAATTATTTTTTTAATCTTCACCTGAGGACATTCTTTTCCATTGCTGTTAGAGACAGAGGAATGGAGAGAGAGAAAGAAATATCGATGTGAGAGAGAAATATTGATCGTTGCCTGCTTGTACACACCCCAAATGGGGATGGAACCTGCAACCTGGGTAAGTGCCCTGACCAGGAATCAAACCCGCGATCTTTTGGTCTACAGGACGACGTTCCAATCAACTAAGCCACACCAGCCAAGGCCCAATGTAATTTTTAATAGGTGCCACAATCTCAGTGAATCTCAGTAAAATCAGGAAAAGATAATGATATGCTTTAACATAAGTTACTTAACATTTTCTGCATATTGCAGACAGTATAATTAAACAGGACAAAGGAAAATAAAAGGAAGGAAAAAGAGGAGAGGAGGAGAGGTAAGGAGGAGAGAACGGAAGAGAAAAGAAAAAAAGAAGAAAAAATCATGACTTTCGACTTACCGTATTTTTTCGGAGTATAAGACGCACCTCCCCCCAACATTTGGGAGGAAAATGGGGGTGTGTCTTATAGTCCAAATGTAGCTTGCCTGGCTGTTTACATTTATATTGGTGAAATATTATGTTATTTATGTTATTAAATATTTTGCATTTTTTTGCTTCCAAATTTTTTCCCTTATTTTCCTCCTCTAAAAACTAGGTGCATCTTATGGTCCAGTGCATCTTATAGTCCGAAAAATACAGTAAATGGTTTACTTGGAAATCTACAAACGATCAACTGGATGCCCTAACTGATGTGGCTCAGTGGACTGAGCACTGGTCGGCAAACCAGAGGGTCTCTGGTTCGATTTCCAGTCAGGGGGTGCACGAGAGGCAATCACACATTGATGTTTCTCTCCCTCTCTTCCTCCTTCCTTCTCTAAAACTAAATAAATAAAATCTTTAAAAAAAAAAGAATCAACTGGAAAATTTCCAAATGGCAACAGAACCCAGCTGGGTGCTGGTACAAATTAACACAATAAATTCAATAGGACTCCCATAAACAAATATCTATTTAGAAAATAGAAGAAAATATCCTATTTCAATAGTAACAGTAAATTACCTAGAAATAAACAAACATGCAAAATTAATAACTAATAACAAAGGATGAAGGTACGTACTCTTTAATAATGCCAAAAGTATATATTAAGAAAAAGAATGCTGCAATTAAGTATGCTACCCTGTGTAAAAAAAAGTATCTAGACACAGACCTTACATACTTCACTAAAAAGTAACTCAAAATGGATCACAAAACTGATGTAAAACACAAAGCCATAAAACATATAGAACACAACATAGGAAAAAAATCTAGATAACCTTGGATTTTGCCACTTTCTATTTACATGCCAAAGGCACACACACAGAACAGAACTGATAAATTAGCCTTCATTAAATTTAAAAACATGTTCTGTGAAAGACAATGCCTAGAGGACAAGAAGACAAACCACAAAGTGAGAGAAAATATTTTCAAAAGACACATCTGCTAAGATTTACCCATAATAGAATCAGGCAACCTGGCCAAGATGGAGATGTAGGTAGATGCACTTTACCTCCTCACACAACCAAAAGAAAGACAACAACAAACTTGAAAAATGAAATAGAGAAAAATATACAGGGAACCAACAGTGAAGGGAAACAAACTGGGAATCAAATCAATGATCTGGAGCAGAAAGAAGAAATAAACACACAGCCAGAACAGAATGAAGAAACAAGAATTCAAAAAAATGGCCCTGGCTGGTGTAGCTCAGTGGATTGAGTGTGGGCTGGGAACCAGAGGGTCCCGGTTCGATTCCTAGTCAGGGCACATGCCTGGGTTGCGGGCCCGGGTCCCCAGTGAGGGCCATGTGAGAGGCAACCATACATTGCTGTTTCTCTCTCTCTCTCTGTCTCCCTCCCTTCCCCTCTCTCTAAAATAAATAAATAAATAAAATCTTAAAAAAAAAAAAAAACCTTAAAAAAAAAAGAATTCAAAAAAAAGTGAGGGGAGGCTGAGGAACCTCTGGGACAACTTTAAACTTTCCAACATCTGAATCATAGGGGTCCCAGAAGGAGAAGAGAAAGAGCAAGAAATTGAAAACTTATTTGAAAAAAATAATAGAGAACTTCTCCAATCTGGCAAAGGAAATAGACTTCCAGGAAGTCTGAGAAGTTCAGAGAGGTGGGAACAAGTTGGACCTAAGGAAGCACACACCAAGGCTTATAATAATTACATTACCCAAGATTAAAGATAAGGAATCTTAAAAGCAGCAAGAGAAAAGGAGATAGTTACCTACAAAGGTGGTCCTAAGAAACTTTGAAGGCAAGAACGGGCTGAAAAGAAGTATTCAAAGTCATGGAATGCAAGGACCTACCTCCAAGATTACTCTATCCAGCAAAGCTATCCTTTAGAATGGAAGGGTAGATAAAGTGCTTCCCAGATAAGGTCAAGTTAAAGGAGTTCATCATCACCAAGCCCTTATTATATGAAAAGTTAAAGAGATTTACCTAAGGAAGCAAAGACATTAAAAAATATGAACAGTAAAATTACAACAAACTCACAACTATCAACAACTGAACCTTAAAAAAACAAAAACAGTTCTGGCTAGTGTAGCTCAGTGGATTGAGCACAGGCTGTGAATCAAAGGGTTGCTGGTTCAATTCCCAGTCAGGACACATGCCTGGGTTGCAGGCCAGGTCTCCAGTAGGGGGCGTGCAAGAGGCAACCACACATTGATATTTCCCTTTCTTTCTCCTTCCCTTCCCCTCTCTCTAAAGATAAACAAACAAAATCTTTTAAAAAATAAATAAAAATAAAAAAAAAAAACAACTAGAACTGGAACAGAATCACAGAAATGGAGATCACATGGAGGGTAATCAGCGGGGAGAAGGGAAGGGGGAGAATGGGGGAAAAGATACAGGGAATAAGAAGCACAAATGGTAGGTACAAAAGAGACAGAGGGAGGTTAAGAATAGTACAGGAAATAGAGAAGCCAAAGAACTTACATGTATGACCCATGAACATGAACTAAGGGCAGGGAGGAATGCCAGAGGGAGATTAGCTACAGGGCGGAGGGGAATAATGGGGAGGAAAAAATGGGACAACTGTAGTAGCATAATTAATAAAATACATTTTAAAAATACAAAAAGACTTATTCACAATAAAGAATTATCAAAACTCAACAAGGAAATGAACAACCTGATTTAAAAACAAGCAAAAGGTTTGAACATACATCTAAGAAAGATATAGAGATGGCAAATAAGCAAATGAAGAGATTCTCAACATTAATCAACAGAATTGCAAATTAAAACAATGAGATTCCAGTACATACCTATGAGAATGTTTAAAATCCAAAACACTGACACCACCAAATGCTGGTGAGGGTGTAAAACAACTAGAGCTCTCATTCATTCCTGGTGGGAATGTAAAATGGTACAACCACTTTGAAAGACAGGCTGGCAGTCTCTTACAAAATTAAACATACTCTTACCATACAATCTAGCAATCGTGCTCCTTGGTGTTTGAAAACTTATGTCCACATAAAAACCTGTAAATGACTGTTTATAGCAGTCTTATTCATAATTACCAAAACCTGGATGTAACCAAGATGTCCTTCAACAGGTAAATGGGTAAGCAAACTGTGGCACATCCAGACAATACAGTATTATTTAGTGCTAAAAATTAAATGAGCTCTCAAAAGCCACTAGAAGACATGCAGGATCCTAAATGCATATTACTAAGTAAAAGTCAATCTGACAAAAATAAAATGAAAGTAAAAAAAAAGGCTACATACTTATGATTCCAATTAAATGATGTTCTGAAAAAGACAAAACTATGGAGACAGAATACCAGTGTGGTTGCCAGTGGTTGGGGAGTAGAGGAATTAATAGGTAGAGCACAGAAGATTCTTAGAGCTGTGAAAATACTTTGTATGATACTATGATAGGTGCATGGCAATACATACATTTGTGAATGTACAACAGTAAGAGTGTACCTTAATGTAAACTACAGATTGTACCACTGTTACATGTCAATGTAGGTTTATCAGTTGTATAACAAATGCACCTCCCTCTAGTGGGGAATGTTCATAATGGGTGAAGCTATGCATGTGTGGGCACACTGGTGTATGTGAAAACCTGTACTTTCCTCTCAATTTTGCTGTGAATCTAAAACTGCTCTAAGAAAGTATCTTTTACAAAATACCATTTACAGAGGGAGGTAGAGAAGAGTATATAGGAGATAAATGGTAATGGAAGAAGACTTGACTTGGGGTGGTGAACACACAATAAATACAGTGCACAGATGATGTGTTGTAAAATTGTGCACCTGAAACATGTATAATTTTGTCACCTAGTGTCAGGCCAATAAATTCAATAAAATAAAATAAATAAAATTTATAAATTTAAAAATCTGCCCTGACTGGTGTGGCTCAGTAGATTGGGGTTGTCCCCGCAAACCAAAAGGTCACTTGGTTTGATTCCTGGTCAAACCAGGATGCTGGCCAGGTCTCCAGCTGGGGGCGTACAAGAGGCAACCAATCAATGTTTCTCTTGTGCATTGATATTTCTCTCTCTCCTTCCCTTATCCTCCCTCTAAAAATAAATAAATTAAATCCTTTTCAAAAATTTAAAAATACCATTTACAAATAAGGGAAACAAAATAAGATATCTGGAATAGACAAAAAAACACAAAAGATTTGAATAAATAGAATGTCATAGGCCACTAACTACTAACAAAATCAAATCAGTAATCAACACACTCCTAATAAACAAAATCCTTGGATAAGAGGGTTTCACAGGTGTATTTTATGAAACATTCAAAGAAGAATTAATACCTATCCTTCTCAAACTACTCCAAAAATCTGAAGAGGAGTGAAGGCTACCAAACTCATTTTATGAGGCCAGCATTACCCTGATACCAAAACCAAGCAAAGATACTACAAAAAAATAACGGTAGCCCTGGCCGGGTGTCTCAGTTGGATAAAGCGTCATCCCATGCACCAAATAAGGTTCGATTCCTAACCAGAGCACATGATTAGGTTGCAGTTTAGTCCCCAATCCAGGGATATATAATTCCTGGTCTGGGCACATAGGGAGGCAACCAATCAATGCTTCTCTCTCACATCAATGTGTCTCTCTCTCTCTCTCTCTCAAAGCAATGAAAAAGTGTCCTCATGTGAGGATAAAAATAAATAAATAGCTTTCTGGGTTATGAAAAAGTTATTAACAAATTTAATTCAACAATACATTAAAAAAGATTATACACCTTGATTAAAGGAGATTTATCCCCAGAATGCGAGGCTGGTTCAATGTCTACAAATCAATAAACATGATATATCACATAAACACAATGAAAATCACATGATCATAAAAACAGATGCAGAAAAACCAATTGTTAAAACCCAGCACCCATTCATGATAAAACTCTCAGCAAAATGGGACTAGAGGCAACATACCTCAACATAATTAAGGCCATATATGACAAACCCACAGCCAACATCATACTTAATGGGCAAAAACTAAAAGCATTTCCCTTAAGATCAGGAACAAGACAGGGATGTCTGCTTTCACCACTCTTATTTCAACATAGTACTCGAAGTCCTGGCCACAACAATCAGACAAGAAGAAATAAAAGGCATCCAAATTGGAAAGGAAAAAGTAAAACTGTAATTATTTGCAGATGACATGATAATGTATATAGAGAACCCTAAAGATTCCACCAAAAAACTGTGAGAATAAATGAATTCCTTAAGTAGCAGGATACAAATATCCAGAAATCAGTTGTATTTTTATAAACCAATCACTAACTATCAAATAGGGAAACTAGCCCTGGCTGGTGTGGCTCAGTGGATTGAGCACCGGACTGTGAACCAAAGGGTCACCGGTTGGATTCCTGGGCAGGGCACATGCCTGGGTTTCGGGCCAGGTCCCCAGTAGGGGGCATGCAAGAGGCAAGCACACACTGATGTTTCTCTTCCTCTCTTTCTCCCTCCCTTCCCCTCTATACATAAATAAGTAAAATCTGAAAAAAAAAAAAGGAAACTAAAAAAACAATCCCACTTATAATTGCATCAAAATAAAATAACTAGGAATAAATTTAACCAAGGATGTAAGACCTCTACTCAGAAAATTATAAGACCCTGAAGTAATGAGAGGGAAATAACCCTAACAGACATTAAAAATATACTCTAAGCCAAAAATAAGTAAAGTAGAGATTAATGAAGCAAGCAAGAGAAACAGACTCATGTAAACAAGAGAATGTGGATTATGATAAATGGAAATGACAGCATTTCAAATCGATATTCAGACTTTTTGTTATATGTATCATTTTATATCCTATGAGTTTTGTATTATAGGCTGAACAGATACAACTCTATTTTTGCTCAGTCACAAAACCCACTAAAAGTTCAAATATAGGGACTTTTTCTTAAAAAGCATACACCCACAAGGACAAAGACAATAGCAATTAAACTGTGGACAGTAGAATGCAGATAGAAAAGAAATTAATCTAACTGATCAGAGAAAGCTAAATCTCAAACTGGTAGTGGGAAAAGCAGAAAACCAACATAATTTCCACAAACAATACCCCCAAAATCTGGAGAACTAGAAGCAGCAAATAATTCTGGAAATGGGAGAAGACAGCTAAGAGGAGAAAGACTGCCTGAAAGTTTGTTTACAAAGCAGTTAGACTCTCAGATTCCTTCCTTGACTTTTACACATGCCAGTAAATGGACACTTTTCTCTGGAAAAGGTGAAAAACAATCTTTAAACTGGTCAACATCAGAACAGGCCCAATTTAGGGCAGGACTCCATTCAGTAAACAGAGGGGATTAGGAAAAGTTAATAACCCTGATTCTCCTCCCTCGGTGGCTCACAAAATATACTGGCAGTTAGTCCCTTTCACCCCAGACAAAAACTCTAGGAGTCTTCACTGGGGAAACTCACAGGCCCAAGAGAAAGGCCTAAACATAGAAACACTGGGAGGTTCCATTAGGAAAATGCCAACCATATCACCCTATGAAGTTAGAAGGTGCCAACCCCCACCCATGCACTCAGAATTTCATCAACTTTGTGTTCACTACTCAGATACTGTAAAGTAGGAGATAGTTCCTGCTTCCAAGGAGGATACAATAGGTCACAGGAAACTAATACTCCCACCATAATAATGCAAGGGAGGGAGGGTTGAAAAAATCCTATTAAAAAAAAATTTTTAGAAACCTACGAAAATAACAAGAACTATTTGAACTAAAATTTTAGAAAAAGAAGAGCCTTCTTTGGTGAGCCAGAAACTGATGGCCATTTTCTTTATTTTCTTTTTCTGGGGGGTAGAAGGTAGGGTTTAGGGTGAAAGCACTTACCAACTTTGAGGGTAGGCTGAAAAATCAGACTAGGCACAGAGAGAGGGACTCTACTAAGAGAAAGGAATCAGCCCAATTTTTGGTGGTCATGCCAGGCTGGAATGAAGAACAAGTGGTGCTTAAAACACACTGCCAATTTTCCCCAACGGAAATCTGCTAGCACTAACACAATCTCCCTTCAGATTTTATAGCTGCATGGTGTCCGGGAGTAAAAACCTAAACTCAGAATCTCTGAAGGGCAGAATTCAATTTCCTGTAGTTGTTCAAAGCTCAGGAGACAAAGATTCACCTCTCATAATCAAAACTTCAAATAGGGGCCTTGGCCCATATGGCTCCACTGGTTGAACTATCATCATGTAAACTGAAAGGTCACGGGTTCAGTTCCCAGTCAGGGCACATGCCTGGGTGGCAGGTGCAGTCCCTGGTTGGCCGTGTATGACAGGAAACCAATCAATGATATTCTCTCACGTAGATGTTTCTCTCCCTCCCTTCCGCTCTAACATCAATAAGCATGTTCTCAGGCGAGAATAAAAATAAAATAAAAATAAAACTTTTAAGACTTTTTTTTTTAAAAAAAAAGGCCAGAGAGGGACACAACAAAAGCACAAAGACAACTACAGATGGACTCAGTCTCAATAAAACTGTAATTAGGGGTGTCCAACCTGTGGCCCAGGATAACTACGAATGTAGCCCAACACAAAATTGTAAGTTTACTTAAAATATTATGAGATATTTTTGTGATTACATGTTGCAATGTATTTAATGTATGGCCCAAGACAACTCTTCTTCCAGTGTGGCCCAGAGACACCAAAAGGTTGGACATCCCTGCAACCCACAAGCCCCAACTTAAATTCTTGACTGGCTTGAAGAAAATAGCCTCACATCCTTTCTACTTAAGAAAGGAGCAAAGGAAGTATCTTTGGAGAAAGATATCCTTCTAGACTCTCTATTTTTTTTTTAAAGATTTATTTTTATTTATTTTTAGAGAGAGGGGAAGGGAGGGAGAAAGAGAGGGAGGGAAACAGCAATGTATGGTTGCCTCTCACATGGCCCTCACGGGGACCTGGCCCGCAACCCAGGCATGTGCCCTGACTGGGAATCGAACCGGGACCACTTGGTTCCCAGCCCGCGCTCAATCCACTGAGCTACACCAGCTAGGGCTTCTATGATATTTTTTATACACAATGTCTGGCATGTAATAAAAAACTGATAAGCAGACAGACAGAATAATAACTAATAATCAAGATAAGAAAAACAGTATAAAAACAAATACACAGATGACTCAGTTTTTGGAATTAGCAAACAAGGACTTTAAAATGACAATTAGTATGTTAAAAGGAAAAAGAGGAAAAGATGAGCAGAATGAATTTTAAAATAAATTTTAACAAATAATTTTAACTATATTTTAAGATTAAAAAAAAGCATTTAGCCCGGCTAGTGTAGCTCAGTGGATTGAGCGCGGGCTGGGAACCAGAGGGTCCCAGTTCGATTCCCAGTGGGGCACATGCCTGGGTTGTGGGCCAGGTCCCCAGTGAGGGCCATGTGAGAGGCAACCATACATTGCTTTCTCCCTCCCTTCTCTTCTCTCTGAAAATAAAATAAAATAAAATCTTAAAAAAAAAAGCATCTAAATCTTAAATACAATATCGAGAATTTGGAACTCAATGGGTAGATTTAACAGCCGATTTGGGACAGCATCAAATAGGACTGGTGAACTCAAATTCAGGTTAATGAAAAACATCCAAACTGAAGCACAGGGGGAAGAAGGACAGGACAGACTAGACAGAAGAGAGTTATCAAAGGTCTAATATATATGTAAATGGAAGACACAGGGAGAACAGGGCAGAAGCAGTATTTGAAGAGATAATGAACAAGAATTTTCCAAAACTGATGAAAAAATACCTACACATATTTAAGCTCAGTGAACCAGAAGCAGGATAAATGGAAAGAACACTATGCCCGGGCACACCATAAACTGTTAAAAACAAAGAGAAAATCCTAAAAGTAACCAGAAGAAAGAAGACATTACCATAAAGTAGCAATAATAGTACTGATGACTGACTTGTTAAAAAAAAATTAAGGAGCTCTGACCACTATGAGTTTGTTGGGCATCCTGACAACTGAAAGGTCGCCAATTTGATTCCAGGTCAGGGTACATGCCTGGGCTGAGGTTCAGTCCATGGTCAGGGTGCATGAGACTGGCAACTTATCGATGTCTCTCTCCCTTTCTTCCTCCATTCCCCTCTCTCCAAAAATAAATCAATAGCCCTGGCTGGTGTGGCTCAGTGGATTGAGTGCTGGCCTGCAAACCAAAGGGTCACTAATTCAATTCCCAGTCAGGGCACATGCCTGGGTTGTGGGCCAGGTCTCCAGTAGGCGGCGCTCGAGAGGCAACCACACACTGATGTTTCGTTCCCTCTTTCCCCTTCCCTTCTCTCTAAAAACAAACAAATAAAATCCTAATAAATAAAATCTTTTAAAAAAGAAAAAAATTAAGGAAGCCAATATATATACAATGGATTAATATTCAGGTATACAAATGGTATTCAATATACAAATGGATTAATATTAATACTACGCTAAGTGAAATAGGTCAGTCAGAGAAATGCAAATACTGTATGATATCATTTACACGCAGAATCTAAAAAAGCTAAACTCAGAATCAGAGTACAGATGAGGAAGGGGGTGCTATAAGAGGATAGAGAATGAGGTGGTGTTGGTCAAAGGGCACAAACTTTTAGTTATAAGAGGAGTAAGTTCTGGGGATCTAATGTAAAACATGTTGACTATAGTTAATAATACTGCATTGTATACTTGAAAATTGCTAAGAGTAAATCTTAAAATGTTCTAATGTTCCCACCACAATAGCAAAAATGGTAATTATGTGAGGTAAAGAATGTGTTAAATGTGTTAACTAACCATACCGTGATAATCATTTTGCAATATATACATGTACCAAATTATCACAGTGTACACCTTAAACTTACACAAGGTTATATGTCAACTGTATCTTAATTAAGCTGAGGGGAATAAAATAAAGCAGCCAGAAAACAAGGAAACATTAACTTTAGAGTGCTAAAAGGAAAAAAAAAAGCCAACCTAGAACTCTACACCCAGCCAAAAGAAAAAAGAAAAAAAAAAAAAACCTTCCAAAAATAAAGGTGTCTTCAGGCAAACAAAAGCTGAGAGGGGTTGTTCCCAGCAGACTTGTGCACTACAAATTTTATTGAAAGGAAGTTCTTCAGGCTGAAGGAAATTATCTCCAATAAAAATACCACTGTAGAAAGAAATGAAAAACACTAAAAAGGGAAATATTTAATTAAATACAAAAGAATATCTGTGACACATAAAAATACATACTATAGTCTTGACTGGTGTGGCTCCATGGGTTGGGTGTCTTCCTATGAATCAAAAGGTCACGGGTTCGATTACCAGTCAGGGCACATGCCTGGGTTGCAGGCCAGTTCACCTGCTGGGTGTGTTCGAGAGGCAACTCATCGATGTTTGTCTTGCACTTTGATGTTTCTCTCCCTCTCTCTCTCCCTCTTTTACCCTCTCTCTAAAAATAATAAAATCTTTTTAAAAGTATATACTATAAAATTCAAATTTCAGTATCCACAAAATGAAGTTTTATAGAAACACAGTCACACTCGTTTATTTATGAGTGTCTGTAGGTGCAACAGAAACTATCCGCGGTGCCCTCGTCACTTCACAGTGCTGTGTACCATGGTGCAGCACAAACTGCAGTGCTGCGGTTATACCCGACAGCATTCTGAGTGTCACCCATACTGCTGTACTGTGACATTTTTATTTTTGAGTGAATAACCCATCATGTCAAAACAAGAAAAGTGAGCTTCAAATGCCATACTTGTTAAGGCATGGTGGAGTGTGTTTTTTAATCAAATTAGATGGGAAAGCATTATATTATTATGCAATAACATTATAACCACGCTAAAAGAATACACTATACATGGACATTGCCAGATTACACTCATCACAACAGTACCCAACGCAGAGGAAAGGAATAGAAAAATTAGAAATTTTTAAACTGAATCTCAACACAGCAAAATTTCTTAAATTAAAAAAAAAAAAAAAAAACAAAGAAAGAAACCTCAACCAAACTAAATGTTTAGTGACTCATTTGTCAGACTGCTAAGGGAAGACATTTACTGATGGTGAGTTAATTAAATCATGCTTGATTACAGCAGTCAAAGTAATGTGTAGAGAAAACAAACAAGATTTTTAACCTTTTGGAAAGAAAAGTTGTGCAAGCAAGTTGAGGATATTAGGAGCAACATCAATAGTCAATTAAAAAAACAAGGCAAATAATTTCTAGTGGGTTTCCTTGGCTCTAGATGAGTCAACAGATGTTAAGGATTACTACTCAGTTGTTTAGTTGAGCAGTCAGTCAGAGTTTAAAGTGACTAAAGAATTAGCCTTTATTAGCCTAAAAGTCTGTGTGAAAACAACTACTACAGAAAAGAATATTTTCAGGGAGTGGGAAGGGGAGGACTGAGTAAAAGGAGGTGAAGGGATCAGTCAAAAAATGTAATATGTACCCACAGATACAGACAACAGTGCCCACCAGAGGGAAGGAGGGTGGGGACTGGGTGGAGGTGGGCAAAGGGGAAGTGGGGGTGGGGGGGCGGGTAGTCTGTAGTAGAGTCAATAATAAAAATAAGGAAAAATAATAATAAAGGCATAGGAAAAAAAAGAATAGTTTCAAACCTAAGAAAACTACGAATTTAGTACAACCTGAAGTGTAAATCTGCTTAAAAACATTACAAGTGATGCTGGTAAAAATGTGTGGAACAGAAAAAGACTTAGTTGAACAAATTAACAAAACATGTGAAAATATATAATAAGATTTCAAGCCTATGGTTATTTACTGTATTATTCATCAACAGGTACTTTGTGGAAAATACGTGAATCCATCACAGCTTATTGATCAGTAGTGCTGAAAGATAAATTTCATTCACTTTCATGGATTTAACCATTATCAGTTCCAAAACAGAAGCTGAATAACCTGACTTGCCCCACCACACAGCTGTTCAGTGGCTTGGCAGTTCATGTTTTATTGAGATTTTTTGAGCTCAGGAATGAACTCGAAATTTTTCTAAAGGACACCCGGCTGGTGTAGCTCAGTGGATTGAGTGTGGGCTGGGAACCGGAGGGTCCCGGTTCGATTCCCAGTCGGGGCACGTGCCTGGGTTGCAGGCCAGGTCCCCAGTGAGGGCCATGTGAGAGGCAGCCATGCATTGCTCTTTCTCCCTCCCTTCTCCTCTCTCTGAAAATAAATAAATTATTTAAAAAAAAAATTTTTTTTCTAAAGGAAAAAACAAGCCTCAACCACTATTATAGAACACTGAATGACTTTGGAAATCAGCTTTTGCTACAAGCTTGATAGCGTTTCTTAATGAATTTTAAAGGAAAACACTACTTATATGTGAAACATACTGCAATAAAGTCTGTAATATTTTAATTATAACTAATGCTGTTGGACTAATAGGTAATGTGAAACTGCTTTATATACTTCCTGTTCAATCAAAAGTTTAAAAAAGTGAGGTCTCCATTCCCAAACAAATTTGCAATAAATATTTTCTCAGCTCAAAGGACAGACAGCAGTGTTTCTCAAAACTTGAGCCAAGTACAATAGAAATTTACATAGTATTTTAAAATCCAGTTAACTGTGTAATTTAGGAGCTCCCACCTAACATTCAATTGGAAGTAATTAATCTGCACTATAATGACATGCTAATAACAATTACCAGAAGAATCTAACAGAATTTTATGAATGCCTTTTTTCCAAGAAATGAATATCCATGTAATTAAAATCACATGGCTTATAGACTAATGTCTGTATTTGGCAGTACCAATCTAGTCAAAAAAGACATTTCAAACAGGAAATCTCATTAGAGATCAGTATTAACAGATAAACATTTGCAACAATTTTAATATTAAACAATAACTGTAAACTACATTTAAGTGAAGCATTATCTAAATCCCCCAAATTAATTCCATTCTTCATTAGTAGACTTGCATTACAAAAAAATCATACTCGATTATTTGTAATTTTAATTTTGTCAATGAAGATTTGTAGGAATTGTTTTTTTCTCATTATATAAGTAACTATATAATATATGTGACTTTGCCTTTTGGCCCACAAAGCCTAAAATATCTGGTATATGGCTTTTTACAAAAAAAAAAAAAAAAAAAAGAAAGAAAGAAAAATCTCAGATATCTAGCACGCCTAACTCATCCTAGACACAAGGAAGACTCACAGCAATGAGCATCCCCAATGCTCAGATTACATTCTCAAATACCATTTCCCACTAAAACCAGGGCTCCTTGGAGAAACTAGCTGGTTAGAAATCTAGAACAGGATATGTAAAAGATAAACCTGGAACACTTGGTCATACCGGATAGCAAGATGTTACAAAGACTATGTGGAGTGATTCAAGTTATTCAGGAGCCAACTTGAGGAAGTGCTAACTAGCCAAAGATAGGACAATTTGAGCATCAATTAATATTAATGAATGCCATTGATAAAAAAACTCATCAAATATGTTCGAATCCCTGAATTTCTAATAATAATTTTTATGGTTCTCTTAAAGGATAACAGGAAACTAATCTGCTGTCTTGAAATGATAAAGGAATAGAATCAAGCCTGTATCCTATCTTTTCTACATGAACTGTACTTCTGGATAACCAAACAGACAAGTAGAAGCATCTCTTTTAAAGTATTCCAACTAATAAAGGAGAAATAATAGAATTTCACTATTTTGCAACACCAATAAATTAATATATCTGCATTGAGCCCAACTGCTAACATCATAAAAAGAGAGAAAACCAATAATGTACCACCTGATGGAAGACTATAACACTGCCCATAGTAATGCAAAAGGTATTGAACCAGTGTCTGACCAAGTCTCTGATCCAGCCACCTATTTGCAATAAAATACAAAGGATGAAGGAAAGTGCTTTACTGCAACATGATTGTGCAACCAGGAAAATTCAAACTTTGGCCAGGGATCTTCAACAGAAAAACTGTATGGAAAAGTAAAAGGAGCAAAGGGGTAAACTGTATATTAAAAAGGACTTAAAAGAGAACACAAT
Source organism: Micronycteris hirsuta (assembly GCA_004026765.1). Taxonomy (NCBI): domain Eukaryota; kingdom Metazoa; phylum Chordata; class Mammalia; order Chiroptera; family Phyllostomidae; genus Micronycteris; species Micronycteris hirsuta. Next base: position 89,465 of record PVJI01001220.1, read on the forward strand.
TTTTAAAATGAATAACATCATAGTGTCTAGTAATGCACACTTGGTAATAAGGAATGATTATGATAGGAATGGAAACAGTGGTTATTTGGGAGTGGACAGGGAGGGAATTATAATCAAATGGGACATATGGAGGAATTCTGGGATGACTTTAAAGTTTTATTTCTGCCCTGGCTGGTGTGGCTCAGTGGACTGAGTGCCAGCCTTGTAACCAAAAGGTTGCTGGTTCAATTCCCAATCAGGAGGGCACATGCCTGAGTTGCAGGCCAGGTTCCCAACTAGCTGCCCATGAGAGGCAACCGTACATTGATGTTTCTCTCCCTCTCTTTCTCCCTCCTTCCCCCCCGCTAAAATAAATAAATAAAATCTTTTAAAAAAGAAGAAGAAAAGTTGTATTTCTTGACCTGGGTGGTGTGCCTTCAACGATGTTTGCCTTTTTTAAGTGTGTGTGTGTGAGAGAGAGATAATTCTCCTATTTTACAATACAAAGATCAAATATAATAATCATGTAAAACAACACTACTACTGCCTTTGAGATTTAGAAGACATGCAAAACTAAAACAAATAGCATCGACAACACAAAGGGCAAAAAGAGCCTGAGTTGTTATACGACTCTTGCATTTTTTGAAAAGCAGTAACTTAAATTGTAGTAAATTAGGGATGAAGATTGAAATACCTACGACAATGGTTCTTAACAAAGGGAGATTTTTGCCCCCCAGGGGTCATTTGGCAATGTCTGAAAATATTTTTGGTTGTCACAACTAGGGGAGAAAAGGTTGTTACTATTTATCTAGAGAGCAGTGAGCCAGGGATGCTGCTAAACATTCTATACACAACACATAAGACAGCTCCCACTACCCCACACACAAAAAAATTGTCCCCAAATGTCAATAATGCTAAGGTTGTAAAACTCTGACCTAGGGTGACCACAAAAAACAAGTATAAGCATGCATAACAAATAGAGAAGAAAAGAATGAAACCATTTCACTCTCATAATGTTGAAAATAAGCAAATCTAAACTGCAGTGGCTTAAGTCATCAAAATAATTAGTGGTTATAGGAGAGTGAGGGTACTGACTTGAAAGTGGCACAATGATGCCTCCTGGGGCACTAAAAATGTTCTCTCTCATTCTGGGAAGTGAATATATATGAGGGACTATTTAGCAAAAATTCATTAACTGTACACTTAAGTTATATGAAATGTAATGTATGTTACCTCAATTTTAAAAAAACTATTAAGTAGATAACCACAGATTACCAGACATTTACAGCCAAGTATCTATCATGAAATACATGTAACAGAGTGGAAAGGTCTATCTTAATTCTAACCTGCTTTTCTCCCATGGCCTTCGGGCATAGCTCCTACTATAGATACACTCATTATTGGAGGAATTCTGCTTGAGGCTTGAGCTTTTGGCAAAGATTTGCCAAAGCCTCAAGACCTATTCAGATCAGCAGGAGTCAATGAGGCGAACAGAGATTCAGAGATTTCTTGCTCTTCCTTGGACTCCTGTTGGCCCCTAAGCGTCACACACCTCTTGCCCTACCCCTCCTCCCTTCCCTAGACAAAAAAGATGCCTGAATTCTGAACTCTCTTAGGATGAATCTGTGAAAGCTATGAGCCCTTACCCACCCCATCATCTAGAGCTGATGCCCTCTCAATCAATAAATCTTTCCTTACTCCAAACTATGACATTTGAATACTATCCTTTTTTGAAGCATTGGGCACGTGAACCTTCAACCAGTAATACATACTTATCGAAAACAGGTAACTTGAAGTAAACAGTCTATAAGGGAAAACTAAACTTCATAGACATATACAGGGGTGCGCAAAAGTTAGTTTACGGTTGTATGTATAGAAAATGACATGCAGCCCTGGCTGACGTGGCCCAGTGGATTGAGCACTGGCCTGCAAACCAAAAGGTTGCTGGTTCCATTCCGGTCAGGGCACATGCCCGGCTTGCAGGCCAGGTCCCCATTTGGGGACATGGGAGAGGCAACCTATCAGTGTTTCTCTCTTCTCTTTCTCCCTCCCTTCCCCTCTCTCTAAAAATAAATTAATAAAATATTTTAAAAAGAAAAAGACATGCAGGTTACCATTATCACAATCATTTTATTGTTTCCCATACTTGTGAGTGTAAACCTACTTTTGCCCACCACTGTATATATATATTTTTTTAATTTAATTTTATTTTTGTTCAATTACAGTTATTTGCATCCTCTCCCCTCCCCTCCTCCCTTCCCCTCCAGCCCCCCTCCCCCCCAGCCTACCTCCTCCCCCTTAGTTCTGTCCATGTGTCCTTTACAGTGATTCCTGAATGGATATATATTTTTTTCGTCAGAGAAATAAGATACAGTCGTCCCTCGCTATATCGTGGTTCACTTATTGCGGCTTCACTGTATCGTGTTTTTTTTGTTTTTTTTTTTTTAAATATATCTAATTCTGGGCCTGGCTGGTGTAGCTCAGTGGATTGAGCGCGAGCTGTGAACCAAAGGATCACCAGTGCGATTCCCAGTCAGGGCACATGCCTAGGTTGTGGGCCAGGTCCCCAGTGGGGGCCGTGTGAGAGGCAACCACACATTGCTGTTTCTCTCCCTCTCTGTCTCCTTCCCTTCCCATCTCTCTAAAAATGAATAAAATCTTAAAAAAAAAATATATATATATATATATCTAATTCTGTATCGCAGAGTTTTTGCTATATCGCAGGATTTTGTGGTATATATATACTACTTATGATTTATATACTACTTATGATTTTAATTATCTTTGCCTAAAAAATTAAAAACAAAAAATATAAAAATGTTAATTCAAACATATTAAAAATATTAAATCGAAATAAAATACAGTATGTATTTCATCAGCAGATGAATACTGTACTGTACACAATGGAAACGCAGTACACCACTACTTGTGCAAGTTTGCCAACATGAGATTGTACATAGCACGCTATTGGCAGATGGAATGGAAGGCAACCAACCACAGCACTGTGTTCTGTATCCTGGGCGCTGATTGGCTCAGTGACCATAGCATCAGTCTGTTTGCTCTCCTGCACTCTGCCCATACATTCAGCATCTCTCCTTGTCCACTTCACATTGACATGTGATTGCTGCGCGTAGTGTTGCTCTGCAGTATTGTGTTTTTGTGAAATTTTTATAAAAGTTTGAATTTATTTCAAGCCCTACGATGCCGCCCAAACATTCTGCGCCTTCTAAGGCTTCTGGCAGTGAACCCAAGTGCCAGAGGAATATGCTTACCATCAAAGAAAAGGTGGAGCCCTGGCTGGTGTAGCTCACTGAATTGAGTGCAGGCTGGGAACCAAAGGGTCACTGGTTCAATTCCCAGTCAGGGCACATGCCTGGGTTGCAGGCCAGGTCCCCAGTGGGGGCCATGTGAGAGGCAACCACACATTGCTGTTTCTCTCCCTCTCTGTCTCCCTCCCTTCCCGTCTCTCTAAAAATGAATAAAATCTTAAAAAAAAAAAGAAAAGGTGGAACTTCTTGACATGTTAAAGGCAAAAGCTACGCAGCTGTAGGCCGCCATTACAAGATCAACGAATCTACTGTTCCCTGCATAAAGAAAGACAAGAATATTAGGTCTACAGCAACAAAGACTTTTAACAAGACTGCAAAGAGGGTGGTCACTTCCCGCAATAAGGCCATTGTGAGGATAGAGTCTGCATTGGCCCTGTGGATAAATGACTGCAGAAAGAAGAATATCTCGCTGGATACGAACACCATCCAGACAAAGGCCAAGAAACCTTATGATAGTTTTGCTGAAAGCACAGATGTTCATGACGGTGACGAGGATGAAGACAAGGACTATGACGCAGAATCAGGACTGTTGAGTGCTTCTCCCTCCAGACCAACCCCATTCAGTGCCAGCAAGGGCTGGTTTGACAAATTTCAGAGACACTTTGGACTCAAGAGCATTTCTCCACATGGAGAAGCTGCCTCTGAGGATGTCCACTCACAACCGTTGACGGACGAAGACCTGACGGAGATGATGAAGTCAGCAAGGGAAGAAGAGGATGAGGAACAAGACGAACTACAGGTTGGAGAAGAGGAGGAGATTGGCCTAACACTCAATTGTCTTGCAACCATGGTCAGAATGGCCAAAGAACTTCAGCAAGTGGCTGAAGAATGGGACCCCCAAATGCTTCATTCGTTGCACTTCGTAAATACAATCAGAGTGGCATGTCAGTTTATAAAAACTTTCTCCACACTCAGAAGAAAAAGCAGCGCCAGCAACTCTCCATAACTATGTTCATCACTCAGACAAAGACACCAGTTATGCCTACACCTTTAGCGGAAATAGAAGTTACAGCCCAGGGCGAAGATACTGCACCACCTGATGAAGCACCTGATGAAGTGGTGCCTTCAGAAGAGCTGTAATGCTCTTCTTGGCTGTGCAGTACATTCATCTCATTGTCATCACCTTCATCGCCATCAGTACTGCACAGCTACATAATTCATGATCTTCATCATTCAAGCTGTAGTATACTTCACGGGTGAGTACCCATATAGAATTTTACATGTTGTTAATATTATGTAGGTTTAAGAGTGTAGAAAGTGTTCAAGAGGTCCTGGCTGGTGTAGCTCAGTAGACTGAATGCGGGCTGGGAACCAAAGAGTCCGGGTTCAATTCCCAGTCAGGGCACATGCCTGAGTTGCAGGCCAGGTCCCCAGTTGGGGGTGTGCAGGTGGCAACCAATCACATACACCAGTGTTTCTCATCTTCTCTTTCTCCCTCCTTTCCCTTCTCTCTAAAAATAAATAAAATCTTAAAGTACTACAAAAATCAATGGCATTAAATACTGAACTATATGGTTAAAATGGGAAATTTTATATTATCACAAAAAATATTTTTTAAAACATTTTATTTCTTTCTAGAGAGAGGGGAAGGGAGGGAGAAAGAGGGGGAGTGAAACATCAATGTGTGGTTGCCTCTCATGCACCCACTACTGGAGACGTGGCCCGCAACCCAGGCATGAGCCCCGACTGGGAATCGAACCAGAGATGCGGTTCACAGGCCCGTGCTCAATCCACTGAGCTACACTAGCCAGGTTAAAAAATATTTTTTTTTTTTTTAAAGATTTTATTTATTTATTTTCAGAGAGAGAAGGGAGGGAGAAAGAGCAATGTATGGTTGCCTCTCATATGGCCCTCACGGGGACCTGGACCGCAACCCAGGCATGTGCCCCAACTGGGAATCGAACCGGACTCTCTGGTTCCCAGCCCGCGCTCAATCCACTGAGCTACACCAGCCGGGCTAAAAAATAACTTTTTTAAATAAGTTTTTTAAAAAACCTCTAGAAAGTAAGACCAGAAACATGGGAGGAATTGGTAGAGAGGTAAAAAGTAGTATAGAACTTTTTACCTAATATTCTATATTATCTTTTACCTTGCAAGTATATTACTTTAAAAATAAAAATACCATGCAAAATAGTGTTGCTAACACTAATGACAACTAAAATTTACTGAGTGCTTTTTACAAAGCAGGCACAGTCTAAGTACTTCTACATATACTAACATATTTAGTCCTCACAGTATCCCTGACAAGGTAGATGCCGTATCTCTGATCAAAAAAAACTTAAGGTTAAATCATTTGTCAAAGATCATAGCTGTAGAGCATGAACTAGAACCTAGCTGACTTTCTTTTTTAATTAATTAATTTTTAGAAAGAGGGTAAGGGAGGAAGAAAAACATTAATGTACAAGAGAAACTGGTTGCCTCTTGCAGGTCCCCAGCCTGCAACCCAGGCATGTGTCCTGACCGGGAATCAAACCAGCAAAGCCAGCACTCAATCCACTGAGCCACACAAGCCAAGGCACTGACTCTATATTTTTAACCACTATATTATATTATACTACCTCTCTGTTAATATTAAGATGAGGATTATCACAATAAAACTCAAAGATCACTAAAATACATAATGCCTATTCTCTAACTCCACTGAGAAATAAGTATGAGAAGTGGCACCCTCCATGCTACAGTCTGTAAAGTTGCTTGTAGACTCTAAAATCATAACCCATAAAAACTCAAGAAGTACATGGGCCGGGTGGCTCAGCTGGTTGGAGTGTCATCTGGTCAAGGCACATGTCTAGGCTGCGGGTTGGGTTGGTCTCCCAATGAAGGGAGGGAAGATTTAGGCTGGGGTGGGGAGGAGGCACATGTGCAAGAGGCAACTGGATCAATGTTTCTCTCCCCCTCACCTCTCTGAGCTTGTCCTCAGGTAAGGATTAAAAAAAAAATCTAAAATCCTAGACTTCTTTTCCTTTTAATTAAAAAAGCAAGGATAAAATAAAATTGTATCTTTTCATGATATTCTTAATGTTGATCCTGGTAGAGAGCAGTCATAGAAATAAACACAGGACATATGGTTAAATGGATGTAGACCCTAACAATAGCCTCTTTTAAAAGTCCCTGACTGACAATGAACTGCTTTTTGCTTATTCAGCTGATTCACTCTCAGAAATAGGTGTATCTATGTAAGTACCCAGAAAGTCTGCATTTTTTACATTTTCTTTTAAAAAATGTTTACCTTATTTTTTAAAATGAAACTTTATTATTAAATCTGCAACTGCTTATTTTTTTAAATTTATATAGCACAATATTCACTTCTTGGTGTATGTACCCCTTTGTAAGTTTTAGCATGTACATAGATTCTTGTAACCACCACCATAAATAGAAAACAAAACAGTTCCAACACCCGCAAAGAATTCTTTCACACTGCCCTTTTGTAGTCAAACCCGCCCTCCAACCCTAACCCCTAGCAACGACTGATCTGTTCTGTATGCCTACAGTTGTCGTTTTCAGAATGTCATCTAAATGGCCTTATTCAGAATGTAATCTTATGAGACTGCCACAATGCCTTTGATACTCATCTACGTTACTGGTATATCAACAGTTGCTTCCTTTTTATTGCTGAATAGCATTCCATAATATAAACTTATCAGTTTGCTTACACATTTACCCACTGAAGGGCACCTGGGTTGTTTCTAGCTTGAGCAATTAAAAATAGTGTTGCTATAAATAGTTGCATTCATATTTTTCTGTAAACTTAGTATTTACACAAGTTTGTATTGTTCTATTAAGAAATTCTTAGAAGTGGGATTGTTGGAATATATGGTAATTATATATTTAACTTTGTAATAAACTGCCAGACTTTTCCAGAGTCTGCACTCTCACCAGAAATATGAAAGTTCCAGTTAATCCTCATCCTCACCAACACTCAGTACTATCAGTATATTTTAGCCATTCTGTTATGTAAATAATATGTTTATTGTGGTTTTAATTTGCATTTCCCTAATGATTAATGATGAGCATCTTTGCATGTGCTTATATACCATCCAAACATCAATTTTTTTATTGTTGTTGTATTACAGTTGTTCCAACGCCCCGCCCCCAACTGTTGCTCTCCCCTACCATACCCACCTGCACCTCACCCCCACTCCCAGTCAATCCCCACCCTGTTGTCCAAATCCATGAGTCCTTTATACATGTTCCTTGACTGGACCTTTCCCCTTCTTCCCCACCATTACCCTCCTCCACCCTCCCCTCTGGTCACTGTCAGAATATTCCTTGTTTCCACACCTTTGCTTCTATTTTGTTCCTTTGTTTTGTTCATTAGCTTCCACTTACAGGTGAGATTATATGGTCTTTACCTTTCACCGCCTGCTTATTTCACTCCAAGCAGTCATGAAAAGTAGGAGGTTCCTTCCTTCCTTCTGCTGCATAGTATTCCATTTTGTAAATGTACCACAGTTTTTTGATCCACTCATTTATTGATAGACACTTAGGCTGTTTCTAGCACTTGGCTATTGTAAATAATGCTGCTATGAACATTGGGTTGCATAGGTTCTTTTGAATTGGTGTTTCAGAATTGTTGGGGTATAATCCCAGCAGTGGGATCAAAAGGCAGTTCAATTTTTAGTTTTGTGAGGAAATTCCACACTGTTTACCACAGTGGCTGCACAACTCTGCATTCCCATTGTTGGACACCAGGGTTCCCTTTCTCACATAGCCACACCAGCACTTCTGTTTGTTGACTTGTTAATGATGGCCATTCTGACCCATGTGAGGTGGTATATCTCATTATGGTTTTAATTTGCATATTTGCAGCTTTTGGACGGCTAATGATGTTGAGCATTCTTTCATGTTTTTGGACCCTCTGTATGTCCTCTTTGGAGAAGTGTCTGTTCAGGTCCTTTGCCCATTTTTTAAAAATCTTTATTATATTTTTTCCATTACCATTTAGTCCTCTTATACCCCCTAGCCCCAGCAATCATCACACTATTCTCATCACACTCATGCCCATGAGTCCTTTTTCCTTTTCGTGCAATCCCTCTACCCCGAAACCTCCCTGCCTCACTCTCTGTCATCTGTTCTCCATCTACAAGTCTGTCTTTGTTTTGTCTGTTAGTTCATTAGATTCCACATGAGTGAAAACATATGGTATTTGTCTTTCTCTGACTGGCTTATTTCACTTAGCATAATGTTCTCCACATCCATCCATACTGTCACAAAGGGTAAAATTTTCTTTTTATTTACGGCTGAGTAGAACTGCATTGTGTAAATGTCCCACAGTTGGTCTAGCCACTCATCTATTGATGAACACTTGGGTTGCTTCAATATCTTGGCAATTGTAAATAATGCTGCAATGAACATAGGGGTGCTTACGTGTTTTCAAATTAGTGTTCCGGGTTCCTTTGGATATACTACCAAGAAGTGGGACTGTTAGGTCAAAAGGCAGATCCATTTTTAATTTTTTGAGTTATCTCCACATGGCTTTCCACAGTGGCTGCACCAGTCTGCATTCCCACCAACAGTGTGTAAGGGCTGCCCTTTCTCCACATCCTCAACAGTACTTTCCCATTTTTTTTAATATATATATATATATTTTTTAATTTTATTTATTTTTAGAGAGAGGAGAAGGGAGGGAGAAACAGAGGGAGAAACAGCAATGTATGGTTGCCTCTCACATAGCCCTCACTGGGGACCTGGCCTGCAACCCAGCCATGTGCCCTGACTGGGAATCGAACCGGGACCCTTTGGTTTCCAGCCTGCGCTCAATCCACTGAGCTATACCAGCCAGGGCTAGTACTTTCCCATTTTTTAATTGGATTATCTTCCTGGTGTTGAGTCATATGAGTTCTTTATATATTTTGGAGCTCAAACCCTTGTCCGAAGTATCATTGGCAAATATGTTTCCCCATATGGTTGGTTCCCTTTCATTTTGCTGATGTTCTCTTTAGCCATGAAGAAGCTTTTTAATTTGATGTAGTTCCATTTGTTTATTCTTTCTTTTATATCCCTTGCCCTAGGAGAAATACTGGAGAAAATATTACTGCATAGGATATCTGAAATTTTGGCCTCTCATGCGCCTCCAACTGGAGACCTGGCCCATAGCACCAGCTTGTGGCCTGACTGGGAATCAGACCAGCAACCTTTTGGTTCACAGGCCAGCACTAAATCCACTGAGCCACACAAACCAAGGCAAAGTTAAGTTATTTTTTTTTTAAATGAATATACAGCATGTAATATTTTCGATAAAATATAGCAATTTCAGAAGAAAAACATTTTAGAAATTATTTCTGAATAGTTATCATCAAAGTAACTTTCTTCTTCATAGTTTTAGAAACTTTTACAAGACCCTGGCTGGGTAGCTCAGTATGTTAGAGCATTGTCCCAATACACCAAGGTTGCAGGTTCTATCCCCAGTCAGGGCACATATCTAGGTTGCAGGCTGGATCTACATTTGGGGTACGTGTAGGAGGCAACTGACCTATGTTCATATCATACATCGATGTCTCTCTCTTTCTCGCTCGCTCTCTGAAATCAATAAACATATTCTTAGGTGAGGATTTAGGGGGGAAAAAGGAGAAAGAGAAATCTATTGATTAAGAGTCTTAGTAGGTACATGAACCAAATGCAATTGTGAACCTTATTTTGGATCCTGATTCAAACTAACTTAAAAGTATACATATATATACACATGTATATACGTATACTTCTATACTTATATATATGTCTCATGTATGTGTGTATATATACATATATATGAGCCAACTGGGTGGATACGACTGGATATCAGATAATACTAAGGAATTATTGATTAGCAAGTACAAGATTAATATGATTATGTGTCTTAAAAGTCCTTATCTTTTAGAGACTTCATTTGGGGATGAAAGAATATGCTGTCTAGGGTTTACTTTAAAATAACCTAATTGGGGGAAGAGGGGAAGAATCCAAGAAGTTTCAAGAGGTCATTCAGAGAGTTCACTGGACTGAAGAGAGGAGAAAAGTTGAAAAGAGCATTCCAAACAGAGAACAGCATTTACCAATAGCACTATCAAAGATTACCTATCAGGCAAGAAGCAGATTAATAAAGGGCCTTGTATGTCAAAGAATTTCTAATTTTGTGAAATATAAACTGATAGATTGGACAGGTCAGATTAATACTTTAGAAAGGTTACTCTGGTAGCACCAAAGACTGCAAGGGCATAAGAGAGAGTAAAGAAGCTACTGTCACAGTCCAAGAGAGTGACAACCGAGCTTACATGGTGGCAGTAGGAATGAAGAGGAGGGGCTAAATACCAGAGACATGAAGTACTAAAAATAATTGGATATGTGGAAATAGAAAGCAGAAATCATCTGAACTGATTTCCAGCTTCTAGGCTTATGCGACTGGGTAGACACTGTCCAATAAATCAGGAGAATAAACATGGAAGAGGCTAACAGGGAAAAGGAGAGTCCAGTTTAGTGTTTAAGTCTTTAGTAGAAATAGAATATACTAGTGGGAGTGTCTAATAGGCAAGCAGAAACTCAAGACTTAAAATCTTCATCCAGGAGAGCTTGTTTTAACAATTCAAAACAAAGAAACAACATATTTTAAAAATTCCCTCCCTACTCTACCTTGGTAAAAGTTGATTCATTCAAGGTACATACATTAACAGAATGGGCAAGATGTAGTTAATCTTATATTAAGGAGACTTTGTACTTGGGTGGCAATACAAAGTCTGTCAGGAAAAAGTCTAGCCCTTGTTAATATAATGAGAAAGGTTTGCGTGACATAGATGCAACCTGGCAGCCAAGGACAGTGGACTGCAATGCATATGCATGAACAATGACAACTTCACTGCACTAGTCAGTGAGATGGTAAACGCCGTTGAATGACCAAGTGTACTGTGTGGCCGTGGCATTCAAAGTGAGCAAATAGAGCAATGAATCTGCATCAAATTTTGTGTTAAACTTGAACATTCCTCTGCAGAAACTATATGGATGATTCAGAAGGCCACAGCTATGGGCAACTGGTGACTGATAGCTTCATCACAATGTGCCCACTCATGCATCACATGTTGTGTTTTTTGGTGAAACATCAAATCACCCAGGTGACTTGGTCCCCCTACAGCCCAGACTTGGCACCCTGTGACTTCTGGCTTTTCCCAAAACAAAAATCACTTTTGAAAGGGAAGAGATTCCATTGATGAGATTCAGGAAAATATAACAGGGCAGCTAACGGCAACTGGAAGAACTATGTGAGGTCCCTAGGTGCCTTGAGGCGTCACTGCCCTATGTACAATGTTTCCTGAATCTTTTTTAAGATTTTATTTTTATTTATTTTTAGAGAGAGGGGAAGGGAGGGAAACAGAGGGAGATAAACAGCAATGTATGGTTGCCTCTCACATGGCCCTCACAGGGACCTGGCCTGCAACCTAGGCATGTGCCCTGACTGGGAATCGAACCAGGACCCTTTGGTTCCCAGCCTGCGCTCAATCCACTGAGCTACACCAGCTGGGCCCCCTATACTGTTTTTTAAAATCGATTAAAAAGGGGAAGCAGGGTAGGGGGAATTGGGGAAAGAGAGGGAGATGCAGAGAGAAAGGGAGACAGAAACAAAGACAGACTGATGTCAATTTATTGTTCCATTTATTTATGCATTCATTGGTTGATTTTTGTATGTACCCTGACTGGGGATTGAACCAGCAAACTTGGCATATCCAGAAGGCACTCTGAACAGCTAAGCTGCCCAACTGGGGCTGTGCTTTTTTTTAAACATCAGCACTGATGGTTTTTTCCACAGGGGTTAGTCCTTAATGGCTTAAATATATCACTATTTCCCTGTTTTGCCAATGGAGGAAAGATTAGTTAAATGATAAGACCATGGTGGGCCTTTTTAAGTAACTTAAGTGTTTGTTTTTTTTAAAAACCCTATGCCCAGCCCTGGCTTGTGTGTCTCAGTAGACTGAGCGCTGGCTTGCGACCCAAATGGTTGCTGGTTCAATTCTCAGTCTGAGCACACACCTGGGTTGTGGGCCAGGTCCCCAGTTGAGGGAGTGCAGGAGGCAACCCATCAATGTTTCTCTGGTATATCATGTCTTTCTCCCTCCCTTCCCTTCTCGAAAAATAAATAAAATCTTTGAAAGTAAATAAATTAAAAAAATAAAACCCTACTAGAACTCAAATCAACTTTGCCCCATTCAAAACAAACACCTTGGAAGAGTGGCTCTCTATGCACTCCAACAGTGCTACACTGCCACTGCTCACAAAAATTTAAAATTCTTTTTTTGAGAATTCTCTTCAGAGCCTATTCCACAACTTCTTAATGGCCCTATTAGTGGTGAATCTTTACTTCTGTACTGTGCACTTTGTTTTGTTTAACATCCAAAAGTGATTCTCAGATTCAACTTGGTGAAAAAGGTAAATAATCTGAGTGATACCTTCAAATCATATGAAGGATATTCTTTTGAATAACAAACTTTTTCTTTTGCTTTATTACATAGTGTATCAGGTATGGTTATAAGTAAAATTAAAAATCTGTTTTTTAAGCTTTTAGTCATTCTGTTACTATAAAGGATTGCCACATATTGTACATGTTTTTGTAACTTTACCAGCTCTTAATATTATCTTATAAATGGGGCCATGGTTACTTCCAACACGATAGTAGTAATCATTCAATTTTTACAATCTGAATTACTATGTACCCTAAGTTAGCCTCACAGTCTTAATTATTTTCTGGGATTTATCCCTAAAATTAAAAATCAGCTGAGCCCTGGTTGGTGTGGCTCAGTGGATTAAGTGCCAACCTGTGAATCAAAGGGTCACCAGTTTGATTCCTAGTCAGGGCACACGCCTGGGTTGCAGGCCAGGTCCCCAGTAGGGGGCATGCAAGAGGCAACCACACACTGATGCTTCTCCTCCCTTTCTTTCTCTTTCTCTAAAAATAAATAAAATCTTTTTAAATTTAAAATAAAAATAAAAATCAGCTGACCATGCAGCAAATATATAGCAAAGTAAGTAACTAAAGAATTATAAAATTTGGAAATCTAAATACAGAATAGATGTAACTATGGCACTGATCTAAAGATGACTTAATAGAGGTAAAAAATACCACTTAACAGAATCAACTGAATGAACCACAAAGAAGTTGTAAATTGCTTAAGTGTCCTATGGTACTTAAATGTAACTGAAAAAATATTAAGGCATTATTATTTTAAAAGCATAAACCAATATTATATTAAAATATATAACTCCCTCTATCATCTTCTCACCCACCTCCACCCCATCTCTTCAGAGGTGTTTTGTCTTCATTTCTAATTTCAAGACTTTTTCCTAGATTTGTATTTCTCAACACTAGCACCATCCCACTCTTGCACTTAAACTAATGAGAAAGTTGCTATTAAAGTTATCAATTTACCGATTTAAAAAAATCCTTCTACAATATGATTTATCATTCTCTAACTTAAGTAGTACCAGAACAAAAAAAAAAATCCTATTTTTCCAGTGAATTTAAAAGATATAAACTGAAGTCCTAACAATCTCTCCCCATAATACATAAGGGAATATAATTAATTTTGTGACCTTTAAACTTAAGTACAATTTAAAATAGTTCTTTGTAAACTGCTTCATTAATTTGTTTTCTTAAAGCTCCACTTTTATACCTCTAAACATCATTCAAAGTGGTGAACGATCTTGGTAATAGATAACAACAGGCTCCAGAGTCCAACAGTTTGGTATTACAACTTGGTATTATAACATTCTAGCTGAAAACCCCTGGGCAAGTTCAATGAGCTGTGACTCTGCTTCCCTACCCAGTCATGTGTCAAAGCCACTAGAGACTTCTGGCCAATATGGAGGCGTAGGTAGACACACTGTGCCTCCTCACACAACCAAAAGAGGAAAAACAATTTAAAAAACAAAAACAGCCAGACCTGACAGAAAATCAAACTGCGTGGAAGTCCGACAACCAAGGAGTTAAAGAAGACAGGTTCATCCAGACCATAAGTGGGGCAGAGCCAGGCAGAGAGCACGCCGACAGACAACAGTTTGTGAAGCAGTACCAGCAACGCTGCAGCTGCCCGAAGAGACTGGCGGTGGGCGTGCTTAGCCAAAACACAGCCGGCCAACCCGGACCCAGTGGGGCTGAGACTGGTGGACTGGGCAGTCCCTCATTCTCGAGCAGATAAACCCGGGAAAAAAAGCTGGGGATCGGAGCAGACCACACAACCCACCATCACGGGGAAATAAAGCCTCAAACCACCAACTGAAAACACCTGTGGGGGATGAAGTGGTGGGAGGAACTCCCAGCCTCACAGGAGAGTTCATTGGAGAGAACCACAGGGACTTGAAACTACCCACCCCAGAGCCAGCAAAGGGCGGCCCAACTTGCTTGTGGGTAGCAGGGGAAGTGCAGAAAGTGGAGCAAGCGCCACAGTTCTCTCAGGCCCCGCCCCCACAAGCAACATCACAACACAGTGACATGTTACCCCACCCTGGTGAACACCTAAGGCTCCTCCCCTCAAAGTAACAGGCGCTAGGAGGGGAAAAAAAAAAGGCCCAAATGAAAGAACTGATCAAAGCTCCAGAAAAAATACAACTAAGTGACGAAGAGATAGCCAACCTATCAGATGCACAGTTCAAAACACTGGTAATCAGGATGCTCAGAGGCTTGGAAGAAAGATAGTTGCAATTAGTTGAACAAATGAAGGATACGCTAAAGGAAATGAGGGGAAATGTGCAGGGAACCAATAGGGACAAGAAGGAAACTGGGATTCAAATCAACGGAGTGGACCAGCAGAAAGAAAAAAACATCCAACCAGAAAAGAACGAAGAAACAAGAATTCAAAAACATGAGGAGAGGCTTAGGAACCTTCAGGACATCTTTAAACATCCCAACATCTGAGCCATAGGGGTGCCAGAAGGAGAAGAGGAAGACCAAGGGATTAAAAACTTATTTGAACAACTAATGAAGGAGAACTTCCCCAAGCTGGTGAAGGAAACAGACTTCTAGGAAGTCCAGGAAGCCCAGAGAGTCCCAAAGAACTTGGACCCAGCCCTGGCTGGTGTAGCTCAGTGGATTGAGCGCGGGCTGCGAACCAAAGGGTCCCAGTTCGATTCCCCGTCAGGGCACATGCCTGGGTTGCGGGCCAGGTCCCCAGTGGGGGCCATGTGAGAGGCAACCATACATTGCTGTTTCTCTCCCTCTCTTTCTCCCTCCCTTCCCCTCTCTCAAAAAATAAAATCTTAAAAAAAAAAAAAAAAAAACCAAAGAACTTGGACCCAAAGAGGAACACACCAAAGCACATCATAATTACATTACCCAAGATTAAAAATAAGGAGAGAATCTTAGAAGCAGCAAGAGAAAAGGAGACAGTTACCTACAAAGGAATTCCTGTAAGACTGTCAGCTGATTTCTCAAAAGAGACCTTGCAGGCAAGAAGGGGCTGGAGAGAAGTATACCAAGTCATGAAAGACAAGGACCTACATCCAAGAATACTCTATCCAGCAAAACTTTCATTTAGAATGGAAGGGCAGATAAAGTGCTTCTCAGATAAGGTCAAGTTCAAGGAGTTCATCATCACCCAGCCTTTATTATATGAAATGTTAAAGAGACTTATATAAGGCATGGAGGGATATCAACAGGGGAGTGGAAGGGGGAGAGAGGAGGAAAAAATTACAGAGAATAAGTAGCATAAGCGGTAGGTAGAAAACAGACAGGGGGAGGTTAAGAACAGTACAGGAAATGTAGAAGCCAAGAACTTATGTGTATGACCCACGGACAAAAACTAAAGGGTAGGGAACGGGGGAGGGGGGGCAGAGGGGAATAAAGTGGGGAAAATGGGACAACTGTAATAGCATAATCAGTAAAATATATTTAAAAACAAAAAAACTCAAAACCAGTAGATAATTTTATTGTTGTGCAAACATCCGAGTGCCCTTACAGAAATCTAGACTGTATATTGCCTATACAAGGCTATTTGCAAGAAGTTGCTCTGGGTGCATCAGTGAAAGAGTGATGAGTTCATGGAAACGCTGCAGAAATTACACTACTGTAGACTTTATAAACATTGTATACTTAGGCTACACTAAACTTAGTTTAAAAATTTTTTTGTCAAAAAGTTAATCCTAGCTTACTTTAAGTTTTTACTACATGAACTTAGTTTTTTAAAACTTTTTGACTCTTCTGGACTAACACTTAGCTTGAAATACAAACACATTGTACAGCTATACAAAAATATTTCTTTTCTTTACATCCTCATTCTATAGGCTTTTTTCTTTTTTTTTTTTTTTTAACCTCTTAAATTCTTTTCTGTTAAAAGACTAAGACACAGGCCTGTCCAGCATGGCTCTGTTGGTGTCATCCCATAACCGAAAGGTTGCAGATTCATTTCCCCACTCAGGGCACATACCTAGATTGCAGGTTCAACCCCTGGTCCGGGTGCCTATGATCCCTGGTCCAGGCCTATACAGGAGGCAACATATCAATGTTTCTCTCTCCCCCTTCCTCTCTCTCTAAAAAACAATGAAAAAAAAAAGGTCCTTGCCCTGGCTTGTGTAGCTCAGTGGACTGAGTGCCAGCCTGTGAACTGAAAAGTCACTGGTTTGATTCCCTGACAGGGCACACACCTGGGTTGCAGGACATGTCCCCAGCTGGGGGTATGCAAGAGACAACTGGTCAATGTTTCTCACTCCCATCAATGTTTCTCTGCCTCTTTCTCCCTCCCTTCCCCTCTCTCTAAAAATAAACAAAATCTTTCAAAAGAAAAAAATGTCCTCACTTTAAGATTAAAAAAACTTTTTTTAAATACTAAGACACATGCACACACATTAGCATAGGCCTACAAAGGGTCAGGAACATCAACATCACTGTCTTCCACCTCCACAAATTGTCCTACTGGAAAAGTCTTCAAAGGCAGTAACACACATGGAGCTGTCACCCCCTATAACAATGCTGTCTTATATAAAACCTCCTGAATGACCTGCCTCAGGCTCTTCTTCAGGTGTCACTCTTTCCAGATATATGTCCATGGTAGAGTGCTTGATTTTTTTTTAAATCATAGATTCGCTAATAAGTGGATAATGTACCATGAACATTCCTCTCTATTAATGAAAACCTTCCAGTGTTGAGTTCCATGTCTGAAACTTTTTAAGGAGCTTACTGATGTCTATAAAAGCTTTTGCTAAACCCTTCATTGTGAATTTTCTTGGGGGTCCTTCTTTTTTCTTCTCTCTCCTGCAGTATCCCTTTCTCTTGCCTCTTCTTCAGCTATGTGTTCTTGTTCCAGTTCCAACAACTGTTCATTAGTCAGTTCCTCAGGAACTATCACAAGGAGCTCCTCAATGTCATCCTCATCCACACCCAGGTTAAAGTTGCTTTCCACCTCAACCGCAGCCATGTTGATTTTTGCAACCTCCTCATGCTTGGCAAATCCTCTTAAGTCACAGATGAACCTCCTGAGTATCTTCTTCTAGATGCCATTCATACACTCCTTGGTAACGTCACCCCAAGCCCAAGCAAAGTTTCCTGATGCAGTCAGGGATATTGTAATCCTTCCAGAATTGTATGTGTTTCCTTGATTACAACAATAGCCTGGGCAAAGATCTCTTTGGGCACTAGGCCTTAAAAGCTGCTATAATTCTTTGATCCATTGTTTGGATCAAAGAAGTAGTGTTTGGACGGAGAAACATCACACTGATATTGGGATGAAGATCACCAATAAAGAGGATGTTCAGGAATATTATCAATAATAAGCAACATCTTAAAAGGTATATCTGGAGATCTGTCCAGAAAAAGTCCAACCATGAGAACAGCTTGTGCGGTATCAATATAATCTGGCAGCCAAGAAGAGAGAACTGGAACACATGTGGGTGAACAATGATGATGACTTCACTGTACTAGTCAGTGAGGGCAGTAGATGCCATTGGGTGAGCATATGTACTGTGTGGCTGTCGCATTCAAAATGACTGAGCAAGTAGAGCAACAAAATCTGTATCCAATTTTGCATTAAGCTTGAACATTCCTTTGCAGAAACTATTTGGATGATTCAGAAGACCACAGCTATGGTCAACTGGTGATTGGGAACTTAATCACAACAATGCACCCACTCACACATCACGTCTCATGAGTGTTTTGGCAAAACATCAAATCACCCAGGTGACTCAGCCCCCCTAGAGCCCAGATTTGGCACCCTGAGACTTCCAGCTTTTCCCAAAACTAAAATCACTTTTGAAAGGGAAGAGATTTCAGATCGTTGATGAGATTCAGGAAAATATGACAAGGTAGCTGATGGTGACTGGGAGAACTAAGTGAAGTCCCAAGGTGCCTACTTTGAAGAGAACTGAGGCAGCAATGTCCTATGTACAATGTTTCTTGTATCTTCTTCAACAAATATCTCTATTTTTCATATTATGTGGCTGGATAATTTCTGGATAGGCCTCATATTATATTTCTTCAAACAGTACTTTTTCATTTCACTGGCACAGCAATCCAGGAGGTCATCTTGGAAGAGGAGCTTGGTCATCTATGATTTCTTATTGTTCCTGTAGTACATTGGCAGCATATGCTTACTGATACGCTTGAAGGTCCTGGGTTCTCACTGTGCCATATATATCACAATTTGTAGCCTGCAACATTGCTCCCAAGCAAGACTGTTCTGTCCTTAAAAGGCTTGAAACATGGCACTGACTTGGTCTCCTTAGCAGATGAAAGTCCTTTCAGGCATCTGTTCTCGGAATAGGGAGGTTTCATCCATATTGAGTATTTGCTCTGGTTTAGTAATTTTCCTCCACAATGAATACATCTACTGTTTGCAATAAATCTTCAGCCACCCTCACATCAGCACCCTCAGATTCACCACTCACTTTTCATTATGTAATGAATAACAACACTTGAATCATCCAAACCACCCAGACCTAGCAACAGATTCGACATCATAGTTGGATCCAGCCTTTTCTTTCAACACTGTAAACAAACCTTTTGCTTTGGCCATGATCATCATAATGCTGAGAAGAATATATACTTCTGTGTCTGATCTTCAATCTACTCTCATTAGAAGTTTCTCCATGTCTGACATAGGACCTGTCTCAAATTTTTGTTATCTCATTGCCTTCAATGATGCAGCTCCTGTAACCCATTCTGTCACTTTGTTCTTGTTCTTCAAGATCATAGCTATGGTGAAATGGGGCCTGCCTGACTGGTGAACAATAACCATCAGTGATTTTCTACCTTCCTAGTTCTTAATCACTCTAATTTCATTTCCAGGTCAATGACTCAGCATGGCTTCTTAAGGGTAACATTAGCAGTGATTTTGTACACTTAGGGGTCATGATGAACAAAACAGCATGAGATTAAATCAAACACAAGTCAAATGACACAATCAAGAGATGTGGTAAACCTAAGATTTTGAGGCTGCTGCATGTATAACATGGCATAGTGTTTTATAGCAAACTTTTTTAATAAGCAAAAGAGTACACTCTAAAATAACATTAACCAATTAACAGTTGCTTACTACCAACTTACTATGCATTGTACATAATTGTATGTGCTATACTTTTTTTTTAAGATTTATTTATTTTTAGAGAGAGGGGAAGGGAGGAAGAAAGAGAGGGAGAGAAACAGCAATGTATGGTTGCTTCTCACATGGCCCTCACTGGGGACCTGGCCAGCAACCCAGGCATGTGCCCTGACTGGGAATCGAACCGGGACCCTCTGGTTTTCCCAGCCCGTGCTCAATCCACTGAGCTACACCAGCCAAGTGTGCTATGCTTTTATACAATGGCAGCACAGGTTTACAACAGTAGCACCACAAACATGTAAATTATGCATTGGACTATGACATTACTAGACAATAGGAATTTTTCAGGTCCATTACAATCTTATGGGACTACCATTGTACATGTAAGTCCATTGTTGACCAAAATGTATGTCCTCAAATAAGTTCATTTCATTCAACATTGC
This sequence comes from Micronycteris hirsuta, assembly GCA_004026765.1. NCBI lineage: Eukaryota > Metazoa > Chordata > Mammalia > Chiroptera > Phyllostomidae > Micronycteris > Micronycteris hirsuta. Next base: position 109,697 of record PVJI01001220.1, read on the forward strand.
TTTGTTATAACACTGATGAAATGCCATAGAAACTTAACTCTGGTTTTTATCAGTTGGCCTATGATAAAATTGGTTTGTTATGTCATTTCCATGAAAACCTATCGAAGACGTTAGTAACCATATCTCACAGGAGGATTACATGGGATATTCTGTGTAAAGTGTGGCACATAGTAAGTACTCAGTAAATGTTAGCTGCTAATACCTACATTACTATACTAAAGGTTGTAGTGTATATCTGCAATTAGATATAGCATTCAAAGTTTTAGCATGTTTTAAGTGCTCGCTCTACTTACCTTGCCAACAGGTTCACAGTAGTAATTCAATTTATTACTTGTGTAACAACAAACACATTTTTATATTTGTTACTAAAACAAATGAGCCCTGACCAGCGTGACTCAAATGGTTTGGCACTGTCCCACAAAGCAAAGGTCGCTGGTTAGATTCCGCGTCAGGGCACGTATCCCTAGGTTGTAAGTTCGATCCCTGATCAGGGCACATACAGGCAACCAATCAACGATTCTCTCTCAGGTCAGTATTTCTCTCCCTCTCTTTCTCCCTCCCTTTCCCTCTCTCTAAAAATAAATAAATAAAATCTTTTTAAAAAATGAAATAAAGGTGTTAAAGTGGACTATTCAAAAATAAATAAAATGGACTATTCACTTTCTATCTTAAGTACATACTCCAAAATCTGAATTTTCTAATTCTCATATAGAAGAATATTTACCTAATATCAAACCTTGGCAATCTGAACTAAAATAATCTCTTCAACTCAGTATCTACCATTCCTTTCACTTAAGAATCAACTTATTTAAAGGCACGTTAAGTATAAACTCTGAATAACCATTTGTCCCTGAATAAAGCTGAAATAAAGTAATGACAGGACACATTCGAAGAGGTTCAATCTTACTTGGACATCTATGTAAAACACAGAACAGTTCAAAAGAAGTTCAGGAATATAAAAGAATTAAACCTTTTAAATATCTTTCAGCAAGAGGGAGTTCTGTAATCCTAATCTCTGAATTTATAACTCTTCCTCATTGTTATTTTCCTATGACTATATTGGCAGAGATGGACCAGTTTCCTAGGTGACCTCCTTTATTTTACCTATCTCCAACAGATTCCTCTACTACAAGCTTAGACTATGGCCACTAATAATAAGTTGCAAAGATGGAACAGAACATTTTATCATAAAAGATAGTGTTAATGTTGACAAATGCTCTAACAGACCTTAAAACTTAAAAGCTTTGATTTTTAATTACAATTTACAATTGTATCAATAGCTATACCTCACATTTGTAGTTTTAAAGTCTACACAAAAATTTTTATGAAGATCATTTATAAAAGCTTTAAGTTTATCAATATCCTTATACCTTCCCTTACTATCTATAAGGTAGTAACTCTTCCTACACTGTTTTGCCTATTTGATGAGTGCTCAATAAATACTGTTTACTAACACAAATCTCTGAAACAGAAATCAGCAATGAAAGCCCAAATCCTTTGTTCAAGAATAATCCTCACTGGAGTTTTCCCTCTACAGAGCATGCCCATGCCTTTTCTGTCCCCCTCCTTCTCCCTGCCCCCTAGGCATTGTTACCTTTACATCTTCCTCCTAAGCTCCAAGGGCCCTTTCTTTTGCCTCTGTAACTTGTTTCTTGAGCCCTTTTCTTCTACAACTTACTTTTTCTACCTCTATGACTTTCTAAATAAACTTTCTATTAAAAAAAAAAAGTCCTGGCTGGTGTGGCTCAGTGGATTGAGTCTACAAACTGAAGGTTTGCCTGTTCAAATCCCATTCAGAACACATGACTGGGTAGGGGGCTGGGTCCCCAGTTGGGGGTATGGGAGAGACAGCTGATCGATATTTCTCCCACATCCATGTTTCTCTCCCTCTCTCTCTGTCCCCTCCTGTCTCTCTAAATAAAGTCTTTAAAAAAAAGAATTCTTATATCAAATTTAAGACACTGATGCTAGCTAGCATTTAAAAAAATTATCAGAAGATTTCAGTGCACCTTGGCCAGGTTGCTCAGTTGGTTGGAGTGTCCTCCCATGCACCACAAGGTTGAAGGTTCCATCCCAGGTGCAGGCACTGTTTCTCTTTCTCTTTCTTTCTCCCCCCTCTCTCCCTATCACCCTTCCTTCCTTCCCCTCTCTCTAAATTCAATAAACATATCCTTGGGTGAGAATTTGGGGAAAAAAAAAAAAAAAAGATTTCAATGCAAGGTTTTCTCACAAATAGGTCACAAGTATCACCGAACTGATGGCAATTTTAAGACTTCATGATTTCTAAGATAATTTCAAAGAAGTTAAAAACTAGATAAATATGCATTTTAGAATCAATATTTAAAAGCACACTCTATAAAGCACTGAGGTGCCATATTTGCCATGGTGGGGGAGGGGGAAACACTAAAATTACATTTAGTGCCCAAAACCTCTGGACATTAACTGTGTTTCAACTTACAGGGTTGCTTTAGTTCACTCAGGACAACTTTAACTTCCAGAAAAGGTTATGGCTAAAAGTCCTAAGAGGTATTCTCAAAGTGACTGAGGAAAAAATTTTAAGTAAGAAAATTTTAACTGACTCATCATACAATTGTTTTTTTTAAATAGCATTATTTTTATAATTTTAAAGTTGTTTTTCAGTTGCCTATAAAATCTCCTAAAAGGGATTCTTAGCTTGTCAGTTAACTCTCTGAAAATGTATAGAAACTAGTTTAAGTGTGTCTTTTTTCCAAAGAAGATTCGTCAATTTCTCAAAACAATCTATACACCAAAAAGACTAACAATCACCTTCTTAAAATAATTGTTTCAACTACATATTAAGAATTACAGTCATAGCCCTGGCTGGTGTAACTCAGTGGATTGAGCGCGGGCTGGGAACCAGAGGGTCCAGGTTCGATTCCCAGCCAGGGCACATGCCTGGGTTGCAGGCCAGGTCCCCAATGAGGGCCATGTGAGAAGCAACCATACATTGCTGTTTCTCTCCTCCCTGTCTCCCTCCCTTCCCCTCTCTCTAAAATAAATAAATAAAATCTTAAAAAAAAAAAAAAAAAAAAGAATTACAGTCATAAAAGAGTAATCTACAATCCGAAGGCCATTACTAGGCCAAAAGTTAACTTTGAGGGTTCTTGTTCTTTGGGGAGGAGGATATAGAAAAGTTTCATTTCTTTTAAAGCAAATGAAAATAATGGAACCCTTTATTAAAAAAAAAAAACTATTATAAAGGTGCCTCATTAGCACAGTAGGTAGCATGTCTCATAAAAAAAAGTTTCTTTAGTAGAAATCTGATAAAGAAGCTCCGACTAAGGAAAACTTTGAGTATATAACAAATACTTTCTAATTTATCAGTTTGGAGTTTTCTAAAAAACGGAACACACCTATATTTTATATCCTCAATCAGATTATTGAATGAAATCAACCAAAAAAAGTTCACTGCTATACTTTAAGCTTTATGTATCATTTAAACTTTTATGTTATGCACGTTATGAAAGAGGCACTCACTTTTGGATGGCTAGACTCACTGCTATCATGCTTTTAGATGATTAATGCAGGAGCTCCGAGGAAGTTCATAGTCACACTAAGATCATTATCAGAAATTTTAGTATTTTTTTCAATTTTATCTTTGATTTTGGAGAGGGGAAAGGAGGGAGAAAGAGAGGCAAGAAACACCCACGTGCAAGAGAAACATCAATTGGCTGCGTTCCATATGCACCCTGGGGAGCTGATCTGAATTGAACCTGTGAACTTTAGGTTTGAGGGACAATGCCCAACCAACTGAGCCACACCTGCCCTGGTAGATAGTATTTTTTAAAGGACTGAGGTGAACTTATTAAAAGTCATCATTTTTTTTCCAGTAACATAATAAAATTCCAACTTGCTCCACAACAAGAGCAATTTTGATGTTCTTGGTGTTCTAAGCCATCTTCTCCTACTTTGTGTTTTGTAATGACTGACCTTAGAGGAAAAATTCAAAGCAGCAAAGAAATTCACTTGATAAGTCAATGAGAACTAGAGACTGGACAAAAAAATAGCAAGGCCACAAAAGATTTTATAATAGGCCAAAAAACAGACACAAGTTACTACCTTTGCCTTCTATACATCCACACCCACCCCCAAGCTAAGAATCACACTGATTCTAGTTATTAAAAAAGTAAAAGCAGGATGAATCAAAAAAATTGTGAAATACGGGTCTACAAATCTCTCGCACAACATATGCCATGGTTAAAACAGACTGGAGTCAACTACTTCCTAGTGAAAAAGATCAGTTAGAAGCCTACTAATATGTAAAAGTGAAAGGAGTTACATTAAGAAGAAATTTAAAGAATGACTGACAGGGCCCTGGCCAGTAGTTCAGTTGGTTAGATGTAGTCTCTCTTGATATGCCAAGGTTTAGGTTAGATCCCTGGTTAGGGAACATACAAGAATCAATTAATGAATACATAAGTGGAACAACAAGTCAATGTCTCTGTCTCTGTCTCAAATCAATAAATGAAAAAAATTGGCCCTCGCTGGTATGGCTCAGTGGATTGAGCATCAGCCTTTGAACCAAAAGGTCATGGGTTTGATCCCAGGTCAGGGCACATGGCTGGGTTGTGTGTGAGAGGCAACTGGCCCATGTTTCTTTCCCTCTCCTACTCCCTCCCTTCCCCTCTCTCTAAAAATAAATAAAAAAATTTTAAAAAATTAGATTTTATTTACTCATTTTTAGAGTGAGAGGAAAGAAGGGAGAGAAGGAGAAAAACATCAATGTGCAAGAGAAACGTGACAGTTTGCCTCTCATAGGCCCCCAACAAGGACCTGGCCCACAACTGGGGCACGTGCCCTGACTGACTCAGAATCGAACCAGCAACCTTTTGGTTTGTGGGACAATGCTCAACCCACTGAACAACAACCAGTCAGGGCAAAAAAAAATTGTAATTGGAAAAAAAAAAAAAAAAGAATAGCTGACAGTCCACTGTCTTCAGGAACTATTATGCAAAATAAAGAAAAAGAGTTTAACTTGAAAACAAGTTATACTAAATGTTGAAGGACTATAATTTGAAGGGAGAATAATAGTAGGGAAAAAGTTCTTTGCCAACTTTTAACTGCAGCTCTAGTGGAACGCACTAAAAGCCTTGATTTAAGACAAAAGCACCAAAATAAAAAACAATGGTTTAATACTTATCACTCGTGTTAACTGCTCATGACCATAAATTTGCCTGTTTGCAATGAAGGATTTGGGGATAAAAGGCCATACAATAAGGAAAAAAATGAAATTAAACAAAATTTTCACACAAAACTAAAACATAAAAACCTGCTTAAGAATTTTCATGCATTTTTATATGTCACAAAGTTAAAAACGCTCAAAAATAAAGAAATCTCTGGAACAGGATGGACGGAGGGGGGCAGAGGGGGAAAATTGGGATAACTGTACAGCATAAATAAGAAATTTAAAAAAATGAACTCTAACACAACAAAATTGGAGATTAAGCTGTTCTTAAATAGGACTAAAATTAAAAAGCATTTCAATCAATGTATGCTATAGGGAATCCTTTTTACATGTTACCTACTCCAAACTGAGAGAGAGGGCTCTCACATTCCTTTCAGTTACTTAAGCAAAAATATTATAATTTGAAAATAGAATTTTTTTAAAACAAACTCCACTGAAGTGTGATTATTCTAACTAGCACCCATTTACCTTGACTGTTAATGATAGTTTTTGGAAAGCAACAGTTTTTTGGAAATTAAACTTTGTTCCACTAAATTTTGGCCAGTAAATTTTGCTAAATTAACACTCTGCTAGAAGTTATCACATAAATTCCATTTAGTGCAACCAATTTTTCCAGTATCTATAAATTGAAATTTATATTTAACAAGAGACTATTCCTCACCTAATAACTTGTATGTGTACTTAGTGATTTTAAATATCTACATCTGAAAAAGTATAGTTTATGGTGACCACAAAGATAATGTGTGCTATTGGTAAGGGTACTGCTCTTACATAATATCTTAAAAACATGTTTTTATTAGGTACTCAGTGACTATCATAGGCATATTAAACATTCCCCTATCAATTAATTCTTCACATTTTCTACAATGTTGACCCAATTTCAAGCCTGAATCAGTCTTCCACCTTTAGAAGTGTAAAAAACCAAAAGTAATTAGGTAGCCCTATAAATACACGTAACTATAATACATGACTTAAGATACTTACTCATTTAAAACTTTTGCCAAGATAGCACCAACTCCCTTCAAAACAAACTATGATTGACTCACTCCTCTATTTTACTTAATTTTGGAAATAAAAAAACTAAATGGATTCCTAAGCACTCATTTCCCTTGGTCTCTGTACCCACCATTTCAAACGTTCAACCTTCAGCCCTGGCAGAGTAGCTGAGTTGGTTAGAGCGTGTCCTGATATGTATGCCAAGGTGGCAGGTTCCATCCCAGGTGAGGGCACATACAAGAAGCAACCAATGAATGCATAAATAAGTGGAACAACAAATCGATGTTTCTCTCTCTCTCTCTCTCTCCTCTCGCTCTCTAAAATCAATCAAAATAAATACTTTTAAGAAGCCAGTTTTAAAAAGTAAAGTTCAACCTTCAGTCTGTGATTCGTCACTTCAAAAATAGTTTAAAATATAGTAAAATAAAAAACCAATAACCTCGATATTACTAAGTTATCTAACATGGAATTAAAATAATAATTTTCTTAAAAACCCACCAGATTGAAGAATGTTCTAAAGTCATGGAAAACAACAGAAACAATGTGTATGGTCACCATTTACGAAGCCAGTCCTACTCAGTGAAACCATCTCACCTCAGGTACTTTTAATTCGTGAGACCACCCATTTGCTAGAGTTAACCACCTGAGCAAAAGGTTTGTAATTTCGTCTCACTTAAGGAGGAAACTATCAATCTCCCTACATAACAAGTTCCACCCTCTGTGAATATTTCTACATGTAGGAACAAAAACAAAACACAAACCAAAAAAAGCCTGTAAAGTTGGTGGCAGGGTGAGGACAAAGGGCATTTTGAAACACCACAGAAGTAAATAGAGAATTGAGGACAGAACGGGTTTCTAAATTAAAGTTCCCTCAAGTGGATAAAGGCGAGGAAAAGGCAGGTACCCTCGTTAACACCCCTAAGCTCCTTCCTATCCTGCACTACCGCCCACTGGAATGCAAAGTTGGAACTACCACTCCACAGAAGCCCATCAAATCCTCAAAATGTCAGGTCACCAGGCAGCCTCTGCAATGACAGGCTAATACCCCTCCCCCACCCCTACCCCCCCAAAAAAGAAAGGTCCAATCCAATAAGTGCAGGTCACTCTGCCCTCTGGGGCAGTTCCAACCGGCGCAAGGATGGTTCTGGTGCGAGGACGAGAGGGGAAAGACTGACCACCTTTCTTCCCTTACACCCTCAGTTGAGGCAACAAAACAAAGACAGCCCTCCTCCTCCCCGGGCCGTCACTACCCTAGCCAGAGAGAGGCTTTCCTATTTCCCGGTGCAGCCTGGCCTCCCGCCCCCGCCCCCAGGACAAAGAAAAGGCCCTGGGTGAGCAAGGCCTTCCTGTCTCCACGGGTGGGGGGAGGGGGCTGCCGAGGTGAGGAGCCCCCTCCGCTCACCCGCGCTCACTCTCACACTCTTGGCCCCGAAAACAGCCGAAAGCGGCGGGGAGCGGAGGCCTCCGAGAAGGAAACCTTGTCTGGGAGGGGTTGGGGGTACCTTGAAGTAGCCGCCTTCGTAGAGGGTATTGGGGGGTCCGAAGATGGCAACCTCCCAGTTGTAGAGGTCGGACTCATCCACCAGGGTGATCCGGAAGCCCTCCACTGGTTCCTCCTGCAGGGATTTCAGCTCCAGCATCAGGGCCTTCTGCGAGCTGGTCATCTGCTGCTGGGCCATCGCGGCGGCGGCGGCGGCGGCGGCGCCGGGCCGGGGCCCCAGTCCTCACGCACCGGCGGAGCCGGACCAGGCCCCTCCCCTCGGCTCGCCCTCGGGCCGGGCCGCACCGGGGCCCGGTCTTCACCCACCCAGCGGGCCAGACAAGGCCCAAGACGGCCCGTGGGCCGGCCCGTGTCCTCCTCACACACGACTCGGGCCGGGCCCTTCTCCTCACACTCGGGCCAGGTGAGGGGGAAGGGTTGAGGTTGAGGGAGTCAGGGGAATTCGCTCCCGGTCTCGGTCCTCCCCCCCCGGAGGGGGCCTCAACTTGGGGGGGGAGGAGAAAAGGTGGAAGCGGAGAAAGGCGGCGGAGGGCCGGCGATGGTGAGGGGAGGGGGCCGGGCCGGCCCGGGAGCGCCGCGCTTGCTCGCCCTCTCGTTCTTCTCGGGGGCCACCGGGGCCGGAGGGCGCGCGGGGCCGAAGGGCGGGAGAAGCGCGGCGCGCAGGGGTCTCGCGGCGGCAGCGGCGGCGGCGACGGAGGAGGAGAAGAGAGCGCCTCGCGCCGCGGGAGCGACGGAGCCGAGAAGAAGGAGGGAGGGAGGGAGGAGGGAGGGAGGGATAGAGGGAGGAGGGGCGCGCGCCGGGAGGGGGGCGGCTCTCGGGGACTGGCGGCCCGACGCGCGTGCGCGCGCCCCTCCCTCCTCCTCCTCCCTCCTCTGCGCCCTCCTCCTCCGCCCACTTCCCCACCTCCTCCCCTCCACTCTGCGTTGTGGCGGCGCTTTGTGACGCCGGCGTTTGTGCCCCGCCCTTGAAGAGCCAAGCCGCTGTGGGGTCCGAGGGTGGCCTCAGGGAATGCCCTTGGCCACCGAATGATGGCTGTGCAGCTCCTTCGCTGGGCGCGCAGGAAAGGAACCTCTGGTCTTAGAGCCATCGGCGCTCTCCTCCGCGTATCTGTATCCACTGGCCTCCTTAGGCATTCTCCCAGGAGACCTGGTCCTCTGCAGGACTCTCCCCATGACATACACTCTGAAATCCGTGCACTCAGTAGGTGCTTGGCGAGGATGTACCGAGAATGTGGGCCTTGTTGGTGGGAACAAGTGTCCCAACATCTCCTTTGCAGGATTAGCCATGACACAGTGTGTCACCCACTTGGGAGGAAGGGGGGCGGTGAGTGGGGCCACTTTCCCCCTAGACATGGGGAAGGCAGATAGGCCAGCTTCTGCTTCCTTTCTTAACTACAGAGGAGAAGCTGTGGGAAATAGACAAATAGTAAAACTGACTGAACCTGGGTTTCTGGTCCTCTGTGTGATTTGGAGCAAGTGCTGTTGGGTATCCCTCAGCTTACCCATTTGTAAAATGAAGTACAACAGCACTTCAAATTGAACTTTGACCCCCTAGAGCTTGAAGGTCCAAACCTAGAACTGAGGAAATTTTGAGATAATCATGACCGGAATGAGATGTGGAAACAGTTTTCAATCCTCATGATTTTCATAGAATATCCCTTTCTCTTAAGAAGGCATGTCCTATGATAATGTCTCCTTGAAAAGCCAGGATACTATGAGAGTACCACACACTTAGAATTTGGGGATCAGAAAGATACGTGGTTCCAGCCCTGGCTCCACCATTTACATTACCTCTTCCTTTTTCACCAGCCTCTGTAAAAGAGGGTTCTTTAAGCCTAACATAAGCAATTGTAAAGATTAAATGAAATCATTTATATACAAGATTTAGCACAATGACTGGTACATGGTAAATGATCCATAAATAGGAAATGTAAAGAAAGAAAAAAATAGCCCTGGCTGGTGTGGCTCAGTGGATTGAGTGCTAGCCTGTAAACCAAAGGGTCACCAGTTCGATTCCCAGTCAGGGCATATGCCTGGGTTGCAGGCCAGGTCAGATCTCCAGTAGCGGTTGTGTGAAGGGCAACCACACATTGATGTTTTTCTCCCTCTCTCCCTCTCTTCCACTCTGTCTAAAAATAAACAAATGCAACCTTTTAAAAAATAATTTAAAGGCATAGCTGTATTCTAGATATAACCCTCTCCAATATTTAATAGATTATTTTTAACAAGTTTTAGATTATAGAAAAATTGAAATGATAGTACAGAGAGTTCCCATATTTTTCCATAGATACCCAATTTCCCCTATTATTAACACGTTACATTAGTATAGTACATGTCTTACAGTTAATGAACCAATATTGATATATTATTATTAACTAAAGTCTTTACTCTCATATTCTTAGTTTTTGCCTAATGCCCTTTTTCTGTTTCTGAATTCCATCCTGGACACCACACTATATTTAGTTTTCATGTTTTGTCTGATTTCTCTTGACTGTGACAGTTTCTAAGACTTTACTTGTTGTTGATGACCTTGACAGTTTGAGTATAGACAATTAAGTTGTACAGTGTCCCTCAGTTAGGATGTGTGATGTTCTCCCTATGATTAAACTTGCATTATGGGGTTTGGGTGGGGGAGAGCACAGAGGTAAAATGACATTTTCATCACATCATATCAAGGGCATATAATATCAACATGACTTATCAGCATTGATATTGACATCAATCACCTACTGAGGTAGTGTATCAGGTTTCTCCACTGTAAAGTTACTTTTTTGTTTTTTTTTTAATGAGAGGGAGGAAAAAAACCCCATCAATGTGGGGCAGAAACATCGATTGGTTGCCTTCTTGTACATGCCCCAACCAGGGATGGAACCTGCAACCTGGTTTTGTGCCCTGACCAGGAAGCAAACCCCTCAACCTTCTGGTCCACAGGACAGTGTTCCAGCCAACTGAGCCACACTGACCACTGCTAGAGTTACTCTTTTTACCTCCTTTCAAAATTGTACTCTTCAGAAGGAAGTCACTGTGCACAGTCCACACTGAAGGAGCGCCCTTTTTTTGTTGTTCTTTTTTTTCTCAGAGATGACATCTCAGTATTTTTTAAATTAATTTTTAGAGAAATAGAGGAAGGGAGACACAGAGAGAAACATTTGTTGTCCCACTTATTTATGCATTCATTGGTGGATTCTTGTATGTGCCCTGACTGGGGATCAAACCTGCAACAAGATTGACGTATCAGGACAATGCTTAACCAACTGAGCTACTCAGCCAGTGCAAGGTCTCAGTATTTTAAAAAATCATTCCCTAGTTCCCAACTCTACTCTCTAGTTCCTGAGGCCAAACTCCACTGGAATTAGAGCTCATTTCAGAGGAGGGGGAATGTTTGAGTCAATGCAGCCCCTCCTTCCAAAATGATGATGTATGACTGGTTCTGTCTTCCTCTCCTCCACCACTCAATTTAGAAACAAGAAGATTGTTGACCTGGAAACGTGGGAGATGATGTTGACATCTTTAATAACAAGACTATGAGTAGACAAATAGGCAGAAAGTTCATCTTCAAAGCATTGCATCCACATAAACTCATCACAGCCCCACCCTGACCCAGAAGATTGTCGGTCTTTAGTAATCTACTGGTACACACACCTGGCCCCTGGACCAGAAGCTGCTCCTGGGCCCAGATTAACTCACAAACTCATACTAATACCCACAGTGGCCATGGCTGTAAGATAACAAACACACGCCTGTCTGGGAGGCTCACAGCCCAGTTCTCGGGTCAGAGGAACAAAAATTCCACAGAATGTGCCTCATGTCTTTAATCTTAGCAGGCAAGACATTGTGTATTAGTAGTTTGAAGCTGTCTTTTTTTTTTCTTTTTTTTCAAACTATAAGCAAAACTTTACTTAGTTATAGAGGTAGAAGTGAGCTGTAGACGAAAGGGACTAAGGAAACAAGTTACAGAGGCAAAAGAAGGGCTGTAGCTTAGGAGTGAAAGAGAAAGGTAAAGGTAATACACTTGCAGGCGGGGTGGGGGGGCGGGGAGAGTTGGGAGGACAGGAAAGGCACAGGTGTGCTTCGGAGAGGGAGAGTGCCTAAAATGTCTTACCCATCCCTGGGTCCTCCGCAATCATCACATTGTCTAACACAAAGTAGACACTAAGGAATTATCCTCACCAGCTAACAACCAAGAGCCGGAAGACAGTCATTAACAACAAATCACACATTGAACTCCTACCCTCCACCTCCATGTCTAATAAGGATCTCTGAGACACATAGTAGGTGCTCAGGATTATAAAGTGTATAAAGTTGAAAAGTCTTGTTCATAACCACATACAAGCTCTACAACGTTTGACAAAGAGGGGGTACTCAAAAGATTTATCAAAAGGAAGAACAGCTTCCTAGACCTTTCTCATATTGTTCCATAGTGACGAATAGGCAGTGACTTGACTGATTGGTGCCCTCTGGTGGTAAAGAAAACAGGCTATTTACCCTCAGTTTCTGTGGCATCGTGTACTCTACAACCAGGGCTCTACTGAAGAATCATTTCTTGCAAAGAGAAAAGATACGGAAATCTTGGTGAGAAAACTAAAAGGTAGAGGTATTTGCTTTAGAAAAGTTAATTCTGACCCCGAGGGGCTAACATTTTTTTTTCATTCTGTATGCCTTAATACATGTAAAGTCTTGAACAGTGCTCTTAAGGAACCACAATCTTCCTTTACTAATAATAGTTAACATTTGCTGTGCCACAGTACATGACAGGCTCTTTATATACAGTATTCCATTTAGTTCTCACAAAAATCCATGACATGGTCATTACTAGAATATCTATTTAACTGCATATAAGGGTTAGAGAGGTTGAGAAAGTCACCCAATATCACCCAGTGAATAAAGGGCAGAACCTGTAGTTGAACCTTAGCCACCCCACTTTAGTGTGACTGGCTCCTAACCACCATGCTGGAATATTCCTAGTCTAACATGCCCACAGCAATCTGTGCATATCATCACCCCAATGCTATATTGCAATTATTTGTTTATATCTTTCTCCTGGTCTTTGAGGTACTCTTAAGAAAGGGCCATTCATTTACTCAACAAATATTCATTGAGTGCATGCTGTGTGACAGGCCTTGTGCTAAATTCCAAGGATACAATAGTGAGTGAGACAGAAATGATTGGGTCCTGCCCTCATGGTGCTTATATTCTAGTGGGTGAGACAGAAATAGACAAAAACAAGTAATTAGTAAATAATAGCATTGGAAATGTTGATGAATACTAGTGAAAATAGTTAAGGAAGCCAAGACTAAATGTTGAGGTGGATGCAATTTTAAATGAAAGCAGGGCAGGGACAGAATGAACCTCTGTGAGGTTACATTTAAGTGACCAGAGGGACCAGCCTCCAAAATGTGAGGACAAGAGTATTATTCTAGTTTCTGGCTTGTGATCACTATGTCTCATTTATTCTTGACACTGAGCACAGAACTTGACATTTCTTAAGTGTCATCCAATGTGGAATGAGTGGTTGGCACTCTTTGGTCTTCCTCAGACTTGAACAGTGCTGCTTCCTCCTCTCAGTCAATTCAAACTCAAGTCACCCTTCAAGACTTAGCACAAACCCCATCTCCTTTGGGAAACCTTCCCTACCAATCAAAGCATTCTTCACCCATAAAGAAAAAGGACACCCTGCCATATGTGACAACATGGATGAACATTAAGGGCATTATGCTAAGTGAAATAAATCAGAGAGAAACCAAACACAAATACTCTATGATCTCACTTATATGTGGAATCTCAAAAAGCCAAACTCATGGAAACACAGGGTAGCCTGGTAATTGCCAGGGACTGGTAACTGGGGGAAATGAGATGATCTTAGTTAAAGGGTACAAACATCCAGTTGTAAGAGGAATGAATTCTGGGGATCTAATGTACATACAGCATGATGACAATAGTTAACAGTACTGCATTGTATGCTTAAAAGTTGCTAAGAGAGTAGATCTTAAATGCTCTCACCACCATCACCTCCACCACAACAAACGGTTATTATGTGAAGTAAAGGATGCGTTAAATGTGTTAACTAACCTTATTAAGGTAATTATTTTGGGATATACACATGTAACATCATCACATTGCACACTGTAAATGTAAGCAATGCTGTCCGTCAAGTATATCTCAATAAAGCTGGGGAAAAACAAAACATTCCGAGCAAAGAAGGAAGCAAATTCTGTGTGTGAGTGTATGTGTGTGTGTGTGTGTGTGTGTGTGTGCGCGCGCTCGCGCGCGCTCTAGAAATCCAAAGCTTCAGGACAAGAGAGCAAAATAGAGTAGGGAAACCAAGTAATTCAAGTAATATGACTGGGCATAAAATTTGGAGACAATGGTAAGAGACAAGGCTAGAAGGTTGACAGTGGCCACATTCATTCATTCAGTAGACATTATTTATTGAATATTTCAAGTGTTCTAGACACTGGGCATGTAGACCCTGTCCTTGTTTTCATGGATTTAAAGTCAAGGGCAAAGAGACAGATAATTGACAGTCAAAAATTGTTTTTAAAAAGTTCTAAAAAGGGAATAATTGGGGTGATGAGATAAGGGAAAACCTATTTTAGACTGGGTGGTCAGTGAAGGCCTAATTAAAGAGATGATATTTATTCTGAGAGCTGAATGATGAAAAGGAGAGAAAGTCAAGAAAAAACCTTCCAGGCAGAGAAAAAAAGTTTGGCTCAAAATTTCTGCTGTGGGAAAGAGCATGATACAACCAAGGAATTGAAAGAAGGCTGATGTTGCTACAGCTAAGCAAGCAAGGGGCAGAGTTATCAAGAAAAATTATGGGGTAGTGAGTGAGAGACCATATTGACCATGGCCTTGTAGAAATTTTTATTTCATTCTAAAGGAACAATTGGGAGTGTTGGCCTTAAAAATAAAAGTCAGTTCTGCCCCTAGCTGGCGTGGCTTAGTGGATTGAGCGCCAGCCTGAGAACCAAAAGGTCGCCAAGTGAGAGGCAACCAATTGATGTTTCTCTGGCACATCGATGTTTCTCTCCCTCTCTTTCACCCTCCCTTCCCCTATCTCTGAAAATAAATAAATAAAATCTTAAAAAAATTTATAAAGTCAGTTGTTGTTTTTTTTTTTTACCAGCAAAAATGGGTTTATTTGGGAACAGCAAAGAATTACAATTCAGGACGAGTTAAGTTGTAGCAAAAGCTATAGGCAAGTCCCACAAACCAAGGAGAGGAACATTATTTTATGGAGAAGATGGAGGAAGTTCGGAAGGATTATTCTGAACAAAAGTCCGTTGGAGAAAAGTGAGAGCTCAGGGAGAAGACAATTTTTTATTGGCTGAGTTGCCAGGGTAGTTGATTTCTTGTAGGCGATGCACCCTTATGTGAATTTTATGTATATTGTACTTCAATAAAAAAATTTTAAAGGGAAAGCTTTAAATGAAACTGTTCTATATTCTTTTTTTTAAAGATTTTATTTATTTATTTATTTTTAGACAGAAGGGAACTGGAGGGAGAAAGAGAGGGAGAGAAACATCAATGTGTGGTTGCCTCTCATGTGTCCCTACTGGGGACCTGGCCTGCAACCCAGGCATGTGCCCTGACTGGGAATCAAACCTGCGACCTTTGGTTCACAGCCCTCGCTCAATCCACTGAGCTACACCAGCCAGGGCTCTATATTCTTTTTTTTTTATTTTAATTTATTTATTTTTAGAGAGAGGGGAAGGGAGGGAGACAGAGAGGGAGAGAAACAGCAATGTGTGGTTGCTTCTCACATGGTCCTCACTGGGGACTCGGCCTGTAACCCAGGCATGTGCCCTGACTGGGAATCGAACCTGGACCCTCTGGTTCCCAGCCCGCGCTCAATCCACTGAGCTAGACCAGCCAGGGCAGGGCTCTATATTCTTTAAAAATGTTGTGATAATAGACCAAAAAAGGGAGAGGTCAGGAAATATTCCAAATTGAGAGAAGACAAAAAATATGACTAAATTAATGCATAATCTTGCATCAGGAGATAAAATATTACTATGCAAAGAATATCAGTAAGATAATTGGCAAAATTTGAATATGGACTTTATATACTATTCAATCAAGGTTAAATTTCCTGAATTTTATAACTGGACTATGATTATATGGTCGTTCATTATATTACTATTGCAACATTTAAGTAGATTTAGAAAATTTAATAATAAACTGGAGAAAAGCTATCACGATAATCTAGGGACAAAATGATGTAATTTGGGCTAAAATTGACAGTAAAGACAGCGAAGCATGAATAAATTCAAGATACATTTTAGAGCTAGAACTAACAAGACTGGTTAATTGCCATTATGTGGTGGAGGAGAAAAAGGCAATAAATCACTGGTGTCAACAAACATATCCACCGCGGAGGGCCTAAATTAGCTCCACCCCGGGCCCTTTTGACCCAAGGGGAGGAAGTGAGAAAAGGGAAGGGATCGCCAGGCTACCCGGCAAGTTCCGGTCTTGTGTCGCAAAGAGAGCGTAACTCAAACTCTGTTGGCTCCTCCCCTGTAACGGGCGGTCCTGGAGAGTGACAGAAACCAATGCCAAGCAACTCGTCGGCGCACTAGCCCAATGGCTCTGGAGCGGGGCGGAATCTGAGGCACGAGGCCTGACGGCATGCTAAGGGGCTTCCTTAACAAGATCTTTTGAGGTTACCGCAGCCCTTGTCTTGGAGGGCGCAGAAGGTCTGCTAGGGGGTTCAGCTTCTGCGGAGGGCCTTCGGCAGTTCTGCCGCGGTGGGAAGAAGTGCTGCTGTCGGCTTTAAACCCGAAGTGCGGTAGCGAGACGACCTGGAGGGATGGGGCCAGCGCCTGCCGGAGCACAGCTTTGCGGAGCTACTGGGGATCCGGAGGTGGGTGAGCCATTTGGGAGGAAGGGATGCTGAGCTGTGGGAGGTAGCAAAGCCTGAGCGCTCGCCAGCAAGGAGCACGAGGGCGGTACCCTCCGGAGGGTCCATTCGCCCAGTGCTTACAGCCTGGGGCACATGGTGGCGCGTCCCGTAAGGCTCTCCCGGGTGTGTGTCTGTGGATGGGGGCGGGGTCCAGGGCTGTAGTGGAGAAGATTTGGGATTCCACAAACCAGGGTTTGAAATTTGCTCACAGTCTAGGCATGCCAGCTGTGGAACCTCGAGCTCATGGGACTGACTTCAAGTGTCCGCTTTCTTCCAGGATTATTGTGAGGATTGGATGACTTACTGAGTTTTCAGTTTTCCAGAGCCAGTAGGTTCAAGCTCTTTCCATCACTAATTGAGCATTAATATATACAGTCTGTTGTCAGGGCTTGCTAGGGCTTGCTTGGTAGGATTTGAATAGAGCAAGAGTGGAAATGGCATTTCCAGCAGAAGAGGAAGCATCCTAGTGCATGGTATCTGGAAATACAAGGAGCTCTCACGCATTGCTTATGGAGGACCCAGTCAGTTACTGCCCCTGCCAACTCCCAACAGTGCTCCATGCTAGTGCTGTCAGGTACACAGGGAGCCCTCAATTCAAGGAGTTTTCAGGCTAGACTCAGTAATGTTCTCCTAAGTAGTGATTATCCGGAGTTTTACACCATTTGACTCCCATTCCAAAGAGGAACCAGAAGCAGGTAAATCTTGTACTCACATCCTATCATGGTGGCACAGGCAGTGGATGCTAAACATCTCTGACCTCACGTGGCTTCTCCCTGTCACTGTCCACAGATGATGGAGCCAGCTCTGGAAGGCACGGTCGAGGAGGGGAAGAAGGAATCCTCAAAGAAGCGTACAGTGGCTGGGTCTTCAGTGGACGGCCTCCTGCAGCCGGTGAAGCTTAGCCGGGCAGAACTGTACAAGGAACCTACCAGTGAGGAGCTGAGTCGCCTGAGGGAGACCGAGAGCCTGTTCCATTCCAGCTTGCTTCGTTTACAGGTACAGTTGTGTGGCTGCGGCTTAGGTTAGAGGGGCAGCCCTGAGATCCCAAGGCTGAAGGACTCTCCCCTACCCCTTCTTACAGGTAGAGGAGCTACTGAAGGAAGTGAGGCTGTCAGAAAAGAAGAAGGAGAGGATTGATGCTTTCCTGCGAGATGTCAACCAGCGGATCATGAGAGTGCCCTCAACCCCTGCAAGAGAGGTAAGACCTGTGGTATAGGGAACCAGAAAGTCCAGAAGAGGTCCTTAGTAGGAGCATCTAAAACAGGGGTCTTGCTATTCTCTGGAGGGGTTAGGGTGCTAAGGAGCTTATTCTCACAGCCAGGAGGCTCAGCTGGGCGTGTGGTCAACCATGTGTTCATTCATTTAGCAAACATGTATGTGCCTTGCAGTAGTTGTGTTCTTAGGCTACCTCAGTGAACAAAGCAGTCTGTTCTAGGGTTGGGGTTGTGGACAATAGATCATAATTGTGACAAGCAAACTGTATGGCGATGCTAGAAGGTAGTAAGCACAATGGGAAAGGAAAAAGTAGGATGAGGTAAGGGGATTGTGGGAATATCAGGATGGGAGTGGTTTGCAGTTTTATATATATGTATAAGTATTTTATCGATTGATTTTAAAGAGAGAGGGGAAGGGAGAGGGAGAAAGAGACATCAGTTTGTTGTTCCACTTATTTAGGCACTCACTGGCTGTTTCTTGTATGTGCCCTCACCAGGGATTGCACCTGTAACCTTGGTGTATCGGGTCAACTCTGTAACCAACTGAGCTATCTGGCCAGGGCAATTTGCAATTTTAAATAGGGTGGTAGAGGTAGGCCTTATTGAAGTGACATTTGTGTGAAGAATTGAAGGGAGCGAGTTAGCCATATAAATATCTAAGGGAAGAGGAGCATTCCTGGAAGGAGAAACAGGCAACACAAAGGCTCAAGGGCAGAGATACATCCGGTGTGTTCCTTGGAACGAATGAGCGGAAGATAGAAGGAGATGAGTTCAGAAAGGTATTGGAGGGAGGGGCATTTCATGCAGGGCCTGCGCACCAAAACAAAACTTAGGCTGTTGCTCTGGATGAAATGGGGGACTACTATAGCGGGTGGGATTTGTGGAGCAGTGATGTGATCTAACTTCAGTTTTAAAAAGGTCACTTGGGCCCTGGCTCAGTGGATTAAGCATCAGCCTGTAAACCGAAAGGTCCCCGGTTCAATTCCCAGTCCGGGCACACGCCTGGGGTGCGGGCCAGGCCTGTAGTTGGGGGCGTGTGGCAACCGATTGTATCTCTCCCACGTCAATGTTTCTCTCTCTCTCTTCTCCCACCCTTCCCCTCTCTCTAAGAGTAAATAAATAAAAACACTTAAAAAAATTAAAAGTTCATTCAGGTTGTTATGTTGAAAGTAGAACAGACTGGGACAAAAGTGAAATCAGAGAAACTAGTTAGGAGCTTCTTATGCAATGAAATGGTGGTGGCTCAGACTAGGGTAGAGAAGCAGAAACGTGGTCACGTCTCGATGCCTTTTGAAAGTGAAATGGGTGTTCTTAATCGGTGAGTAAGGTGATGTAAATGTTTCTGGCTTGAGCAACTAGTATGGAGTTGCCTTAATAGGGAAGAAATGTTTACAAGAAGATCAGAAGTTTGGTTTCCAGTATGTTGACGTTGTATTTGAGCAGTGCACTAGACATCCAGGAGACATGTTCACAAGGCAATCAGATCACTATGTCTCTGTCTCCACAGCTGACTGACCAGGCCTGGCTCCCGGCTGGGGTTCAAGTCCCTCTCCACCAAGTGCCATATACCGTGAAAGGCTATTTCCGCTTCCTGCCCCCCGCCCAGGTCACTGTTGTAGGCAGCTACCTTCTGGGCACCTGCATCCGGCCGGACATCAATGTGGATGTAGCACTGACCATGCCTAGGGTGAGGCCCAGGGTTCAGGGGATGGAGAGGCCTGCTGCTGTACCACCTACAAATCCCAGGGTCCCTGTCTTTTTCCCACCTGCCACTTGTCAGTGGATTGAAATCTGAATTCTAAACCAAAAGAATACACCGCCGCAGTCGTCTTTAGAGGGCTACTTAGATAAGCTCTTGGGCCAGTTGCTGCCCCTTTAAACCTTTGTAAACTGAGTATGGTGTTGCTAGCCCTGATTCTCTCTGGCCAGCAGAGAATCCTTTGGCTTCATCTGGGCTTCCAAGCTCTCCAACAGTAAGTACTTAAGTGCCTGGCTGTTTCTCTCTTTTCCTCACCCTCTCCAGGAGATCCTACAGGACAAGGATGGACTGAACCAGCGTTACTTCCGCAAGCGTGCCCTCTACTTGGCCCACTTGGCTCACCACCTGGCCCAAGACCCCCTTTTTGGCAGTGTTCGCTTCTCCTACACCAATGGCTGCCACCTGAAACCATTGCTGCTGCTGCGGCCTCATGGTGGGAGGCACACACTGGGCTGAGGGCGCAGTATGGGGTGACAAATACAGTGGGGGAAGCACTGGGCCCTTAAGTCCTGTGAGAAATTTGGGCCTTGTGTTTGAAGAGGAAAGTATAGGGACCTCAAAGTCTGAAGTGGGAGTGCGTGGGGCCCTCAAGTACGTAAGGGGTCATGCAAGGGCCCCTGGCTCCAGGGGCTGCAGGGTTTCAGCACCCTCTCTCCCCTCCCAGGGAAGGATGAGCACTTGGTCACGGTACGTCTCCATCTGTGCCCTCCCTCTGACTTCTTCCGTCCATGCCGCCTGCTGCCCTCCAAGAACAATGTGCGCTCTGCCTGGTATCGAGGGCAGAGTCCTCCAGGGGATGGTGAGCAGGCACTGGTGTCAAGGTGGAGCTGGAGGGAAGGGTAGTATGGGAACCTTTCTTAAGGCCTTTCCTTTCCTCCTGCAGGCAGTCCAGAGCCTGCCACCCCCCACTATAACACATGGATTCTACAGGACATGGCCCTCGAATCCCATGTGCAGTTGCTATCGACTGTTTTGGGCTCAGCCTCGGGGTTGAAGGATGGGGTGGCGCTGCTGAGGGTCTGGCTACGGCAGCGAGAACTGGATAAGGTGAGTTGGGAAAAGCCTGACTACCCTTCTCGCTGAGTGGTGGGCTGACTCTGAGCTTGGGCCTCTCTCTCCATCTTTCTTTCAGGGCCTGGGAGGGTTTAGTGGGTTCCTTGTCTCCATGCTGGTTGCCTTCCTCGTGTCCACACGCAAGATCCATACCACCATGAGCGGCTACCAGGTCCTGCGAAGCGTCCTACAGTTTCTGGGTGAGATGGCTAGACTCGAAAAGGCCAAGGATTTCACTCATCCTGGAAATCCTCTCATGTTGTCAGAGATAATTCGGTTTCTTGCCATCAGACAGAGGAGCAAGCTGAGTCCCAGAGACGGTTGCAGTTGGAGGGTGTCATTAGTCTGGGTCCCCAGAGAGGGGAATACTTTCTGACACCCATCTTCTCTGGTTCACTTCAGCCACCACAGATCTGACAGTCAACGGGATCAGTTTATGTTTCAGCTCAGATCCCTCCTTGGTGAGTGGGGCAGGGCTGAGTCTGGGCAAGGAGACCTGGAAGTAAGACCCCAACCCTGACTGGCTTCTCTCTGCCCCCGAAGCCGGCCCTGGCTGACTTCCACCAGGCCTTCGCTGTTGTCTTCCTGGACTCCTCAGGCCATCTCAACCTTTGTGCTGATGTCACTGCCTCCACTTATCACCAGGTACCAATGGTTCCCCACTCCGAGGTTTCCCAGATGTCCCATGCTAGTCTCTCTGTCTTCTGCCAGCACCAGAACCTCAGAAACTCCTCTCCAAAGAGCTTAGGTTAGGCATGACTTGGTCTGAGCCCTCAGGTCAATGAGGGGAGGGGTACGTTGGTGGCAGCCCCATGTCTGAGCCCCTGTGGCCCCAGGTGCAGCACGAGGCGCGGCTCTCCATGGTGTTGCTGGACAGCAAAGCCGATGACGGATTCCAGCTGCTGCTGATGACTCCCAAACCCATGATCCGGGCTTTTGACCACATCCTGCAGTAAGTTTAGGGGTGATAGAGTATGTCAGCGGGTCCTGTTTCCCTAGGGCTACAGTGAGTGGCAGAGGTCTTCAGGCAGGTGCTCATATTTCCCTCGTTGTGGGGGGTGGGTGGAGGTAACACTTGAGACCAACAGTACCTGATTCTCCCTCTGCACTCCACCCTCAGTCTCTGTCCACTGAGTCGTCTGCAGGCAGCATGTCACCGGCTGAAGCTATGGCCAGAGCTGCAGGACCATGGTGGGGACTATGTCTCAGCTGCTTTGGGTCCACTAACCACCCTCCTGGAGCAGGGCCTGAGATCCCGGCTGCACCTGCTGGCCCACTCTCGGCCATCAGTCTCAGAGGTGAGGTGGAGTGGGTCAGAGAGTTTGGTCGAAAGGGGGTTGGATTCAGGGTCCCAGGACATACAAAAGACTCACCATCTACCTAATTAGAAAGTGGACTTCCAGACTAAGCTGGAGGACTTTTGGGTCAAGCTCAGCCTTTCTGCACTCTGCAGTGGGACATCAGCCAGGATCCACCGAAGCACAAAGACTCTGGGACCCTGATGCTGGGATTGCTCCTCCGACCTGAGGGGCTGACCAGTGTTCTTGAGCTGGGTCCAGAGGCTGACCAGCCCGAGGTGAGGAGCCCTGGGTCTGAGGGGTGATTTGGCCCTGTCTGGGGAAGCCCTGCATGTGCATGGAAGGAGTGGGGTGGATTGTTCTCATGCCCCCTGGATTGAGGCCCATCAGAGAGATTTCTAACAGAGCCTTTCTTTGTTGATCTCTCCAATCACTCCTTTCCTCTCCTCAGGCTGCTGACTTCCGCCAGTTCTGGGGATCTCGCTCGGAGCTTCGGCGTTTCCAAGATGGAGCCATTCGGGAAGCTGTGGTCTGGGAGGCAGTCTCTATGTCCCAAAAGCGCCTTATTCCCCACCAGGTGGTTACCCACCTCTTGGCACTGTAAGCATTAGCATCTGAATGCCAGGATGGGCTGGGAGACTTTCAGGAGGGTCTGGCCCAGGCCTTTGGGGTGAGCAGTTCGCATCCAGCAGCCAACTCCTAACCCCCAGTGTGTACACTGTGTCTTTGCCCCCCTTCCAGCCATGCTGACATCCCAGATACCTGTGTCCACTATATGGGGGCCCAACTGGATTCACTAATTCAAGGCTTGAAAGAGGTAAGGATTTGGTTTTGGGCTACAGTCAAGGCTAAGGATTGTAGAGGAGCCTGTGGCTGAATTGGTTAGGAGTGAGAAAGCCCTTACTGCCTCAGCCAGGCTGCACTTCCTGGAATGTCCAGCAGAGGGGGCGCTGGCTCCACAGCAGCCCTAGCCATTGCCGATTCCGTGGTGGTGGCACTTGGTAGGGTTCTGAAGGGTCCTGGCCTCCTGACTGGTTTCTCTCTCAAAAGACCTTCAGCACAGGTGAGGAGGCCCTGGCAGCTGCGGTTCGTTGCTACGATGAACTCAGCCGCTTGCTGTGGGGGCTGGAAGGGCTCCCACTGACTGTGTCTGCTGTGCAAGGAGCTCACCCAGTGCTGCGCTATACTGAGGTAAGCTGCAAGAGGGCAAGGAGCCCTTTCTGCTTGGTGATCCCCACCTCTGCTTCATGCCCCCCCCCCAACTATTCTCCCTTCTAACTCCTGCACCCATTCCCAATGCCAGGCCCCTTTTTCAGCCCTCCTTACTCCGTAGGTGTTCCCACCAACGCCAGTCTGGCCAGCCTACTCCTTTCACGAGCGCCTTCGAGAGCGGGCCTCGCTGTTGCCCCGGCCTGACAAGCCCTGTCCAGCCTATGTGGAGCCCATGACTGGTGAGGGGGCTCTTGAAAGGGGATGAGAGGGACTGTTCTTGACCCAAACTGCAGTCTGAGACTTCTCACTCTTCTCAGTGGTATGTCACCTGGAGGGCAGTGGTCAGTGGCCACAGGATGCTGAGGCCATACAGCGGGTTCGAGCTGCCTTCCAGCTGCGCCTGGCAGAGCTGCTGACGCAACAGCATGGGCTGCAGTGCCGGGCCACAGCCACACACACTGATGTCCTCAAGGTTAGGCTGGTGCAGGGCAGGGATACCCCCGGGTAGGGTGAGGGGAGTGTCAGGGTGCCCCACGCTGGCATGTACGGCCCATCCCATACCCTCTTCCAACAGGATGGATTTGTGTTCCGGATTCGTGTGGCCTACCAACGGGAGCCCCAGATCTTGAAGGAGATACGGAGTCCTGAGGGGATGATCTCATTGAGGGACACACCTGCCTCCCTCCGCCTTGAGAAGGATACAAAGCAGTTGCCCCTGCTCACCAGTGCCCTGCATGGGTATGGCTACCTCCATAGGCTCTTCTGTCTATAGACCCTTTTCTGCCCCCATTTGGTTCTCCTGGCCCCCCGTCTCTCTGGGAGGCCAGATGGTATAATAGGGATATGAGTTCTGGTGTGAGGCAAGTTTTAGAATCTTGGCCTTGCCATTTCACTGGCTAAGTCCCTTTGGGCAGGATTCTCCACTGGACCTATTTTTCTTATCTGTAAAATGGGAATAATGCTAGGACCAACCTCTTGGGTCATTAGTTAAGAACACGTGAGTTGGTAAGTGTAATGCGTTAGCACAGAGCCCAGCGTTGGATAAAGTTTGAATAAAATAGTGGCGCTAGGGCTGAAACGCTGTTCTTGAGCCCTGAGTGCCCGAGTCTCATTGCTACGCCCTCTTCCCCCCTCCAGACTGCAACAGCAACACCCAGCCTTCTCAGGCGTGGCTCGGCTAGCCAAGCGGTGGGTGCGTGCCCAGCTTCTGGGTGAGGAGTTCACTGATGAGAGCCTGGACCTGGTGGCTGCTGCCCTTTTCCTGCACCCTGAGCCCTTCACTCCTCCCAGGTGATTCCCTCCACCTTTTTCCTATCCAGGAAGTTCCCCCTGGGGCCAGCTTTCATCCCTCTTGCTGTACCTGCAACCCAAATGGGAGAGGGTGGCTGAAGCAAGTGACAGAAGGGGTTCTAAGATATACCCCAATCCAGGCCAAGGGGTCGAGACTTTCTAGATTGTTCAGGAAGCCTAGGGATATGTGGCTGGTCTCCACCTTGCTCACTCCTTCCCTCAGCTCCCCCCAGGTGGGCTTCCTTCGGTTCCTTTTCCTGGTATCAACTTTTGATTGGAAGAACAACCCCCTTATTGTCAACCTCAACAACGAGCTCACTGGTAAGTGGTAGGACTTGGTGGATTGCAGAGTATGGCGGGCAGGGGTTTTCCCTGTGAATCTGTTAGGTTTTCTCTGTGCCTTCCCCATCCCAGATGATTACACCTGACCCTGACACCCTCCTCAGGGTGGAGAATTACTAGAAGGGAGAGGCCTGGATCGAGCCTTTAGGGAACTCTGAGACTGTAGAGATGTGGTTTGCCCACGTGCTGACCAGAAACAGAATGGACTGGGGGTGGTAAGCAGGCTACCTGGAGGGCTGTGAAGGGGAGAGAGGAAGGGAAGGGGTGCTCTGAACACCAGGTGAGAAGTCTCATAGTGAGGAGCACAGAAGGGTCTGGATGAGAACAGATACCCAGACCTTTTGAGGGTGGGGTAGAAGTGATGTTTTCTGGTTGTAATATGAGGAGCTCCTGGTCTCAGTAGAGAGAAAGGTGTCAGCTTTCTAATTCCCCAGGTGTGTGGGAGCATAGGGTGGGAAGGGGCCAGGGGCAGGCCTCAGCTTGTGCAGGGCCAAAGCCAGATGGTTGCCAGGCAGTGGAAAATTGTGCCTCTGGACTGAGGCTGGGAGTTTAATGCCCTTCTGAGTTGAGGCAAAGTTGGTGTCCCTTTCATTGCTTTTGTCACCTGAGGGAGGGGCATTGGAAAATCCTTGTAATGGATAGCTGCTGGGTAAATAGTCGGAGGACCTGGGGCAGTAGAAGGTATCTTGGGGAGAGGGGCAAGCTGAGCCAGGGTTCCTGCTTCCTTCTTGTCCACAGTGGAGGAGCAGGTAGAGATCCGCAGTGGCTTCCTGGCAGCTCGGACACAACTCCCTGTCATGGTCATCGTTACCCCTCAGGATCGCAAAAGCTCTATCTGGACACAGGATGGACCCTCGCCCCAGGTTCAATCCCATCCCTGCTCCCAAAAGTGTGGTTTTCTCCCTCCAGAAAAAGCCAGCCCAGCCTGAGCTAAGAGAGACCTGTGGTCAGGTCAGACTTATTTGATAAATATGTACCCCCAGATCCTACAGCAGCTTGTGGTCCTGGCAGCCAAGGCCCTACCTGTCCTAGAGAAGCAACTGCTGGATCCCCAGGGGCCTGGAGATATCAGGGTAAGCCACTGACCGAGACCAACTGCAGAGGCTCTGGGGATTCTACCTTTGAACCATGGAAGTCCTGAGCTCCAGGAGCCCTCAGAGGATGCCCAGTTCCCTCACGTGGTGTGACAGTCCAGAGAAGGCATTGAGGCTGCCCAGGGTAACTGGCAGTGGCAGAGTCTGGAGGAGAACCAGCGCCCTTGCTCCATCCAGGCCTCATATTTCTAGCCTGTGCTCCTTGTGCTGGACCCAGGCTGGCACCAGCTGGGTCTCGGTGTTTCTGCCTTCAGAGGAGCACTCAGGCCCGTAATGGGTGGTCACACAGAGGGAAAGGGGGGAATCAAGGTGGGCGCGTAGAGGAGCATGTTGAGCCCTGAGTGCCCTAGTCTCATTAGGGGGGTTTGTGGTCAGCTCCCTACTTCACATGGGCACTGTTGACCCTCCCTGACCTTCCTCAGACAGTGTTCCGGCCACCCTTGGACATGTATGACGTGCTGATCCGCCTGTCTCCCCGTCACATCCCCCGGCACCGCCAGGCTGTGGACTCGCCAGCTGCCTCCTTCTGCCGTGGCCGGCTCAGTGAGCCAGCGCCCTCGTCCCTGATGCCCGTGCTGGGCTTCGATCCTCCTCAGCTCTATCTGGCACAGCTCAGAGTAGGTCCTAAAGCACTGACTGGCCCTGGGGACGAAAGAACTGACTGACCCTGGAGAGGACTGACTGCCAGGTCGAGCTGGGGCCATGGAGGTGACTCTGCCCTATAATCTTGTCTCCATCCTGCCCTTTCCTAGGAGGCCTTCGGGGACCTGGCCCTTTTCTTCTATGACCGGCATGGTGGAGAGGTGATTGGTGTCCTCTGGAAGCCCACCAGCTTCCAGCCCCACCCCTTCAAGGTGTGCTGGCTGATGACAGCCACCCGTGTCTGAGCGTGTACATGTGGCTCCGTGTGGGCATGCATGTCTGTGTGACCTGCTCTGTGAGTGACCGTGTGTCAGATGTGAAGTGTGTGTCTTGGTGTCTATGGATGTACCCTTGTGACTCTTCATTTTTCTGATTCCCCTAGGCCTCCAACGCAAAGGGGCGCATGGTGGTGTCTCAAGGTGGGGAGCTGGTGATGGTGCCCAACGTAGAAGCCATCCTGGAGGACTTTGCCATCCTGGGCGAAGGCCTGGTACGGGCTGTGGAGGCCCGGACTGAGAAGTGGCGTATATGATCTCCGGTCTCGGGAACAAGCTGCAGATGGACAGTAGGACATCTGGAGCAAGGTGTCAGTGGTGGGACCTCCACCCAGATCGCATATGGACCCTCCAATGGAGAGCCTGGACACTGAATTGTCCCCAACAGAAGTCCTGCCCCCAGTTCTGTTTAATGCCCCAGCACTGGGGCAGGGGCCGTGACGTCCTGTGGAGTCCCCTGGACCCGACGGAGCTCTGAGAAGATACATGGGAGCCAGCTCAGAGAGGGGACCAAACAAACCCAGGAGAGCCATCTGCCTGTCAGCTCTGGCCTGGGTTCCTTTTTTTTTCCTTCCTAGGCCGCTTCCAGAAGCCTGGAGAGGAGGGCGTGTGCCCAGGGCTGGGGCGCTGTCCCCTTTTCATTGTCAAGATGTGTGTCTCCACCTCAGCATGCCCTTCAGTGCATTGTCAGTCTTTAAATGGGTCCCAGAGAAGATGTGGCACTTCCCGAGGGCCACAGAGTAGCAGCACTGAGCAGTGGAGGGGAGCTGGTAGATCACATTGAAGGGGCAGAATGCCCTCCTATGTTGGCTCTGCTGCTTTCCAGGACGGGGACCTGGAAAAGGACAGAGGACAGGAAGAGGCTAAGTGGGTGAAGGGATGAGGGGGAGTCGTGGCTCCCCAGTCCAGGAGAGATGTCAAAGCACAGAGTGCTGCCCTGGCCTCTCCGTGTCTGACTCCCTCCACTTCTGTGCGTCTGCCCGTTCACGTCACTCACCACCCTCAGTGTGCCGTGGTGGGGGTGCAGGGCTGAGCTAGAACAAGTCCTGCTCCAGAGCCCCAGTGTGGGGAGGTAGGCGGGGGATGCTGCTTCCTGTCAGCCTGGTCCACACCCCTTCCCTATCTCCCTTCTCTGGCTCCCCTAATCCTTCTGTTTTTCTTGACTAGGATCAAAAGTGCCTTCTCCTACCCTGGCTACTGTGACTCAGTGGATTGAGTGCCTGCCTTTGAACCAAAGGGTCACCGGTTCGATTCCCAGTCAGGGCACATGTCTAGGTTGCAGGCCATGTCCCCGGCACATTGATGTTTCTTTCCTTTCTCCCTCCCTTCCCACTCTCTCAAAATAAATAATTTTTTTAAGTGCCTTCTCCTTAAACCCGTCTCACTTCCCCAGCCTGAGAGGCTCTTTCCCTCCTCAGAAATATTAGAGCAGATACTGTCTATCAGTTCACTTCGCAGTCCTGAACCACATCATGAACTTTGCTGTTGTCTTAAATTTGGGTTTAAAATTAAATCACTTATTTTCCTCATTTCTTGGCTTGTCTGCCTTTTTCACAGGGTTTGCACTTGTCTCCTATATGTAAGCTCTTTGGGGGCAGGGAACGTGCTCGAACATAAGGTTGGTGGCGTCTGGCACAGTGTGCTGCATGCACGCGTAGAGGGCACAGGTGTGTGCAGAGGGGCACCGCCTCCGGGCAGATGGAAGGCTGGAAGAGGGAAAGAGAATCAGTTTGTGACCCCTGCCCAGAGTGGATGGGGTGGTAATGATAAAAAACAGCCTGAGAGAGAACGAAAAGTTGACATTTATTGAGTGCCCCAAAACTGTTGAGTCCTATTGTTTTGCTTATCTTATTTATGGGAATTTGATCATCCAATCGTACCAGCGCTATGAAGGACATACTTTTAATGACACTAATTTTCTGAATGAGGGAACAGGTTCAGTGGCGGTCAGGGGCCCCTTTGTGGAGGGAGGGGCTTTGATGCCTGGCTATGAGGCTTCACCCTCTCTAAGCCACTTATGGGAACTCTGGCCTCCAATTTCATCCCAATTCTGTTAGTCTTTGTGAACCTATGCCAGTCCCTGCCTGCCACTGTCATGGGACGGCTGGGCCTATGGTTGAAATGAACAGCGAATCCATTGATTGGCTTTGTAAAGTGGGGTCTACATCTCCCCCTGTGCTGTTCCTTTGTGAACTCCAGAAATCAGCACCCCACCTTATTTTCTGTGAAAGCTTCAGGCCTGTAGCTTCTGGCCCTTGCATGAACCCAGCTTTGGCTATCCCCGTGAAGGCAGGGGACAGAATCGATCCCAAGGCAAGGCTGTGTAGCAGGTGGCTTCAAGAAGTATAGACACTTGCCCTGGTTGGTGTAGCTCAGTGGATTGAGCGCGAGCTGGGAACCAGAGGGTCCCGGTTCGATTCCCAGTCAGGGCACATGCCTGGGTTGCAGGCCAGGTCCCCAGTGAGGGCCATGTGAGAGGCAACCATACATTGCTGTTTCTGTCCCTCTCTGTCTCCCTTCCTTCCCCTCTCTCTAAAAATAAATAAAAATAAAGTCTTAAAAAAAAAAAAGAAGTATAGACACTAATCCCATTCTGGAAGTAAGCCCTGGCCCTGCTACCTTCCCATGTGGTCCTGAGCAAGTCACTTTCCCTCGCTGGGCTCAGCCTCCCCACCTTTGTCAGGTGCTCCTGCTGGCTATGGAAGAGAGTGGAGAACTCAAGAAACCCCTGGAGCTGCACTATTGAAACCCCTGGAGCTGCACTATTCCTTTTTCTACTTCCCGCTTCAGCTTAGGGAGTGAGGTGGGATGGGGTGGGGAAGAGCAGGAAGCCCAGGCTCCAGTTTCAATCCCTCACATTGTGCTCTAACCTGTTTTCCTCAGATTTTCTCTGCGAAGTAGGTGAAGAGGCTGGTGTGGTATAAGGTGACTTTCGGGAAGGAGATGGGGGCGTGAGGAGCTGGAATTTCAGGGGAAGGGAAGGAGAGGAGCCCAGAAGGAGCTCCGGTATGAGCGAGGTTGTGCAAGGTGACGTAGACTACGCATCCCCATGGGTCTGCCTCTGGGTCCCTGCATTTACGTTTGCAGGTGGACATGGACGGACTAGGGGCATGACTTGTCTGCTGTGTGTGTGTAGGGAGGGCACGCACACATCTGTATGCACTAGAGTGTGTGTGCACTAGACTGTGTGTGCAGGTCTTTGTCTCCAGCCCTTGGTTGCTGTAAAAGGAGAAATCTGCTCTGTTTTTGAAGAGCAAGTCAGGAGGAAAAGCTCTCAGGTAGGAGGCAGGAACTCTGGTTTCCTTTCTGCAGCTTTAAATGGCTTTAAATAAAGCCTTCCCATTCTTGGGCCTTCGGTTTTCCCAGTTCTGTCAGAACTAAGCCTCGGTATGTAGTTTCATTTAGTGAATTCTCAAAGGGTTCTTTCTCCCTTCCATCTATGGTGTCAAATAACCTTCTCTAAACCAGAATCCTTTTAGCTAAAGACCCTTTCTTTCTCTGCCCAGCTCTTTACTTTGGAGAAAAAGAGTAAGACCCCAAACCCTAGGGGTCCTTGCAGTAGGTGACATTCAACAAAGTCCTGAGGGCTGCTTGGTTCCTGACCTACTGTCAGATTTGGGCTAGTCCTAGCCCTTCCCGCCCCCCACCCCCCATAAATATATACATAACCCCTCCAGCATCCAGTTGCTTTGTGAGTCAGAGATTAATCCAGGTGAGCCATAAAGGGGAGGGGCACATGAATCACCCCTTACCCTTCTCAAACAAGGCCAGCCTGCCCCTCCCCCTACTGTGGAGAGAGGAAGAGAAGGAGCATCTTAGATTGCCCCAGGGAACTAAGGGGGACCAGCATGTTGCAAACCCAGAGGGAGACACTTCCCTCTCCCACTTCGGTTACTGGAAGGTGAAAGGGGAGGATAATTTTTCTGGTTTGCATGGGGCCCAGAGAGGTGTATGAACTTGTCCAGAGTCACACAGGGAGTAGGGAGTGGAGCTACAGAGAATCTAAGTGTCCTGGCTCCAGGCCTTACTGCTGAACTTGGGCTTTCATGGAGCCAAGGAGTGGGGTGGGGAAGAATAAAGGACTAGAGAGGTCTGAACAATGGGGCAGGGAGGAGTGAAAAGCCTGGCCCTCTCCCCTGTTCTGGGCTGCCTGCCAGCTTTGCCCCACTCCCTCTGCCCAAGGCAGTTGAATGAAGCTGTTATCAGCAAGACCCAGAGAAGTAAGGTCAAGTGTAAGGGTAGGGGATGGGAGCGTGAGCACTCTGTTCCACCTCAGTTCAAGCCTGAATCTCCTCTGTTTGCCTAGGGTTGGAAGCTCCTCAAAAGGAGAACCCAGCTCGTCTCTATTCTCCTGGACTGGGAACGCCCACAGGACAGGGATGAGATCTCCTGAGGATGGACGATGCCAAGGTTGGGCCCTTATTTGAAGGAGTAAAAGAACATGGAGATCCAACAAGATAGTCAGACATGGCATACTGGCTCTTCCCAGTCTCCCTCCACAACACCCTCATCTTTATCTCCCAGTCAGTGGGGTTTCGCTGGAGCCCAGTTCCCACTGACCCCAGATCTAGAGGCCCTCAGGAAGTCATTCCGGAAGTTTGACTGCTGCAGACTCTCCCGCTGCAGCCTGTCCTCTCCTCTGGGTCCGCCTCCCGTGAGTCCTCTCCCCTAGGGCAGGCAGCTAGTGGCTGCCCTGTAATTAGCACCTAGGCCGGCTGGGATGAGGGGAGAGTATACTGGGGCTCACACACACCCAACACCTTTCTGGAATGCGGGATGCAGAGTCCTTCCCCCACCTGTCTCCCCACCCCCAAGGCCTTCACACCACAGGCCTCTCAGAGAGCAGTTTTCCTGGGCCTCACCTCAGCTTCAGGTTCCTGTCTACTCAATTCTGCCCACCTCCAATTTCAGCTTCTTGCCTACCTGCCCTGCTCACTCTGCCTACGAAATCCCAAATCCTAACCTTCCCCCCTCCCTGCAGCCATTGCCCTGCACCTGGCCTCATTCTCTCCACTGTGGCCTCCTTCCAGGCTTTCTGGCCTCGGTGCCTCCCCTTCTAACCCATCCTTCACTCAGCATCTGCAGGAATCCTTCTAAATGCAAACGGAGACCATGTCAGCCCCTTGCTTAAAACCCTCAGGTCTCCCATAAGTCACTGTTCTTAACAGTGAAACATGTGTCAATTGCTATCTTGTTTGGAACCTTGGTTTAAAATGGCGAAGATGCTGTGGTTGAAGGAGAGATGGGGACAGGGCTGAGCCTCCTTGGCTTCCCCCTCACCATCTCCAGCTGTATCAGTCCCTGTGAGAGCTTCCTCAGAGCCCTTGGGGCTTAAAGAAGCACAGCTTAAATATCTCTGTCCAAATGCCCCCTGCCCCCAGTAAGGTCCAGGCCCTTAGTATAGAACCCAAAGTCCTTCCTGTGCTACCTGTGTCTCTCCTTGGCCTCATTATGGCTGCCCTCATCAAATATCAGGCCAGCGCCCATTCTATCCAGGGCCTGGCCCAGCAGTCTCTCACCTGAAAGACTCTCCACAAAATCCCCAGTCAAATGTTTCCTCCTCCAGGAAACCCTCTGATTGCCTCAGCCCAAAGGATACTCCATACCCTTCCTGATTTCAGAGACCAGGCAAATGATGGGCCTTGGTTCAGGCCCCATACAAAGCCTGTGAGCTTTCCTTCTTTCTCAACCTCTGGCCCTGACTCCTCATCCTCTGAAGCAACCCCATCCTGGTTCCAGGAGCTTTCCTGATAGTGAGGAGGGAGATGGGAAATCAGAAAGCGCAGAGGCTTCAAGGGTTCCAGGAACCTGATCCTGAGGTGTGAGCCAGAGCCCACTAGACACCCTAGGCCTGTTTGCAGGGGTAGCCTGGTCTATGTCAGCCTC
This sequence comes from Micronycteris hirsuta, assembly GCA_004026765.1. Taxonomy (NCBI): domain Eukaryota; kingdom Metazoa; phylum Chordata; class Mammalia; order Chiroptera; family Phyllostomidae; genus Micronycteris; species Micronycteris hirsuta. The sequence continues at coordinate 142,367 of PVJI01001220.1, forward strand.
ACGTCACTAACTCCCTCCTCCCAGTGTGTCTTCAGACTCCTTAAGGTATCCCCATCTTCTATCTCCGGCTTTTATAGACACTGGACACAGACCCACAGCCAGTCCCAGATAAGGACACACACAGGCACACACAGGCCCTCAGGGACACACACATGCACATGTGGACCCCATGGCCACCCACAGGCACACACAGACCTCCTGGGATACATACACATACACCGTCAAGAATACACATAGCTATTCCCACATGAGGAAATGTGCTCTGATTAAGGTGACAGCTTCTGGGTGAACCTTTCCTTCTATGTTGACTGTGTAATACCGTTTTCAAAGCCTGAAACATCCACAGTCTAGTTTGATTGTTACAGAGGCCCCGGGGCTGGGGCTGGGGGAGGACCGCAACTGAAACTCCAGGTGGCTGATGAAGATACTGAGACTCTGAGGGGTAGGGGAAGAGAGCTGTCCAGTTCCCGTGCTGGTGGGTGGCCAAGCCAGGCTTGGAACCAAGATTCCGGGTCTGCCAGAGGGCTCTGCTCCCATCAGTCTGCCACTGCGACTCTGGACCCTTCCTCAGCACGGGGTCTAGGCCTCTGTCCCATCCCTCTGCTTCGTCTCTATGACCCTCTGCTGTCCTCAGAGGGTGCCAAGAGCAGCTCAGGGATGCCATAAAGTGGACCCAGAGTCCCCAGGATATGGGTCAAAAGGTAGATTTTCTCAAGGTCCAGCTGCTCATCTGGCTGGAGGTGCCTGAGGGGGTAGTTCATGTTCACAGGTTCCCTGCCGTCTTGCCTGTCTGTCTGGAGACAGGGGGTGACTGCTGGCATAGTAGGAGGAGATGCTCGACCGCCCCCCAGTCTGGGGACGCTCATAATAGGGTGATTCATCTATGTACTCCACTCCCCTTGCCAGTCTAGAGCCAACCCCACCCCCCCAACACCGACTCTCAAGGCCCAGAGGCAGGGATGGTGTCCAGCAGTGGCCTGAAAGTGGGGCACACTCTAGAAAGGGAGATCAAGCATGGAGGGACTCCGAGGGTTCTTGTGCCCTGGCTCCCTGCTCCCCTGTGCCTCCGGCCAGGCCTGTGGATCCCTGGCCTCTCTGCCCATTTCACCTCTTCTCCCCATCCCCGGGGGGGTTTGAATCCCAACTCAGTGTTCACTGGCTGAGTAAGAACTTGGCAAGTCACTGCTTTCCAAATTTCAGTTTTGTCATTTGTGAAAGGGGAAAAATATACTCACTTCTGGGCATTGTTTTGCATATGGAAGGAAGTACATTTTTTTTAAGGTTTTATTTATTTATTTTTAGAGAGAAGGGGAGGGAGGGAGAAAGAGAGAAAGAGAAACATTGATGTGCGAGAAAAACATGGATCAGTAGCTTCTCGCACATTGCCAACTGGGGACCTGGCCAGCAACCTAGGCATATGCCCTGACCAGGAATCAAGCCAGTGACATTTTGGTTTGCAGGCTGGAGCTCAACCCACTGAGCCACACCTGCTAGGGCACCTTTTTTTTTTTTTTTTTGAGAGAGAGAGAGAAACATTGATTTGTTGTTCCATTTATTTACGCACTAAATCCACAACCTTGGCGGATCTGGACGACGGTCTAGCCAACTGAGTTACCCGGCCAGGGCAGGAAATACGTTTCTAAAATTGAAAAATGTCTGTCTGTTTTGGTTTGCTCCTCCCTCACCCTGCCCCAATGCTCTAGAGACATAAGGGGATTCAGGGAGACTGGGGATATTGTAGCATGATTCATTTTCTATGTCTATACTCTTCTTCACCCCACTTGCTGACAGCAAAGCCAAAATCTCTGCTGCTCTTCAGACTGCTCCCATTCAGGGAAAAAGAGTTTGGGGGCAGGATATGAAGGGTGTGCCATCCCCCCCATTCCTTACAGGGCCCCAGCCAGCCCCTCTGGTTCAGCAGGCTGGGGCTTGCGTCTTCAGCCCTTCCCTTGACTGGAAACCCACTCTCCCAGCTCTGACCTCAAGGAGTCACAGCCTCCCATGAGTGGATGGGCTGTCAAGGCCCCTTTCTAAGCCCAGCCCTCCCGCCCAAGTGAGACACAGACCTTGCCCAAGACGCCTTGGGAGGAGATGGAGCCTCCTCCCAGAGCTGGGTCGCAGCCTGCACTGGGCCCGGGCTTTCCTTCCCAAAGCGCAAGAGAGAGCCCAGAGGGCTCTAGGTAAACGGTATGACTCAGAGTCAGGACCTCACCAAACTCATTCTACTCTCTATGAAGCCATGCTTCCTTCTGCCTTTTCTACCAGGGGGCGCTCTTCACATTGACTACATTGAGAATGATGCCCCCGGTGTCCAGTCCTGCAATGAAAAATGTCTGCTTTTGCTCCCCTGAATGCAAGCCTGGCATTTCTAGACAGGCATCCTCAGACCCTGACCCCTCTCAATCCCGAATGACCTAAGGAGAACTGACAGGAATAAGCAGCCCTTCCTTGCAAGGCATTGCATCCTCCAGGCAGGGTCCTCTCAGGCCCATTAAGAAAAATAAACCACGCCCTGGCCGGTGTGGCTCAGTTGGTTGGGCATCATCCCACAAACTGATTTCCCATCAAGGCACAAGTGTGGGTTGTGGGTTCAGTTCTGGTCAGGGTGCATACGGGAGGCAGCTAATTGGTGTTTCTCTCTCTCTCTCTTTCTCTCTCCTTCTTCCCCTTGCTCTAAAATAAGCATGTCCTCCTTGAATGAGGGTAAAGCAGGAAAAGAAGAAGGATGAAGCCCTCCCCATACCTTCTCAGCTCCAACCCTGACGCATCCCAATGTGCATGTGTATGCACATATATGAACATGTGTGTAACCACTGGTTACAAATAGAAATGGGTTTGGTGAGAGTGTATGGAGTCATGGTCCTGAAGGCGGAGTGCTGGTTTGGGGCCGTAGAGCACTGAGAACCAGCTCTTGTTCCACTTGTCAAACCATGTGCCTTGCATGCAGCGGCATCTATTAGAGGGGGTGCAAAGACTCTCTGTGGTGGGCTGTACCCCGGATTATAGGAAGGCACACACACATGCACACCCGTGTGAGTACATGCAGGTGCATGTGTGTTAATAAATGCTGCTTATGCCTGGCTGGTGTAGCTCAGTGGATTGAGTGAGGGCTGGGAACCAGAGGGTCCCGGTTCGATTCCCAGTCGGGGCACATGCCTGGGTTGCGGGCCAGGTCCCCAACGAGGGCCATGTAAGAGGCAACCATACATTGCTCTTTCTCCCTCCCTTCTCCTTTTTCTGAAAATAAATAAATAAAATCTTTAAAAAAAAACCCCAAAAAACCAAGGGTGGGTGGAATCAAGGGAGGGAGGTAGAAATGGCTGGGGTGAGGTGGGTGGGCGGGGCATAAAGGCAGACAACTGTACTTGAACAATAAAATAATTTAAAAAATAAATAAATGCTGCTTAATGTGAACAAGATATACAAGCCCACGGTTGTGTGGATGCCCCCCCCGACCGGTGCGGCACACATGAAAATCTATGTGAGCTGAGCACCAACTCTGCAGGAGTCATGCGTGTGCCTACCGGTGGCAGAGCTGCTCCTGTTTTCCTCCTCTGCTCTGGATCCCAGGCCAGGCCAACAGGCCCAAAATGGGGTGCTGTGGGCTGGAGTTCCTTACTTTCTTTCAGTGCTGAGGAGTCCATTGCTTGTTCCTGCCCTATACTGCCTTTGTAGCCCCACCTGAGGCAGTGAGAGGCTGAGAAATACCCCATGGGGAAGGGATAAGAGAGGGCAGCATGTTCCCCCATTCCCCCGTGGGCTCTGGCGTCAGGAGTCTAGGGTTCTGTTCTGAGTGAGTGAGTCACGCACTGGCAGTGGGGCTGTAGGCAGGCACTCAGTGATGGCTCCCTGATTCATGGTGGGGCCTCCCAGAGGGTGCGGTGCATCACTGTGGGCCAAGGGCCAAGAAAGATGTCGTATGTGGGCTCCATATATGTGAGACTCTATGGCCAGGCTCCCATGTGAATAGGAGCCCGTGAGCATGTGAGCAGAGCTCAGTGTCTATAGGCAGTGTGACTGTCAGCCTCAGGGCACGTGTGTGTTTGCACACATGGGTGCATGGGTATGCATCTACCTGATATGTACTGCTAAGCCACATCTCTTTAAGCTTGAGTCACCTTTGGAGCCTTTATAGTCCCCAGAGCCCGTAGCCCACCTGGATTAAGTCCATCTGGAAAATGTGGTTTCTTTGGTCTTCCTGGCAATGCCACAGTAGGGACTGGGGCGAGGGCATATTTGCTCCTAGTCCTGTGGGGTCGGGCCCAGACCGCCAAATGTTAGATTCCCAATTACTGAGTGCCGCATAGGGAGCAGGGTTGCCCCAAGACTCCCCTCAGATGGGCCTGACACTCCAACAGTTTAGCCAGTTTAATCTCTTAAAGGGACAGACTCTCCCCTGGCTGAGAATTCAGCCAGAATGGGAGAGGAGAGGGTTAAAAACGGTTGGGACTTACTCTGCTGGCAAGCATGTGGCATGTGGCATGACAGAACAACTTCAGTTCAGCCTCCGGAGCCATGTGCAAATGCACTCAGGTACACGTGCGACAGCCTCAGTTAACCTGGCCACATCTGACAGGATGTGCACGGCCAGGAGAAATGTCCAGCAAGTGTGATCAGGCACAAAGGACAAATGTCGTGTGTGGGCACAACTGTGGACAGAGCTGGTCAAAACAGGCAACACATGGTGTACTCACAGCACGAGGAGCAAGGGCCCAGAACGCGGGCTGGAACTCAGCACGTGCTCTGTGTGTCCAGCTGCGGCTGGTCTTTGAGAAGGTCTCTTCTCCTTTGGGACCCACAGCCTCTGCCCTCCAGCCCCCTGCTGAGGACACGCTGGGTCCAGCCATCCTGTAGACCTAGGGCCAGATTCTTTTTCCTTTCTGACACGTCTCCTCTCACCCCTATCGCAGTGCGGATGATAGGAAAGCTCAGGGTCACGGGCCAAGGAGGTCTCTCTGGCAGCTGCGATCTCCCCAGCCATGTCCTGCACCTGGCTGTGCCCCACCACTGGCTCCCAGCCTCCCAGACACATCCTCCCCGTAGGTGCTCTCAGGGTCAATCCTACTCCTAAGGCACCTCATACCCGTTTCCCCACCTTCCTCATTAGCTCCCCTCAACCCAGCGTCCCCACAAACGTCCCCAGGCAAGGTGTGGGGTGGCCACCCACTCCCGGCAAGGTGTGGCGCGGCCCAGGGCTGAGTGGGCGGGGCAGCGGGCGGGCCCTGTGCCTACCTCTCCCTTAAACGGCGCGGGCCGCGCTCCCGGACTCTGCAGCTGCGCCCGCCGCCTCCCATCTGCGCTCCGCTGTCTTGCCCGGCCGAACCCGACCGCTACCTACCCCCGACATGGATCGACAGAAGGCGATGGTGACCCGCTGCGGGGAGCTGCTCCACATCCGCTACCGGCTGCTTCGCCAGGCTCTGGCGGAGTGCCTGGGAACCCTCATCCTCGTGGTGAGTAGGGGGGACCCAGAGAAACCCCGATGTCTCCGGCCCCCACACTCCCCAATCCTTCTGTTCACTGGAGGGCTGTTGCTTTTCAAGACAGCCCTACCCCTCTCCCAACTCTGATCCCCACCTTGACCCCTTCTCCCCTGACTCCCGTGCTTTTACCCCATCTGTGAGGGCTGTTACTCGCCAGTGACAGCTTTGATCCTGCAACCTCCCCCCACCATTGGCCCAGCCCACAGGCTGGAGCTGAGGTCACCCCTGCAGTCTCTTCTCAAGGCTCCCACTGCTCCCCAGGTTCTCAGAGTCCCAGCCCAGGGGGCAGTCGGGGGAGGCAGAAGCAAATGGAACCCTTTTAGATTACTTGGCTTCTGATTTCTGGCCCCTAATGAATAATTAAGGCTCAGAAAGTCCAAAAGTTCCCGTGACATGAGGACAGTTTGCCACGGGTTGGGGCAGAGGGTGCAAAGAGCAGTGCAAGAGGAAAGGAGGATCCTGAAGATAGGAGGCCAGGAAGGCTCCTGGGCTCCGGCCACAGAGGAAGTGGTCTCACTGAAGTTGCTCCCCTTCTGCTGAGCGACTCCCAGACCCTGTCCATTACCCAGACAGATGCTGTCAGCTTCTGTGCGGTAGCACTCTGAGTTACTCGATGGGTTCCCTGAGTGGGACACTTCTCCTGCCTGGGTCACTCCCCAGTGCCGGTCACTCCCTGGTCACATCGGTTTCGCCCCTGCGTGACGGCACTCCTTGGGTCTGACGGACACACACACACCAGTCACAGGTTCCATTTCCTGTCCTAGTTACTCCGATTTTCAGCCGCTTTGTGGTCACACCTGTTTTCTTCTCAGTTACTTCTGGGTTTAGTTGCTGCATTCTAGTGGGTGGGTTGCATTATTCCATCCCTGCCCCAACCCCAACCCTAGGTAATGCAGACCTGCCAGCCCCCTGTGGGCTTGGAAGCTTAACTGGAGGCAAACAGGGCTGGGGTGGCCCACTTCAAATGGGTGGTGGTGGTGGTGGAGCAGGCATTGCGGGTAAGAGGAGGGCTGAGACTCACCTGGAAATGGGAAGGGGGGAAGGAAACCAGGGGGGCACTTTATCCACGGCCCCTCACAAGACGGATGGCCCTACGAGTCATTGCCATCTGTCCCCTGTGCTTATCATCCTCCTGCCCCAGAGCCTAGTGTCCCCCACTCTCTGATTTATGACCCAGCCCCCCACTGGAGAGCAGCCAGTACAGGGGAAACCCATTCACGGAGCCTCAGTTCACCTCCCCCACAAAGGAGCAGTCAGGCCTAGCAGGGAGCTGCTCCAGTAAGGAAAGTTTCAGGATCAGATGAATGTGAGGCATTGGGTGTCAGTGAAAAGCAGAACCTCAAGGGCAGCCTGAGGAGGAAGGGCCAGGCTGGGAGACCCAAGTGATGGGTGAGGGCTTGCCTGCATATTTCTGTGGGTTGGGGACCTAGAGCCTGCAGTGGTAGCAGAGGGGCTGGCTTTGGGGCTAGGGGAGCCCCTTTCTCTGGGGTACCTAGTAAGGGAAGGGAATGGGGGAGAAGGAAGGGTAAGGAAGAGGAAGCCTAGCCCCAAGGTGGTAGAACTGGCTCTGACAGCTTCTCACTCCAAGACCTCCTGGGATGGAGCCAGGTTTGGGCCTCAGATGGACAAGGAACTGAGACCAGAACTTGCCAAGCCCAGCAGGGTTCCCAGGTCCTACACGTGCCTGCCCCTCCCCCACCCCCTAGATAATTACAATCTCTGATCTTTGCTCTCATGTTTCCTGTACACCTTTGTCCTGCATCACTGCTGCTGGCTTTCCCACTATCTTGATTTTTCTGAGAAAGGATAATGAAAATGCCTGATAGCAGGACAACAGGACACTGACCTGTCAGAATGGACAGGGGCCCTTACCATGGGTCTTGGAAGTTGCCTGCTGGGTAGATAGAAAACTTTTAGTTATGGGAAGGTCGAAGAGGAGACCGGAGCAAGGGTCTGGAGAGGCTTTTGGGGGACACTCCAGGGCTCAGGACAACAGCTCTTTACAGCTGATACAGAAGCGTTTTTACATTTGAACAAGGGCAATAGACATACAGTGCATTCTGTCCTTGCAGGACATCAGGGATCTTAGTCCTCTCAAATGCCCCCCCTCCCTGACAGAAAGCTTAGAACTAACTCCCCACTTCCCCTGCCCTGGGGCCCAGACCAGGGCTAGTGAGAAGAGCCACTCATCAATGCCTTTAGGACAGCCAAATCTGAGTGCAGACCCCGGACCCCAGGCCCCTGAAGACAGAGAGGTTGGGGCCAGTGGAGAGAGAGGAGGCTCTGAGACCGGGACAGGTCAAGGAGGGGCTCGGAGCAGAGTCAGGGGCATGGGCCGGGGCTCTGATGTCCCAGATTCAGGAGAAGGAGATTCAACCTAACTTCTGGTCTCCTCCCTATTTCTTTGTGCCCTATCCCCGATCACTGCCACAACCACCTAGCTTTTCTTTGGGACACAAAGGGAGGCAACTGCAAGTGAGGAGTGAGTGAGACCCTTCTTACCTCTATGGGCTGGGCCTGAAGGGCTGGAGGAGAAACTGCCAAGGTGAAAGCCATTGCCCTTTCCCCTACTGCTGTTGAGATTCAAGAAAAATCAGTGACGATGGTTCAGACATCTATTGGGCTCCCAGTTGCAGACTCTAACTCCATGGGGACCTGTTATGTTAGGATTGGGACATGAGCTGGGAGGGCATGTCTGCTTCTTCTCAGGGTGCAGTTGCAGCAGGAGGGTTCCTGCTGAGCTCCAGGATGGGCTTTGTCCTCCTGATGGAGGCAGGCAGAGGCGGCTGGCTTCACCCTTCCCTCTGGAGTGAGAGTTGCTGGGCCTCAGCTGGGCCTCACCCTTCTTGCCTTGTTCTGTTTCCTGACACAGATGTTTGGTTGTGGCTCCGTGGCCCAGGTTGTGCTCAGCCGGGGCACCCATGGTGGTTTCCTTACCATCAACCTGGCTTTCGGCTTTGCTGTCACCCTGGGCATCCTCATTGCTGGCCAGGTCTCCGGTAAGGCCTTATCCCACCCTTAATCATCACCCATCAACGGCATTCTCACAAGAAGTCCCCCTGGGAAATGGGGTGGGGGACATTCCCAAGGACAGGGCATAGCCATGGCCTGAGCTCTGAGCTCCTGGAAGAGGAGAGTGGAGAAGGAACCTGATACCTGGAACCTTTGACTCTCACTTTGGAATCAGAGATTAATGGAGTTGTCCTGTTATCAGTCTAACCGCCGCCTGGTACATGGAACCCTTCTCTGCACCCCTGCTCCCCTGGCCAGAGCTGGGGAATATGAAGGTGGTATGGAATCCTGGCCTACCCACTATGGCAGGCTTTGGCTAATAGGTCCCATCTCCCATCCGCATAGGGGCCCACTTGAACCCTGCTGTGACCTTTGCCATGTGTTTCCTGGCGAGAGAGCCCTGGATCAAGCTGCCCATCTACTCCCTGGCTCAGACACTGGGAGCCTTCCTGGGTGCTGGGATTGTTTTTGGACTGTACTATGGTAAGCATTACCCTCCTCCACTCGCCCCTCCTTCTACCTGGGACCTGCACCAGGCCTTTCAATGACAGGCTGCTAGGGCCTGCCCAAGCCTTGGGCTCATGACTCACGCACACACAGGCCCCAGGTGCAGGGCATGAGGGGAAATAAACGAGTCAGGCAACATTAGCGTCCCAGGCCCTCACCCCACCCACCCCACCACCTCCGACTCCTGAGTAAAACAGCAGTGATTCTACTTACCCATACGACCCCTGGGCGGGTGGGCCAGCCCAAGAGAGGAAACTGGCCCCAGGCCTCTGCCCTCACCTACTTGGGGTTTAATCTGTCACCAGATGCAATCTGGGCTTTTGCTGGCAATGAACTTCAAGTCTCTGGCCCCAATGGCACAGCTGGCATCTTTGCCACCTATCCCTCTGGACACTTGGACATGGTCAATGGCTTCTTCGACCAGGTATGGGCTGGGGACGTGTGGGTGGAACACAGAGGGGGAACCAGGCTGTTTTGGGTTGCTGATGGGCAGGCCGGGGAACTCCTTGTCTAAAACAGAGTTTCTCGTTATGTGGGACACCTGTTCGGAATCGGCATGGCCGATACTTTTATATTTAACCAGTTCCCCAGGAGATCCTCATCCCTGAACAAACTCTAGCACCACTGTCCTGGAGAGCAGAATGCTGGAGGGAAAAGAGGGGCCAAAAGGAGGGACCCGAGGGTAGGGTGGGGACTACTCCTCACCCTCTTCTCCCTGCTTGCCAGTTCATCGGCACGGCCTCCCTCATCGTGTGTGTGCTGGCCATTGTGGACCCCTGCAACAACCCCGTCCCCAGCGGCCTGGAGGCCTTCACCGTGGGCCTGGTGGTTCTGGTCATCGGCACCTCCATGGGCTTCAACTCCGGCTATGCTGTCAACCCTGCCCGGGACTTCGGCCCCCGCCTCTTCACCGCCATTGCTGGCTGGGGCTCGAAAGTGTTCACGTGAGTGCCGCCAACACCTAGCCAGCCTGCTTGCCTTCCCTCTGCTTGTTCCAACCAGCCCTAACGACATATTCCGTCCCCCAGGACGGGCCGCCACTGGTGGTGGGTGCCCATCGTCTCCCCGCTCCTGGGCTCCATTGCGGGAGTCGTCGTGTACCAGGTCATGATCGGCTGCCACCTGGAGCAGCCTCCACCCTCCACCGAGGAGGAGAATGTGAAGCTGGCCCACATGAAGCACAAGGAGCAGGTCTGAGTGGGCAGGAGCCACCCCCCGCCCCTCCTCCTGGAGCATCTACTGACTGTGCAGGGGGCTGCTCCCTGAAAGGCCCCTTCATGATCCCCTCCCAGGCTAAGCAGCTCCTTGGCTGCCACCACCCCACTGGACAGCCCCTCTAGGATTTCCCACCAGACTCTGCCCGAATAGGACTTTGGGCCACTGCCCTTAAACTGTGATGGGACAGGGAGTAGGGCCAACATAACCCTTTGTCTCCCAAAGTGGGGGGGGTGGGGGAATGGGTAAGTGGGTGTGTGAGTGTGTGTGCGTGTGCATGTGTGTGTGTGTTTTCCCAGACATTCAGGGCAAGGGACCAAGTGGAAAGGATTTTAGTCGTCTAAATGGAGGGGGATGGTGATGCGTCCATCTGTGAGTGAGGAAAGTGCCGGGGGCCTCTATGTTTCAGGGGCTCCAGGCAGAGAAGGGTCCAGATATATGTGCTTCTGATGCCGTGTGTGCCTGCCCTGTTTTCTAGGCAGGGGGTTAGGGGAGGCTTTGGGGACGATACCATGGGAATATGGGTACGGCTGGGAGGAGGGGGCCACAGCCCGGGTGTGGACTCTGGCTGTGTGTAAGTAGGAGCCGAATCACATGTTTCTGTCACAGTGTAGGCAGGAGGGGGTGGAGTGAAGTCCAGGTCATAGTTTTCATGTTTGCTGTTGTATAAAAATATACCGAATGTTACAGTTTTAGGGATTGGGGTTGGAGACTACTCTAAATAGGGTCTTCGCTCTTTTAATCCTCCACTCCACACATGTACTTTTACCTTTTATAAAAAATAAATAAATAAATAAATAAAATGTATGCCTAAAACTGCCAATGGTGTGAATATTTCTCTGCTTGTTTTGCTGTTTTCCTGGGGCCAGTTAAGGAGCTTCAGTGCCCCTGGCCACACCCAGGGTGCCCCGCTTGGGGTTCAACTTGACCAGGGCACCCTGGGGGCCGGAGGCCGTCACCCAGACAGGTCAGAGGGCCTCTTCCCCTCAGCTTGAACTCAGCGGTCCCACACTCTCCCCCTAGCTTCCGTCTTCCTGGGAGCCCCGGCACAGGGAACAGCATCTCCCTCCTGATCCCTGCACTCTCCCATCACTCCAGGAAGACAGGCCTGAGCCTGGCCGAGGGAAGAACTTTCCCCAGGCAGAGCTGCCCTAGGGGGAGGACTGCCACCCAAGAAATAGCGAGGTCCCTTTTGCCGGTGGATTCCAGCCAGACTGGGAACCTGTATTGTCTCCTACAGCTTGGAGCTGTGTAGGCTCCATCAAACTCCACCCAGAGCTTGATCACAGCCCCTTAGCAGCTTCCCTGCCTCCAGGCCTGTGTCACTCAGTCTATTCAGCAACCAGAGGGATCTTTCTGGAAACCTCTGCTGAAAGTGGGCTCTTTCCACGGCTTTCTTCATGGTCTGGAGACAATCTCATACCTCCCACGCTGCATTCAGGCCCCGCAGGACCTGGCTCCTGTGCCCACCCGTCCACTCACAATGCTCCATCCACCCCAGACCGCTCTGTGTGTTCCTGTGCCTTTCTACCCTTGGACCTTTGCTCCAATGAGTCCAATCACTACAAGTCTCCTGATCTGCTCTCCTTCTCTTCCAGGAAGCCATCCCTGCTCTTCCTCACTGTTCCACCATCTTCCGTAGTCAGTTGTCTGAGCCCAGAGACCGCAGCTACATTCATCTCCGTCTCCCTCTCTGTGCCGGCTCCTCAGTCTGAGGCGCATCCGAGCCCATACGGCTGGGGTTGGACTGACTCTCTCTGGCACCCTGACTGCCCAGGGAGGCAAGGGCTCAGCACGCCTGAGCCCAGGAAGCTCTGTCAGGTGTTCACATGCCCCTTCTCACCTTCGCTTCCTTACCCAATCCTCCTCAAGTTTCACTATGAATAAAAGGGAAGGTGAAAATAAAAAGGGAAGATGAGAAGGTGGCCCCAACCCCAGCCCTCCTGCAAAGTTAACCCCACGGGAGCCAGAGGAGCCCTGGGTCTGTCAGGAGAACTGTGGGTTTTAGAGACTAAAGCAGCTCTTGCTCCCCAGCCATTTCACAGATGAGGAGACCGTAGCCCAGAGAGGGTGGGTGGCAAATGCAGGGTCACACAGCTAGGACTCTGGGGGGTGGGGGTGGGAGAAGGAAGTTTCATCTCTGGTCTCCACCCCCTCTTTGTCCCCAGCTCCCAAAAGGAGTGTATGGTATGTGAGAGGGAAGCGTGCCAGAGGGCGTGTCTCTTTCCCGGGCCCTGGGGGAGGAAGGGCAGACCTTCGGAGGGGAATGTGTGTGTCTCAGAGTTTCATTCTAGCCACAGTGGTCTCACCTTTAGTGTCCCATCCGGCTGGCCTCCCCAGCATGCCCGCTGTCCTCCCGTCAGCGTTTCCTCTCAAATCCTGCCATTGACTTTGACCAGTCAGCCCATGCATGGGGTGGTGGGAGGCCCTCTGGTGCAGTGATTAAGGAAAGTATTCCAACCTGAATTCCAGGCCTGGTTTGGCCTCTCTCCAGCTGTGTGATCTGGGGATGATCATTTCCTTTCCCCGAGCCTCAGTTTCCTCATCTGTGTGTTGGGAGATACTGAGAGGAAGAAGTAATGGAAGAGGATTCATGCAAAGGACTTAGCACAAAGACAGCGGATGGTAAATAGTCATTAAATGTCACCTCCCCTCATGGTTTTTCCTGCAGAGCTGGGGAAGGGAGGTGGTGGTGGAGAGATGCTGAAAGCTGTTTTTAAAGGTCATTGAATTCAACATCCTCTTCCTTGTCAGATTCCTTTCACGGGTTCTGAATTTCCTGAGGGGCGGGGGGCGGGAAGGGGGAAGAGTGGGGGTGATGGCTTGCTGTGCCCTGGCTAGAGGAGGCATTTGCAGTAAGATTGATGGGAGACATAAGAGGGGGCCGCACACACAGGGGTGGAGGGCAGAGGAGCACACAGCCCAGGGAACACGTTGGATGGAGGGTCAGCTGGCTTGAGAAAGGGTAAGGCCTGGCCAGGAGCAGTGAGGCAGGGCAGGGGCTGGTAGGGACCTGGGCCAACTGAAGCGTGTGCTAGGGGTAGGAGGAAAACTCCCCTCCTCCCCATGCACGTCCAGGCTATGCCTTTTATTAGCTGTTCTGGCTGATCGCAAGTTCTAGAAAGAAATCTCTTCATCTACTTTAGGAGAAGGATCTCAATCCATTTCCCAAGGTGGACCTGGAGGGAGAGTCACCCTGTGGGAGGGTAGGCAGACCCCGTGCCGCATCATTGCCCCTTCTTCCTGAGCTGAGCCCGCTTTGGAGGAGCCCCGTGTTTTCTTTAAGTTCTGACTTGTTTGGACTGAAATGAATCTCCCTGAAACCTGAGCCTGGTTCCTGTTTCCTTGTGCGCCTGCCTCTGTGTATGCACACATACAAGCGTGAGCTCTCCAGTGTTTCTGAGTGTGCCTGTCTTTCTCTCAGGACGTCTGGTTGTGTCTGTGGGTCTGTGCCTCTGGCCCACCATGTCTGTGTCTCTGTCTCTGTCACTGCCTCTCTCTCTGTGCCTGGCTGGATCTTTCTTTGTGTACTTATAAGAGAACCTCTTGTATGCCTTGGAGCCCAGCTTGTGCGTACCTAGGAGTGACTCTCTGGCCAGCCCAGTCCCGCTCATCTCACTCCCGGGCATGCCTCTTTCTTAATTCCAGTAATGAGCTCCCTCCTTCTTATTAACTCTCTCTCCTTGATTTTGTTTGTCTGAAAACCTGGGTGGGCCGCCCCCCCCTAGGTTTGGGGAGGGAAGCATGGGTGGAGTAGAATTGGGTGGGGTGGGAAGGGGAGAGAACACTCCACCAGAATGGAGATGTCAGTGGTCAGAGATGCCCTTGATCCCCCAAGGAAGGGTCTGTGAAGGTGCTGGCCTAGGCAGAGCCCCGCACTTCCTCACTGACAGGAGGGAGCCTGTCCTAGGGTGGAGTTCTGAGTTTGGGGCCAGGGAATGCTGGGGCCCTCAGGGAGACTGAAGGGGTTCACCTAGAACACCTCTGAGTCCTAAGGGGACAGAAGAATGGATGCCTCTGCCCAGTACCTGGGATGGCCAACTCAAGGCCTCTGAGTCTCTGCGCTGGTGCTTCAGTCTTTGGTGCCAGGCTCATTTGAGGTACGGGGGAAGGTGGCAGTGGGAACACTGGCTGTATCTAGTCTGGGCACCTTGCCTGTCCCAGAGTACCGCCTACCTCTTCTTTGTGTCAGGGGGAAACTGAGGCCCAGAGTCTCATCCAGGGCCAAAGAGCAATGGAGCAGAGCCTCTGCTAGAATCCAGTTTTCTGTCTTCAACCTGGCTCCCCTTAACCCCTTTCCCAGAAAGCACTTTGCAACATCTTAGGGAGCAGGTCTTTGGGTCCAGATCACCTTCGTTCCAAACCAGCCCTTCCCAGCCACGTGACCTTAGCATGCAGGGCCTCCCTTTCCCCCAGATCCAATCTCCAGCCTGCTCTGTGCCCCAGGAGGCTAATATCTATGGGCTGGAGCACCTGCGTCTCTGGCTTCTAGGTGGGTTTGGCAAGTGGGAGGCACAGCTAAGAAATCAGAGGGCAGGAAGGGTGGGAGTGGTTGGGGGGCAGGAAAGGCAGGGTATTCAGCCTTTTCCAGGGCTTCCACTGTGTTCCAATAACACTGCTCTCTCTTCTTGCCTCCTCCAGCTGAGGGGGAAGTGGCTGCCTGCTGTCAGTCCCCAGACTGTCCCTCTTTGGTTCCGGTGACCCTGCCACCACCTCTGTAAATAGTTCCTTCACAAGCTCTTTTCAGTGAAGCCCTCCAAAGATATACTGGTCCTTCTGGATTTTACAGAGGTTACCTCTCTGCCCTGGTGTCTTCACCTGTAAAACGGGGATAGTACTAGTACTCACCTCATTGGGTTGCATAAGTGAGGATTAAATGAGGCCGTATGTACAGAACAATGCCAGATGTAATAGTAAGTGCTATTGAATACAGAAAATAATATTAAATTAGATATTATTATCATGCTTCCTTGTGAGCTCCCAGGGTAGGTTGAGAGTGGTCGTGGTAACTAATTAGAGGTTTAGCGGGTCATATATGTATATATGGAATCAGGACAGAGTCATCCCTAGGGAGGTTGCAGGCCAAAGCACAGTTCGAATCTGTGTTTGCTCATTTTGTTTCCCAGCCTTTTCAGGAAATATCCTCAGGTCTCACTGCCATTCCCCTTCAGCTCAAGAATGGGGCAATAATCAAGGTAATGATGATGACTTCGGGGGCCTTTTCCTGCTCTCACCAACCCACAGGGAGATCCAGCACCTTTGGGGGCGGGAAGAGGGCCTATGTTCCTCCGTCTCATCCCTGCGTATTGGCCAAAACATAGAAGGCTTGGGTGAGGGAAGAACTAATGGAGGTCTTATGGAACAGCAAGGTTGCCAGTGGGGTGAGGTTATGAGCAGGCTAAAAACTAACCTGACTCAGGGTCCCCTCCTCAGACTGTCTTGGTCATACCTTCAGGTTAGAGTGAAATGGGATGCGGTGCGGAGAAGGGGTGGGTATTTCCTTTCCCCATCTCCAGCGCTCTCTGGGAATAAAGTCTTACACCAGGTTCAGTCACCTTGGCCAGCTTCTCCAAAGCCCCTGGGGAGAGTGATGAGCTTTTGCCAGGCTTCCTCACTACGCTCAGCGCCAAGGAGGCCTGGCTGGCAGAGGCTGGGCAAGCAGAGGGAGGACTCTGGGAGCCCTGATAAGCATCTGGACATGGTCCACTGCTCATCTCCATGGAGATGCCCCCCATAGCTGAGGAGGCACCTGGAATGTCCTGCCCACCACCCTCATTCTTTGCCTCTCCGCTCAGGGTCACTGACAGGGCCTGGCCGGAAATATGTAGAAGGTGGGGAGAAGGTGGCCTGGCCTTGAGAGAGGCAGACTTCAGGCTCAGTCTGAGGGAGCTCTTTCCTTGAGAGCTTGTTTGGAGGTTCTAGCAGGGGAGCGCAGCTACTCGTATACCCTTGAATGAAGACCTGTCCTCTCCTCTGGTTGGGAAGGTTGTCCTCTTCGACCAAGCGTGCAGCTTTGGGAGGGACGCACATGGATCAGTGAGGGAGGAAGGGGACACCCGCCTAGCCAGCCAGATCAGCTAAATCAACCCTGGTGATCAGTGGGGTGACAGATGTCGCAGCCAGATCGCCCTCACATCCAAGGGAGCTCTTTGCTATTAGAGGTAAACTTTAGCTGGGAGCTCACACCCAGTTCCATGTCAGGGCTGGAAGGTGGAGAGTAACTGTGACCTGTGGACAATGTCTTCCTTTTATCAGACTAAGGGTTTACAGTTTGGTCTCCTTCGGCCCTCGGAGGTGTGTGTGTGCCCACATACACGTGAGAGTGTGTCTGCTGTGACTGAAGCACATGTGTGCATGTGCACTCACACAAACACATGTGCACACACACTCAACGACACACCCTTACATACTCACTTGCTCCACACTCACACAGGCACACTCATACTCTGACATCATCTCACACTCCTCCACACACTCGATACTCAAACACACTTAGATACACTCATGTGCACTCCTGCACTTCCACATTCCCATTTTAACACACACAGCTATGCTCCATGTCCTTACCCTGATGCACACTCTTAGCCATGCGCACCTAAGCACACATCAACACTCTCAGTGCACTCACACTGAGTACACACTTATCCAGCACTCACACTTGAATACACTCCTACTACACTCCTACTCACTGGTTGCTAGAAGCCACACATCTTGCAATAAGCCTGAGAGCCTGGAAGTGTGTGGGAGGGAAAAAGCAGAGATAGGGGATAAAGAAATGGAGGCCACAGGGGTCAGGATGTGGGGTTGAAAAGCCTTTAGGTTTTGAGGTCATGACCCAGATTTTAGAGTAAGGGTCAGGAAGAAGGAGGTTTAAAGTATGTGACTGAGAGTCCAGTATCTGGGCAGGGCACATAGTAGGTGCTGTCCAATACCTGCTGAATGAGAGGACAGCAAAATTGAATAAAACTCCCCATTTTCAACTAGTATGCTCTCTGTCTCACAGAAGTTGAGAATCCTAGGCAACCAGAGATTCAGGGCCACCACACCCTCTGAAGTCAAGGGCTCCACATCCTCTCTGACATTCTACAGAGCAGGAAGCTGAGTCTCAAATGCAGGTGACTTGTGTGAAGCTACTGGACAAGGCAGTGGCCAGTCCAGGCTGGCGTCTTCAGTCTCTGAGTATAGCTTGTAAGCCCAGAGATATCTAGTCAGAGCCACAACAGGCCCGGCTGCCAGGGGATGAGCAGAAAGTGACTAAGCTCTGGGCTGTTTGAGGATTTGGGCCCCAGCCAGGAAAGAGAGGGACCTGCAGGGATCCCTTGAGGTATGCAGGATCAATGAGACTGGCCGAAACTCTGCAGAAGGGCTCCCGGAAGGGTCTTATGTGCAAGATAGTACCTCTGGTCTTTCTGCCTGAGGACTTGCATTTAGTTCATTTATTTGTTTGTTTATTATTTCATAAATATTTATTGAGGATCTATTTAATGTCCCGTTGTGGTAAGTACCAGGAATACTATAATAAGCAAAATATATACAATACCAGGTAGGGAGTATCTGGATGCAAAAAAAAAAAAAAAAAGAAAGGAAAAGAAAGGAAATCTGACTCATAGAGGCTTCGGCAATGATGGTGATTCATTGGCTCATGTAACTAAAAAATTAGAGGAAAACTTCAGGTGAAGCATTGATGTCCTTTTGGTTTCTCCTTTCTTCCATGGTGTCAGCTGCATCTTAAGCCTGGATCCTCTTGTGTCTCTAAGAAACCTGGCAGTAGCTCTAGGCTATATGCTCTTGTTCCTGTCTGGCAGAGAAGAGGGAAAATCTTTGTTCAGCAAAAACACAGAGGTGTGCTGTGACTGGACCAGCTTTATCACATGCCCAGCTCTGAGTCGCTACAATAGTCAGACCTGATTGGATTAGCCTGAGTCACATGTTCCATCTTGGGCCCCAAGAGAGATGTCAGCTCCATCTGAACAAAATGGATTCTCAAATGGAAGCTGGGGGCTGTTAGGAAAGGGAAAACCAGAGCCTACTGAATGGTTCCTGTTTTCATGGAACTTGAAGCCTAATTAGTGGAGGAGACTACGAATACAATCAGCCAAAGGAAAGTGTGATCGGGACGCTTTACCAGAACAGAACACCTCTACAGGACTGGAGAAAATGAAAAGGCAGGGCCCCTCCTTGTTATTGACACCTGAAGGATAAGAAGGAAATTGCCCAGGTGGACTGCTCCAGGTTGAGGTGACAGTTTGTGCAAAGGCCTGTTGGCAGGAGATAGTCGCCCTGGAAAAGCTGGAGCTCAGGGTTCCAGATGAGACTGGAAAGGTGGGTGGGGCCAGGTCAGGCAGGATCTGGGTCAGGAAGGACCTAGGAAACCAAAGCCTTGGTGGCCCCTGTGAGCCCATTCATCACCAAGCGAGGGAGGCAGGGAGGAGCCAGAGGGGGCCAGACCCCACCCTGGACAGAGACCAGACGCACAGTGAACAGGTCAGGGAAGTGCGAAAAGCCTGGATGTCAAGAGCTCTAGGCTGCTCAGACCCAGAGCAAGTTCCACCACCACTCTGCCTCAGTTTCTCCCTCAGGACCACAGGGGTGTTGTGTGAGATGGCCCGACTCTTAACTTCCCCTCAGCTCTAGCACGCTGTGATTTTCTTCTGAGATTCCTAACGGTCTTAAATTCAGATGATAGGAGGAAGGAAGGAAGGACGGAAAAGGGAGAGAAATCCCTTTTCCATAGCAGGTCTTTCTTTTTTCTTTGATGTTTAATAGTGTTTATCTGAGCCAAACTGACAACATACGCTGGGAAAGCAAGAGCTCACAGGCTCCTTGTAGCAGGACTTTGTGTTAGTAACACACTCTGCGAAGGCTTGGAGAGATGTAGAAAGTGTATTCGCACCAAACCATCACACTCGAGTTGAGTATTAGATGTCCCTGTTTTGGGAAATCATTTTGGTTTCTCCACAGCGGCAATTTCTCACTGGCACCTTTATTTTTTTTTTTTACTTTTTATTATTTAAATATTTTATTTATTTTTAGAGAGAGGGGAAGGGAAAGAGAAAGAGGGGGAGAGAAACATCCATTGGTTGCCTCTCACATTCCCCCAATTGGGGACCTGGCCTGAAACTCAGGCATGTGTCCTGACTGGGAATCGAACAAGTGAACTTTTAGTTTCCAGGCTGGCGTTCAATCCACTGAGCCACACCAGCCAGGGCTATTTTTATCTTTTTTAAAATTGATTTGAGAGAGAGAGAGAAAGTTATTTGTCATTGGTTGATTCCTGGGCCCTAACCGGGATTGAACCGGCAACCGTGGTGTATCGGGACGATGCTCTAACCAGAGGAGCTACCTGGCCAGGGCAGTACCTTTATCTCATTTAGCAACTGTCATAAGAGTGCCCAAACCTGTAGAGAATTTTTCTAAAAATTTATTTGAGTCAAAAGTGAATATGCCTGGAAGCAAGATCTCAACAGACTGAGATAAATACTTCCCAGAATAGTGTCCAGTTTCTACTATGCATTTTTGATTAAGAAGAATAGTATGGAAGATTACATGAAGGTGGGAAAAAGCAAGGCAAGATCAGATTACAGGCTAGTTAAGATTATCTCACCCTAAAAATAAAATCTTAAAAAAAAAAAAAAAATTCCCCGTCAGGGCACATGCCTGGGTTGCGGGCCGGGTCCCCGTGAGGGCCATGTGAGAGGCAACCGTACATTGCTGTTTCTCTCCCTCTCTGTCTCCCTCCCCTCCCCTCTCTCTAAAAATAAATAAAAATAAAATCTTTAAAAAAAAAAAAAAAAAGATTATCTCACCCTGGCCGGGTAGCTCAGTTGGGTAGAGCATCGTCCCGATACACCAGGTTGTGGGTTCAATCCCGGTCAGGGCACATACAAGAATCAACCGGTGAGGGCATACATACGTGGAATGACAAAATCAGTCTTCCTCTCTGTATCCTTTCCTGGCTTTCTCTAAAATCAATCAATACAAATTTTTTAAAAATTATATGCTCTCTTGAGGGTGAGGGCCTGAAAGGGGGCGTTGCAAAGACGTGTTAACACAGATGCACAGAAACAATGGACAGGGCTTGTTTAAGGTGAAGGTGAACCTTTTGCCCCAGAAGTTAGAAACATTGTTTTAACTAATAAATCCTTAATTATTTAAAAAAAACGTTATAGGCCTCCTGGGGTGTGACTACTCACCATGACCAACCCAGTTAGGAATTTATGATCAGATTGCCCTGTGAGGTTGCTTTCCATAGAACCCTCTGTCACCCACAGCACCCTAGCTTCTGCCACCTCGCTGGTTTTCTTTCCCTTCTCATTGCCCCACCTCACTTTTTCCCTCTTGAGTGCTCCCTAGAAATTATTTTGTAAAGTATTCAGCTGAGCAAAAGGTGAAAAGTCACTAGCACTGGTCCTGAGATTTCCTTCAATGGCACCCACTCTCCTCATGTTTTAAAAAGCAGTTTGCCGCCCCACGCCCCATCACAAGGTTACAAGGGAATAGCGCTCTCTTCCAATGGTGACAGCCATTTACACGTCTGTCACCCAGTCTGAGATGATTCAGGGAGACAGGGAAACACAGTCAGGTTGTACAAGCCAGCCCCTCATATGTCGCAAGGGGCTCAGTAAATGTTTGCAGGATGACTGCATGGCATTATTCACCCCTACCCCCTGCCAGCCTTGAAGCCCACTGTCCTTTCTCTCTCCTCCCAGGAAGTGGCTATGGCGGAGCATTAGAAAGCTCAGAAATGTCCAATGGTGCCAGTTGTGGAAGAAGCTGTTGGAATAGGCAAAGCCCTGGTTAGGACAGTTGTGGCAGAAGTTGTATTCTCCAAGGAGAGGTTAGAGGTTCTTGTGGACCTCACATTGGAGTAGATGTGGACCCAGAAGGAGAAAGCAGAGATGACAATAAGGCTCCATGCCTAGGTTCCTTGATGGGCCTGGGCACAGCCAGGAAGGGCACCCAGCCAGCCCTCCTGGCTATGGCTGCGCCTGGAGATCTTATCTGGGGCCTGACAGATGCCTGGATGTGAGTCATGGGACCTGAGGCCTAGGAAACTATTCTGATGTTGAAACACAGAGAGGGGGCAGGTGGGTGTTTCTAGTTTGCCACCAGTGCATCATCACCACCCATACCTCCTGTCACCCCTAAGTCACTTCCACGGTCATCAGTCATCTCTGACCCATTTGTCACCCTCACCATCATCCCTGCATCACGACCACTGCCCCTTTCTTAACCATGCTCTCGTAACCCAGTTCCCGTCACTTTTGCTGCCATCCCAGCCCCAAGCCCACAGCTGTTGCTATCTGAACCAATCCTGCTTTCAATTGCCTCTACCCCAACCCTGTCACTGCCTAGTTCCATTCCCACCCTCCTGTCACCTTGACTGTCACCGCCTGTCCCAGTTCCCATCACCTCTAGGTCCTCTGAACTGTTACCATCTTCCCCCAGCCCTTGTTGGTTCACCAGCACTGCCATTGCCACCTCCTCCCTGTCCCTGTCATCGACACCCTCCTTCTCTTCAATGCTTCATCTAGGTCCCCAAATGGGAGTTCCCCTCTCGTGTAGACACCCACAGTCTGTGCCCACCTCTGAGCCTTCACCCCTGCCTTTCCGGCCTCTGGCATCCTACCTGGAGTTGCCATGCTCCCTAACTGCTCTCTGCTCTAGCCAGGGGTATTTCACTTCACTCGTGTTGGTTTTACTCAGACCGGCCTAGACCTAAAGTCTTCCCTTTTTAGAATTCCCTGGTATCCCCCCAACAAACTCTCAAAACTCTCATAAGAGACATAATACCTATTTGAGGGAGGGATATAGAGAGGGAAACATTGATGTGTGAGAGAAACTGACTGGTTGCCGCCTGCATGACCCCAGCTGGTGACCTGGCCTGCAATCCAGCATGTGCCCTAACCAGGAATCAAATCAGCGACCATTTGGTTCGCAGGCTGATGCACAATCCACTGAGCCACACCAGCCAGGGAAACCACTTATTTTATACATCTGAATCCAAGGGGAAGACACAGGGGGTTCCGTGAAATCCAGCAGTCATAGATTAGGGAGGCGGGAGAAAGCAAAGCAGGGAAATCTCGGACTGGATGAAAATAAACCAGATAAACAAGTAATTCTTTTACATTGGTGGGTACAGGAGAGCTAGAAGTGAACATTAACATGATAACAATGACAAAGAGGGTTCTGTGATCTGTGCTCTGGTGTAGTGATTGTTCCCTGAAGGGTCTGGAAAAAAGAAATTACCCTGACATCCTTATCATAGACCAAAAAGCCAACAGACAGGCCTAGTTAAAGGTTGACCTTTGTCGGGGAGGATACTGGCCTAGGACAGGACGACCCACCACCACTTGCTTTTAGTTAGAAACTTTTAATTTTAGACCATCCTACGCAGTTACTTTCTGTCTCTGAATTTGTGAGGCCGGCCGTGCAGGCCTCCCCTGAGCTTGTCAGGGTTAGTGGGTGGCCCCTTGTCAGCCCACCCTTCCTTCTTTTGGTCTTGTTGCACTGTAACGTACTCACTCACCGGCTTCCCTGTGCGCCTCGAAGCCCTCCAGGGCTGGGACTATGGCTTGTTTTCCGTCGCACATCCAGGACCTATCACCGGTAGGGCTTCCACGGCTGTTGAGTGAGGGAATGCACGCACGAATGAATAACGAATAAATCGATTACTCTTGTAGGAACTGATTCATACTTTTTAAGAAGCTCAGAAGTAGACAGTTAGAAAAAGATGTCCTAAAAGAACCCATAAATTCTCCAAAAGAGATGAAATTGTCTTATGGTCTAAGAAAGAATGTGGATTTGATAGTCAGAATTTGAGGGTGATGTGTGTAGTTGGGACAGTTCTGTGGGAGGGCGGGGGGAGTGGCTCACCTGGGAGAAATGTTTTGTTACTGACGTTTAGGATCGCTGCTGATAGGATCGCTGCTGATGGCAACAACGAGAAGCAGTCTGACTTAGTTTTGTTTTTGAGTTTTTGAGTTCTCCGTCAGTAACGTACCCCCTATTGCTTGTCCCCAGGGAGGACTGTTCCCACTCCCACCCCCATTTAGTATGCCACTGGTGAGGCACCCCAGTTACTCCTTGAGCTCATCTGTTTTTCTCCCGTCGGCACTGAGCTGGGAGTGATTTCAGAGACGTCCAGCCTCTCAGAATTCTGCAGGGTAATGTCAGGGTGGTCAGTGACACCGGCTGTGAAAGAATTCACAAAGAGAAGAGAGTGTAGAGAGCAAGGGTTTTATTCACTCTCCAAGAAAGGAGAGGGGCTTAGTGAGGAGGGACACACCAGCACTGAGGGACGGGGGCTTTGAGCTTTTATTGGATTATAATTGGATTAGGAAAGGAGGGGTGCTCTTGTGTGGCCCCTGGGCCGTTGGGGCATCAGAACAGGAGGCTGCAGTTTGCTCCACAATGTTATCTTCTGCCTGTGGCTGTAGGGAGCCTTAGTTCTGTTCTTGCTTCCAGTAATTTCTAGTCCTGGGGACAAGCTCAGAAGAGTGAAATGGCGGTCATGTTTAAAAAGGTCATAGGCCTGCTAGGCAAATGGTGCCATAATAGCAAATGGGGCTGGCTTTGTCCTTTCATTCCCCTCTCTGGTTTTAAAATGGATTTATTCTTTTTTTAAAGATTTTTTTTTTTTTTTTTTTTTTTAAGAGAGAGGGGAAGGGAGGGAGAAAGAGAGGGAGAGAAATAGCAATGTGTGGTTGCTTCTCACATTGCCCTCACTGGGGACCTGGCCTGCAACCCAGGCATGCGCCCTGACTGGGAATCGAACTGGGACCCTCTGGTTCCCAGCCTGCACTCAATCCACTGAGCTACACCAGCCAGGGCAAGGCTCTGTTCTTTTTTTAAAGATTTTATTTATTTATTTTTAGACAGAAGGGAAGGGAGGGGGAGAAAGAGATGGGGAGAAACATCAATTTGTGGTTGCCTCTCACATGCCCCCTACTGGGGACCTGGCCTGCAACCCAGGCATGTGCCCTGACTGGGAATCGAACCAGTGACCCTTTGGTTCCCAGCCTGCGCTCAGTCCACTGAGCTACACCAGCCAGGGCAGTATGCAAGGTTTTAAAACGCTGTACAGGACTGACCAGAAGTGTGCACCGAGCCCTGGAAACAATTCACGAATTCCCAGTGTGTGGGTTACAAACACCCAGAGCACCACTGCTCGATGTCCCCACAGGCGACCGTCACTGTTGGCTTATCCAGTGTCACTGACAGGACACCTGTTATGCTTTGGAGCTTCCTGTTTGAACTTGATTTCAAATCTTTGCAAGTTCCTCCCTAGGGTAGGTTGAAATTTCTAGAGAATCTATTTTGATAAAAATACATGTATACAAATAAAGTAGTTATTATTCTGTTCGGCAAAGCTTCCAATGTAATTTTGAGCATATTAAATTGGTCTAATTAGTTCAAAATCTTTTCTTGTGCAGAGAGAACAAATACTTTAGGTATTCCAGGGGCCATTGGAATAACTAAAAGTCATTTCTCAGCTTTTAAAATTTAAACTTTGGAAAGATTGTCATATTTAACCAAAAGATTATGACATAAACTTTTTGTAAAACAACATATTTTTGGTAATAACTCTAAAAGACATTAATCAAAGTTAAAACCAGTTTTAGTATCAAATATTTTGTCTAGGACATAGGATCTTGCTTAATTTATATAAGTACTTAATATCTTTAGGCCAATAGAATATTACACCCTAGTTATGCCATCTGGAGGCAGAAAACGCACTACATGTAACACACAGACAAACACATATTATGTAAAGGTCACACACATGAAGACTGAACACATAAAGACCATACACATAATTTGAATTACTCATTTTTATAGAGAAAGTATAAGATTTCTCTTATTTGTTTTTGACAACTTTTAAGGCTGGGAGGGGGATGGAAGGTCCTAACTACCGAACAAGCAGACCTGTTGAGCCCCTCCACGAAAGCTGCCAGGACTGTTAGTGAGTGGTGGAAAGTCTGGGCTTGAAGGAGTCCAGCGGCAGGGAAGAGCCTGGGCGGGGCTGCTTTGGCCCCACCCCCCAAGGTCAGAAACCTGGCAACAGAAGGTAAATAAATGCTCCCAGCCAGCAGAGAAACACAAAGAGATATGTTTACCCTGTGCCCGGAGGGTGGCCTTACTAATGACCAGAACACCAAACAGTGGGGAAGGAATAGGTCCCTTTGAACTGCACGGGTGATCGGTTCCTGACTCACTGGACCCCTTGTCCCACATGTCACCTGGGGATGGTCGGGTAGGGGGACTCAGTGTCCAGAGGTAGCCTTACCTTCTATCTCAGCATCGACAAAATGCATATTGACGAAGGATTTATTCCACAGCTGACAGGATTTATTCCCTGCACCGACGAGAGCCAAGAGAAAGTGTAATGAAAACAACTCGGGTGCCACCAAGGTCGTCAAAGAATGTCACCAGAGAGAAAGTGGGCGGAGGAAGGGGCACTAGAGCCTGTGGTTTTTTTCTTCAGAAGTTAAAACCTTTCACAACCTTCACAAACCTTTCTACAACTTTCACAAACTTTTTTATCCCTTTAGAAATAGCCATCTTTAGAATAACTCACTTTCAAACCCTGTCCTTTCAAATTGCATCTCCACGCCTATGCCTTCTATTATTAAAACCATACAATTTCTTTCCAAATGCATTTGAACTTAACTTCTAGAAACCTTAATTTCCCATAATGACCAACAGGTAAGCAACCACATTCTGCAGATTGACTTTCATGGACACATTTCATGACCTTTACACACATAGGTTCCTCTATTGGCAAACTCACTCTCACTTTCAAGAAACACACCCCCAACAAAGCACAAGGCATTTATCTACAGCTCCAAATCCACTCCACAGCCTCTTTGTAATAAAAAGCCAAAAGCGGATCTAGTGGTCTATGTTTCAGTACTTCATGTTTTATTTCAAAATACCTAGACCTTCAATAAATTTTATAAGAATTTGCTAATTCACAAAGGAATAGCTGCTCAGAGATAGCTAAGATTTTCCCATTTGATAAAAATTATCTCCCCCAAATTTGTATTTTAAAAGATGCCCCAGACAAGAGTTCTTGAAGAAGGCCAGGTGTCTGTACTTCATAAATGTAGGGAAAGAAAAGCAAGCTTTTCCTAGAAGGACTTTGGTTTTATCGGGCAAAGGGGCTTGAGTTTAAAGATTTTATTTATTTTTAGAGAGAGGGGAAGGAAGGGAGAAAGAGAGGGAGAGAAACCCCGATTAGCTGCCTTTCATAGTCCTCCAGCCAGGGACCTGTGCCCTGACCAGGAATGGAACCACTGACCTTTTGGTTTGCAGGCCGGCACTCAGTCCACCGAGCCACACCAGCTGGGGGCGGGGCTTGAGTTTAAAATGACACTTTTTCCCTCTGCATTGAGATGCAGGCCCAATTTTCCCCAGGATTTAGCAGCTCCCAGGTCTCCAGGAGGAGAATACAGAGTGTTTTACAGTCTGGGAGGGGGGTAAGATTTTCTCCTTCTTTGTATCCTTGTTGTTACTTGACCTGGGCGTAGTGGGGCCAAAACCTAATTGCAAACAAGAGTTGAATGCAGGACTGCGGTCACCCATGCTGGGTGATAATTGATTAAGAGCATGGCTGAAAACAAATATGGGGGTGGTAGAGGGAGGCAAATTTGATCGAAGAGGCATAGTTTGGAGAAGGAAGCCTGGAATCCCCGCTGAAGGTTAAAATCTTGTCTCCTCCTCTTGAGAACTAAACCTAAGGAAGGGATTGAGATGGAGACAGTAAAGGTCGAGTTGGAGGATTGTATTATAGTTAAGAGATCCGTTCCTGGGCCAGACTTCCTGGTCACCCCGTTTGTATTGAGACCAGGCTGTGTTGCAAAAGAAAATCAATCGCTTGGGCTTGAGGTCATTAAGTCCCAGGGCTTTTAAGTTCTTAAGTAGACAGCCCAATGGGGAGTCCTTGGTTGGGGTCAACTGAGTATTGCCCATGGTGAGAACTACAACGAGAACAACAACTGGGGGTCGGGGAAGGTTTGAGGAGGGCGTCCCCAATTCAAACAGACTAGAGGTCTGCAGCCAGAGCTGAGCGTCCTGGAGCCTGAGGGCTGATCGAAAACAGGTTCTGCCTCAGAGCCAGGTGTCCCTGGGCCCTGAGAGCAGACCGAACCAGCAGGGAGACATTTGGAGGTGTCCCTCCCCACCAAACCCCTGCGAAAAGTGATAGACCCAGCACTGGGGTTTACAACGGTTTACAATGAGAGGAGAAGATAAGCTATCACTTTCGATAGGAAGTTTTCATCCCCAGATTCAGAGAGACTTACCAAGATCGCTGGCCTTGGAGGTGGGTGAGGAGGAGGCTGTCTAAAGAGTCTGGAGAGATGGGAAAGGATTAGAATCTTCTCTCCAAACCTCGCAGAGACAGGGTTGCGGGGGAGGGTGAGGCGGGGCTGTGGTCAACTCAGGTAGAGCTTCAGCTGCCCACTGCTCCCCTGGTAGCAAGTCTCAGGAGGCTGGAGGAGAGGGAGAACTAGAGAATGTCCCTTCATGGGCCACCAACATGTTAGGGTGGTCGGTAACACCCGCTGTGAAATAATTCACAAAGAGAAGAGAGTGTGGAGAGTAAGGTTTTTATTCACTCTCCAAGAAAGGAGAGGGGCTTAGTGTGGAGAGACACAACCCCATTGAGGGGTGGGAGCTATGAGCCTTTATTGGATTATAATTGGATTAAGAAAGGTGGGAGGTGCTGTCGTGTGGCCCCTGGACCATTGGGGCATCAGAACAGGAGGCTGCAGTTTGTTCCAGTGTTATCTTCTGCCTGTGGCTGTAGGGAGCCTTAGTTCTGTTCTTGCTTCCAGTAATTTCTAGTCCTGGGAACATAGGCTCAGAAGAGTGAAATGGCAGTCATGTTTAAAAAGGTCATAGGCCTGCTAGGCAAATGGTGCCACAATATCGAATGGGGTTGGCTTTGTCCTTTCAGGTAACGGTATCCTCTGCCAGAGCTAGATCCTACCTATGACCCCTCTTGCACCTCCAGCTTCCTTGGGGAACCCTCTGACTCTTCTTGCTGGTGGCTGTCTGCTGCAAGGAAGCCATCCTATCCAGGGATGGGGGCCTGTGCATGGGAGCTAGACCTTGGTCTAACTTACCCTGACACACTGGGCCAGCTCTCAGGGCCCATACTCTCAAGTCCCTCGAGGGATCTCACCTTGCTCACTCCTTTAACTGGGGTGTTTGGTGACTTGGAGCCTGGGGTTCTTCATGGAATTTCCCAAGCTGGGGAAGGGATATCAGTTTCAGGCATGATGGAAAGTTGCCCCCTCAGGCTTCCTCTTCCTGTTCTTTTCTCTGACCTGAGTGTGACATTCTACCACAGGGGACTGGCAAGGTTGGGTGTGTCAGAGCGCGAGTCTGAACAGGTGGACAGTGGAGTCTGGGCCTCAGAATGGGGTGTGTATGTGTTTTGGAGACGGGGTAGACGAGGGCGGATCCCAGGCAAAGGTCAGTGATGGGAGAGGTGGCTCCAGCAAGCCGGCTATCCTTGCTTGGTGACAGATGCTGGGTTGGGCTGGGTCCTGTCTCTGCTGTGAAGCTGAGGAGGCACTGGAGGGTGGAGAACAGCCCCTTGATGAGGTCACTTCTTGGGTGAGAGCCAAGGTCCTTTTGTGGGGAGGAAAGACAGCATCATGAAAGCAGAAGGGATTCATGTTAGACTACCTGAAGGGGCAGATGATGAAGGACAGGGAGAGTGAGGTGTCTCTTCATTTGGGCTGCTTCCCAGGAGGGAAAGAAAAATCCATGCCACCAGCCCTGGCTCAGGCTGCGAACCAAAGGGTCACTGGTTCAATTCCCAGTCAGGGCACATGCCTGGGTTGCAGGCTAGGTCCCCAGTGGGGACCACATGAGAGGCAACCACACATTGATGTTTCTCTCCCTCTCTCCCTCCCTCCCTTTCTGTCTAAAAATAAATAAATAAAATCTTTAAAAAAAATCTATTAAAAAAAAAGAAAAATCCACGCCACCCAGCCCCCCATGCAAAGAGTCCTATTAGAAGGAAGAGGAAATAGATAGTGAGATCTGAGAACAAAGTAGCCTACAGCACCCTGTCGTCAGTTTGGGGGAATTTGCAGCTAAGGAGACAGCTCTGGGATCGGAAGCCTGGGTCAGTCATGTCCCGCCCCGGGACCTCAGTTGTTCCTCCGTGAAATGAAGAGAATCTCCTTGGTCCTTGTCTACCAAAGACAAAGTTTTCCCTGATCTGGTCACTGAAGACCAGGGAGTCTCCCTTATAAGTTCCTTTTGAAGCCCTGGGGAGCTAAGAGAAAACAGAGCTGAAATTGGGCTGAATGAGGTAAAGAACAGGGAGCCTGGATCTAGCTGTTGGGGGCAGAGTGGTGCTTTAGGATGCAAGTAAGCTGATCAAACATCCCTACTTGAAGGCCCCATGTCAACAAGGAATCATTCTGACCCTGCCTTCCCAGACATTTTGAGCCCCTGGTTTAAGCACCTCTTATCAGAGTGTCATTTCCCTAATTCTGTCTCTTTGTCCCAAGGACCCTCCATAAATCTTCCCTATTTCCTTTACCTTCCTCAAATATTTCTGGAGTGCCTTCCATCTGCCAGGCATTTTCTAAGGCATGCGGGAGGGGCAGGCGAAGGTGGATTAGGGAGGATGCAGAGGTAAGCAAGATTGTTGGCCTTTGTGTTTTCTCCCTGAGGGACAACAGGCAAGAAAATCAGTGTGGCAGTTTAACCCGTCCTGGCTCTGAAAGAGACAAGCCCAAATAGCTGTGGAAACCTAAAGAAGGCACCACGTCCAGCCTAGGGAAGGACAGGGAGGAGGTAATGCATACCCCGAGTCTGTAAGGGCCAGTTGGCCTCAGCCAGGGAGGCCATGGGAGGCAGCAAAGGTTTTGGAGCCACCCCACAGGCTCACAAGAATTAATTGTTAAGTTTTCTTTTAAAAAAAAAATTTATTTATTTATTTTTAGAGAGAGGGGAAGGGAGGGAGAAAGAGAGGGAGAGAAACATCAGTGTGTGGTTGCCTCTTACGTGGCCCCCACTGGAGACCTGGCCTGCAACCCAGGCACGTGCCCTGACTAGGAATCGAACCGACGACCCCTTGGTTCACAGCCTGTGCTCAATCCACTGAGCTACACCAGCCAGGGCTAATAGTTAAGTTTTCAAAAATTTTGTAAATTGCTTGTTAAACACAGCCATTATTGAAAATTAAATTATATAAATATATAATTACATAAATTATTGTTTAAAAAAGGGAATGAATAATCAAACTCATCACTTCCTAATTGTTATTACCTTTTACTGTTATCTATGCTTTTGAAATTACTTACACCTATTCAATCTTTAAGGTGGAGAAACTATTTCATGGTGTGCTGTTACTCATTGTTTCCCAACTCCTTGTTCAGCCACACCACATTGGTAGTTCGAAATTGGCCATGTGGCAGTATTTACATCGTTGAAATTGACTAACACTACAAGCCAGGGCTTATTGTTTTGATTGATTGATTGGAACAGGTGTTGACAAACTATATAGCCTGCAGGCCAAATCCAGCCTGTGAGTGAGAATGGTGTACATATATATATAATTATTTATTTATTTATTTTAGGGAGAAAGAGGAAGGGAAGGAGAGAGAGAGAAACATCAATGTCATTCCACTTACTGATGCATTCACTGGTTGATTCTTGTATGTGCCCTGACCGGGGATCAGACCTGCAACCGTGGTGTATCAGGATGAGGCTCTAACCAGCTGAGCTTCCTGGCCAGGGCTGTATCAGTAAAATTTATAACGTATTTGTGTATATAGATGCATACATTTTTTTCCAGAGACCTAGTTGTTATTCATTTACCAGCACATCATGGGACAGATGGTTCTAGGCAGAGAGGGTTGAGGGGAGTCTAGGTGTTTAAGGCAAAGTGAGAGGGGAGGTGTTGAGACTGGAGCACTGGAATAGATTTGACAGCATTGCGAGCAGGGCGAGGAAGCCAAACACCGTCCTGGGGGCTGTGCGGAGCCACAGAAGGATTCTGAGTACTGGAGAGACCCAGTCAGATTTGTGTTTGGCAGATCACGTTGACAGTTGTGTGGAGATTGGATCGTTAGGGGCAGATTATAAGATATTGAATTGGAGGGAAGGAGAGTAATAGCAAACTAAGACTTTGCTATAGACCAAGCCCACTCTAAGCCCTCCATGTGTGTTATTAGTTCAATTTATTGACAACAACTTCATGCACTAGATAGATACTCTTATCTCCTTTTTACAGATGAGTAAACTGAGGTACAAAGAAATTAAATAATATGTAAGCAGTGGAGCTGGGATTTGAACCCAAGAGTCTGGCATCAGAGGCCACACTCTTAACCACTATATGTTAAGGTTTTAGACTAGGAAAATAGTGAGATTTGGAGTGAAGTTTCTTAATTATAATGCATGTGTGAAGTTGACCATGTACAGACAGATATACCTTGAATATAGTAGAAGCTTGAGGACATTCTTCAGATGCAGCAGGACTCCACTCGGTGATAATGGGGCAGGAGGAGCCAGGTGGGTTTTACCAGCTTCCCTCACCTGCTGGATAACACTCCTGACCACTTTGGTCTCCCATTTCTCTGTCTGTGTTTGTAGACTGTCTCTCTGTCTTCAGGGAGGTTCCAGTCTTGAGGACAAAGTCCTGAGCAGGAATACACAGGTGGGAGGGGCAAGAGGGGACAAAGCCTGTTTGGGCCCAGAACGGGGCTCTTGACTTAAGTGTGTGCAAGCTAAGAGGGCCGAGAGGTGTGAATTGCCATTGACAAGAAGGGCTTGCGTGGAGGTAGGTAGGAGGCTTGGGGTTTGGACAGGGGGTGAGGAGAGGATGGATTCTGCTACCACCTGGTTTTCCCCTAGAGCGTCTGTATTTATAGCAAAAGTTTGATGGTAGCCCTCAAGGCACAGTGACAGGTGACAGCTCCGCTGCAGATATATGGATATGAATATAATCACACATATGAATTTGAAAGGAATAGAGGTGCCTTCCTGTCATGAGTCCTGGCTGAGGGTGAGGGCGGGAGGTGATAGGGTGAAAGTGGAGGGTTGGGGGTGCTGGAGGCTGGTGGCAGGGCGGGCTCCACTTGGGGTGTTGGTCCCTCGAGGCCACATCTGTCAGCTTGGGGCTTCCCATTCAGCTGGCTCAGCAGATCCCACGGTTTAGCTGGTGACTCACCCTTCACCCTCACGTGGCCCTGGTTCAGGAAGCAGCAGGCGTGTGTGTGTGGAACGGAGTACCTACGTGTTCATCTGTATGGGATACGTGCTGGGTTACATGCCTGAGTCTGTGTGTTTGCCCATGTTTGACAGCACATACAGGACAGGAAGTCCCCATGCGCACAAGCCACGTGGGCTGTGCAAAGATGTGGGCCACAGGTGTGGAGGGTGCACGTGGTATGAGGTGGAGGGGATGTGGGTGGACACACAGCTCTTCCCAGAGCACTTGTGCGTGGGTGCTGGTGTCTCCCTGAAAGAAGGATGCAGCTTTGGAGCCTGCCAAGCCATCAGAGAAGGAGGCCTGGGTGGCAGGCAGGTGAGAAGGCTCCTGATGACAGGTCATCCTCTTCAAGGAGGGCTTGGCTGGACCAGCTAGCAGAGCTGGGCGCTCTAAGCCCATGGTGACAGCAGCGGTTTCTCTAGGTTTATCCCTTAAGCCCCTGGCTGCAGGCCAGGGCGGCTCCCTCATCCTAACCCTGAGAGGGCATGCACGCTCTGCAGGCCACACAGGCAGGTCAGGAGTGTGGCAGGCAGGCATGGAGCCAGAGCTTTCTCTTACTCTCTCTCAGGCTGGAAGGACATAAGGGTCCAGGTGGTGTCTGGTCTACTGGGATATGAGAGAAGCATGTCAGCCCCAGTTGCCTGCGTCCCTGATCTGTGTGCATTCTGCGCATGGGCATGCGATGTGCGTACATACCCCCATCTGGGTGTTCTGGCCCCTACCACAGCTCAGGCGCCCTGCTGCCTCCTTCCCATCATGCTCCATGATCTGAGAGACGCTTGAAGTGGGGCAAAGAGCCTGGGCTAGGGGCCAGGAAACCTGGGTTCTACTCCAAGTTTTCAGTTAGTGACTTTGGAGATGTTCCTTTACTCTTTCGGGCGCTCAGTTTTCCTGCTGTGGAATGTGGAGGGGCAATAATCCCCATGGGCCCCCTCACAAAGCTGTTGGTGACAGATTTTCATGGAAGTTTTTGGAAAGTCAGGAAGGCTTGGTCTTGGGGACCTCATGTGGGGAATGGTGGCATTCCCTGGGTTGTTTAGTTGAAGGATTAGGGGTTGAAAGCAGATAAGAATCTCCAAGAACTTGCCTTCTGGACTACAAAGGATATCCAAATCTCCTAGAGAAGTGCGGCATTTAGAGATCTGGGGCTGAGCTTCAAAACAAATTAAAGTTACAGGCCAAGACAAGCCTGAGGTGAGGCTGGGAAAGTCTGTCCACCCATCCCTGCCCCCTCCCAACAGTGCTGGCCTGCTGGGGGTGAGCAGCAGCACCCCCCAGCCTGAGGTTGGGGACCGCCTTCCACCTCTTCCAGCCTCTCATTCCTCCCCACCCACCAGATCCCTGCTCCGCACCCACACCCCCAGCTTGCTGTCTCTCAGGCTCACACTTCCCCCAGTTCAGAGTTTTCATCCTGGGGCTGTAGGCTTAGCCAAAGCAAATAGACAGCACCAAAGTCAACAAAACAAGAAAGGAGGCAGCTTAAGTGATGTGAAAAAGACAACTTGGAAGCCACAATGAAGGTGTGTGGTCTGGGCTGGTGTCTCCCCTTAGAGTAGGACCCTGGGGCTAAGGATGATCCTGCCATCCCTTGTGGAGAGAAGGATGGGACTCTTGGCCAAAGGAGTCAGGTTAGACTGCCAACAGGGGGCGCTAGTGCCCAGTCTTATGAGTGCTGTTAAAAAGCATGTAGTTGAGAGGGGGAGTATTTTGACCCCCTACTCCACTGAAGCCCTAGTCTGGGTTGCCTCAGTGCTGCAGGAAGCAAGTGAGAGGCTAACTGCGGGTCAGGGCTGTGGGTGGGAACAGTCAGTGCACGAGTAAACAGGCTGGAACAAGAGCAGGAGTGAGGCGCTCCGGGCTCTCTGCCCTGCCCAGGCTATTCACCCCAGGGCTCAGGGTCCCTACTCCATCCCAATCACAGGCATAGTTGCTCCACCTGACAACCCACTCAGGGTGGGGGGATCTCAGTTCTCTCAACATACATTTATTGTGCATCTGCTATGCACAATATGCTATACAGGCCAGGTCGTCACTGGGAGGCTGCCTGCCAAAGGCCTTGTCATGCCTGAGTCTCCCAGCCACTGGGTGAGGTTGTTGATTGAGCTGGTGATTGTAGGTCTGTGCTTGCCCCCAGACCCAGGAGGCACCAGGGAGTCAAGGTCAGTGAGCTGAGTGGCCAGTCTGGAGTGGGAAAACCTGGGAGACCAGATGTACCCAACTGGAGGGGTTTGAGATCTGGGTGGAAGTCCATGGGCTTTGGTCTTGCTGTCTGTGGAATGAGTATGGTAATACACCACCTGCAGCCCTTCTACCTGGCCCTGGGGTCAGGCAGGGCAGGAGGGGTTAGATGCAGGGCCCCCTTCCTCAAACAGGCATCCTTTCTACTACAGAGTGTTGACTCTCCAGCAGGTACTTGCCACACCTCTTACTAACTCAATCTATTCTCCCAACAACCCTGAGAAGTGAGGATTAGTATCTCTGTCTTACAGATGAAGACACCCAGTTAAATACCTTGTTCAAAGTTACTCAAGCCAATTAAGAGGCTGAACTGGATTCAAGCTCAGATAGCCTGGCTATAAAGCCTGAGCTATGAACCACAGCTCACCACTTGGGTGGGGGAGCCTCACCTCCCCACTCTTAATAGCCAAACTGCAAACCAGTCCCAGACTGAGGTGCCTGGCCAGCAGGTCCCTGGTTTTCCCGTTGCTCCTCTGCCACCATTTCACTCTTTCAATGTTCTCGAGAAGTCTCTCTGATCCTGAGTCCCCTCTTTGCTCTGACTAATCGGGTATCAGAGACTCCATTATTATTAGACCTTTCTTTTCTGTGGATTAAGAAATTGTTGTCCAGAGCTTCTTTAAAATGCTTTTGTGTGGAAGAATTTTGGAACCGATTAAGGCAAAAATCAAAGTATGAAACTAGAAGGTGAACAGCTGATGAGGAAACTTGACAGTGGAAGGGTCAGGCTGCCGCCCTCTGAAGCCACTGACTGGCCTGCACCACTGAGCAGGGAGCAACTAGACATTCTGTGCCTCTGAGGGGGATGCAAGAGGAAGCATACAGCACTATTCACAAAGGACTCCCCCTGCCCCCCCAAACTGAGCCTAAATAAAATCACACCATTAGAGCTAACTTCCTGTATATTCTGAGAAATACAGGAAATGGAGAAAAAGTTAAATGACACCACAAGGAAGCAAACAGAACAATCTAGAACGTGGACTTTCTATAGAACCATATTTATTCCACAAGTCAGTGGCATGAACAAATAATAGGGCGAAAGGGGAATTGCTCACGTTTGAGAG
The DNA here is from genome assembly GCA_004026765.1 of Micronycteris hirsuta. NCBI lineage: Eukaryota > Metazoa > Chordata > Mammalia > Chiroptera > Phyllostomidae > Micronycteris > Micronycteris hirsuta. The sequence goes on from PVJI01001220.1 coordinate 178,129, forward strand.
AGCACTTAACCTGCCCTGGCTGGTGTGGCTCAGTAGGTTGAAGGGTTGTCCTATAAACTGAAAGGTCATGGGTTCGATTCCCGGTCAGGACATGTGCCTAGGTTTCAGGTTTGGTCCCTGTCAGAGCGCATTCAAGAAGCAACTGATCATCTTGATGTTTCTCTCCCTCATTCTCTCCGTCCCTTCTCTTCCCTTTAAAATCAACAAGCATGTCCTTGGGTGAAGATTTAAAAAAAAAAGAGGACTTAACCCTAGTAATGTGTGATTTTGTTTGGATCCTGGCTCAAACTAACAAACTGATGAGAAAAGACATTTTGAAACAATTGTGGGTACTTGGTAATTCTGTGGAATTGTTCATTTTGTCAGGCACGGCATTGTGACTATGTAAGAAAATGTTCATTTTAGAGATGAATATTGAAGAACATAGAAGTGAAGTGACATCATGGCTGGGATTTGTTTTAAAGTGCTTCATAAAAAAAGAAAAAACTAGAGTGGACAGTTTGGGAGCAGTTTGGACGAGGCTGGATGGGAGCAGGTGGAGGCAGACCGTCTGTTAGACACACGGGAAAGAGGACGAGAGCGCGGTGTTGGGTCGTTTGTCCTGGGGCCGCGGGCTGAGGCCTGGGCCGACAACAGGACCGGGGACACGGGGGCTTTCGTGTGGCCGTAGAGGCCAGGGACGCGCAGGGCCAACTTCTCTGGGCACGGCGCCTGCGAAGGTGATCTCTTTAAAGGCCCACAAAAAGTGTTTTGTTTTAAATTAAGAAAAAAAATGAACTTGTAAGTTGAAAAAAAATGTTTTCATATACAACATTAATGTATTCATCTTTGTCTCAGCACAGTTGTAAAATATCATTTAAAACAATTTTCATTCATTGTTTGAAAGAGAGAGAAACATCGATTAGTTGCTCCACTCGTGCATTCACTGGTTGAGACTTTGTGTGTCCTGACCAGGGACGGAACCCCCCCACAACCTTGGCGTATCGGGATGACGCTCTCACCAACTCAGCTACACGGCCAGGGTGTAAAATATGCTCTTTATTGAACCTTTTTAAGGAGGAGGGTGCCCACCAGGCAGAAGTGGCGAGGGCTGTGACAGTCAGAAGCAGCCTTGGGGTGGAGAGACTGCTCAGAGATGGAGCCTGCACAGTGGGGAACAACCCCACTGGGGGTCCCGGTTCTCCCTCCAGTCTGCATCCTCGTCTCTCTCCTACAAAGATACAGTAGGGCATCCTCTCCCTGGGATAGGAGCCAGGACATTGGGTTTGACTCACCCTGGATCCTGGGCTGTGCCCAGAGCAGAAGAGGCTGTGCCTGCCTGCCTAGCCCAGTCTGGCCCAGCCTGCACCCCAGGGACCGGTGCAAGCGTGGGAGGACCCTCCACTGACGCTGGGAGGGGCCCGGGAACCGGCACGGCCACACCCTGCTCGGGGTCCCAGGGTTCCACCAAGCCTTCCTGGCTGAGACACAATGCCCGTGGGCGCCCTACTCACTGCCCACGCGGACCTCTCTGCACAGGCCCTCGGTGTAATCACTGTTCTCGAAAAGCTGTAAATAAAACCCCACAGGATGGCAGGCTTTCCTGCAGAAGGGGGATAACCTATGATTGTTTCCTCTAGGTCTCTACTCCCTGTTTGTTCTCAGTGGAATGCCTGTGTTTAGAGAGGCCTTGGGATTTGGGCAAGAACAGGGAGTAAGGAGGCAACACAGGGAGCCGCTGGGCTGGTCCATTTGTAGGCAAGAAGGGAGGCTGCCCCACTTGGGGAGCCCTCAGTGTAAGTGGGGAGACAGGGCCGTCACATTGCACTGGGGCTGCCAGGCCACTGGACCCGCCCACTTTCTCAGGCTGAGCAGGAGAGAGTAGAAAGAGTATCTTGCCCTGAGGTGGCTGAGATGGGCTTTGTGCCCACCTCAAGCCCCCTGTTCCAGGCCCATAGCACCTGACCAGATCAGATACGGCACGTTCCTGCAGTGAGCTGCCCACTGACTGGGACCGTGCTGACGCAGGCGGGAAAATATTAACCCAGTGGAATGGGCTCATAGTCATGTGTGCAGGACTGTGTGTGTGTGTGTGTGTGTGTGTGAGAGAGAGAGAGAGAGAGAGAGAGAGAGCAAATATAGAGCAGTTTTCACATGTAAGACCAGACAGAGATATGCACATGCACACATACACCTGCCCATTCACACACTTGTTCACACCTATACAAAGATGCAAATACTTTTTATACATGCAAATTCCTTCAGTGTCATCTCCCAACTTTGTTGATGAGACCCCCTCCTCCAGGAAGCCTTCCCTGAAATCTCCAGCCTATACTAGAAAGCAACAGGCCTGCACTCTGCCTGGTTTCTGATGCCAACTGAGGCAGTCCGACAGGAGCTTCAGAGCGAAGCAGGACTGGGGTCGAATTCTGGTTCTTTGACTTACAGGGTTTTGCCCTTGGCAAGTGACTGTGCCTTCTGACTCTGTCAGCTCTAGTCTTTGTTCACTCCATCCTGGAGGCCCAGGCATGACTCTGAGAAGGAAGGATAAGAACCAGGGCTGGGGGCCTGGTTATTGCAGAGGGCCAGGGTTAAAGGTCACCCTGGGTCCTGTCTGTGCTGTTCCCCCTCAGTCCTGCCCCAGACCAGCGCCTTGACCCCCAGGTCTGTCTCAGAGGACCCTGGCCTGCTAGGGCAGGGGCGGGGCCCTGACTGGATGTTCTGGTTCTGGGTGATCTTGGGCAAGTTGCTATCTTGTTCTGAATCTCAATTTCCTCCCTGAAAAATGAGTTTGAAAGGGGACGCTTACCTGGGTGAGGCTTAAGGGTCTTCTCTTTTTTAAGCAGACTGAGAATCCCATGAATGTCAGGTGATTTCACAGACCAGGGCTCCTTTCTTGCTGACTGAGGCCATGGACTCCTCAGTTACATAAAGGATTCCAGGGCTCAAAAGCCTCTGGAGAACCCCAAGTCTAAGATAAGTTGACTGAAAGCAGTTTACATGATGAGGAAGTTAATCAAGTGGCATGTTGGTTGAAACAAATAATTAACTCAAACGATTAGCTTTTTACACATCAGCCCTTTGAGGGGCATTTTGGGGAAGTTCAGAAAATTTTTAGCATCTTTGGGTATTTTCACCTAATTTTTTTACCTAATATTTTTACCTAATTTTTGAAACTTTCTATTTGTGTGCTCACTCCTTATAGGGTTTCAGCAAACCGTGTCTGCCCCATGCTGTTTATAATAGGGAAGAGTTGGATACATTTAAAATTCTGTGCATCCAGTCACATGCGTGATGTGGGTGTGGACTTTTGAGCATGCAAAGTTCATTTGAATAAATGTTTGAATGAAGAAAGTGAGGTACAAAAACCTGATACAAGTTTCATTCTACTTATTGTTGATGGAGTGGGGAGGGGGCATTTATGTGTGTGCACGTGAAAAAGGGTTAGAAGGAAACTTGCCAAACTGTTAGTAGGAGTCATCATGGAGTTAGGAGTTCTCATGTGTTTTGAGGTTCTTTTGGTTTATTTGTATTATAGGTCATAAAAGAATAAAAGGATCTGAGATTTTAAAATTTGTTTTCTATTTTTAAAAATTTTCCACTCCAATGATAGACAATTATATCTGCCTGACTTGCTTGACTGTGTGTTCATAAATATTCAAATTCTCAGTTAGGTTGAACACTTAAGGTCACCATTCACCAGTTTGCTTGTAAGATTTTTAGTGTCGTGAGTAAGACATGGGAGATTGATGAGCACGGGGTTATTTCCAACCTTTTGCTAGTAAAAAGCAGTGTATTGCAGGCAAAATTAGAATAAGAAAACTGAACAATTTCTGAAAGAGGGACTAAATGCCTAAAGAAATACCAGAGTTTGCAAAAATTGCCCTGTAGCATACTAATATTACCAATTCATTTTCAACCAGTTTAGTTTTTCAAATTGAATTCATTGGGGTGACATTGGTTAATGAAATCATATTATTTTCAGGGGTACACTTCTATAACACTTCATCTGTACACTGTATAATGTGTGCTCACCACCCCAAGTCAAGTCTCCTTCCATCACCGTTTATCCCCCCTTCACCGTCTTCAACCAAATTCGTTTTGACTTAAGGGTCTGTTGCTGCCTTCATAAACATTGTCCTGGGGCCTGTCTGGATGCCAAAGTGGCCAGGTGGGAGAACTACGTATCTGCTAACCCCATTTCACAGACAAGGAAATAGAGGCCCAGTAGCAGGGACTGAGCCAAAGCTGTGCAGTGAATGTGATGCCCAGCGAGGACTTAAACCCAGTCAGTGTGCAAAGCATCTGGAGGGGTCGTCCCTGCAGCTCACAGCTGGGACACCCAGTTAAATTTGAGTTTCAGAGAAACAACAGCTAGTGTTTTAGTATAAGTATGTCCCAAATATTGCAAATACTATTTCTCTAATATTCAAATTTCACTGAGCATCCTGTATTTTTTCTAAAGATTTTATTTATTTATTTTTAGAGAGAGGGGAAGGGAGGGAGAAAGAGAGGGAGAGAAACATCGATGTGCAAGAGATTCATATCCCCAACTGGGGACCTGGCCCACAATCCAGGCATGTGCCCTGACTGGGAATCAAACTGGTGACCTTTCAGTTCACAGGCGGGCACTCAATCCACTGAGCCACACCAGCCTGGAAAAGTGTCTTATATTTTATCTGGTGGCTCTACTCAGAGTCTACCCTGTGAAGGCAGGACCCCAGCTGTCCTCTCTCAGCCCTCCACCATACCCACTGGCCTCGGAGGTCACCCCAGGCTCTGTGTAGACTCAGCTGTGATGCAGATGCCCAAACTCATGGCCCCTTTAGCTGCCTCTCTTCTCGCGCAATTGATCTTCTGCCTCAGCCACCAGTTCCTCAATGCCGTGGCCACCCTCTCTATCCCACCACCTCATCAGGCTGGCCCCCTGTTGCATGAACCCTCGGGCCTCCTCAGACTCCCTGAGCTCCTGTAGCCTGTTGGCAGCCCAGCACATGGATTTCCATCTCCTCCTTACCTGCTCCTCAGTCACCCTCCTGTCCCCAGAATCCTGCCCTGTCCCTTGCTCCACTCCCTCATGCCTCTGGCAATCCCATCAACCCCCATGATGAATGCCCAGGTGCTGATGTCTTCTGCTCTCTTTTCTTGCTCCAGCTGATCCCTTTGGCAAACGCAGGCCCAACTGTGCCTCTGTATACTGGATGTTCAAGGGCCTCAAGGACCTCAGGTTGGCTCCTTTGCTCTTCTCTTTGCTTAGAACTTTTCAATGGCTCCTCAGACCCTTGGGATAAAGTCTGATCTTGCGTCCTTCATGGTTTGCCCCTGTCTACTTCTCCAGCCCTCCCTCTGCAAGCCACTCACCTTTCCCAGAAGACATTAAGTTTTCTCAGAACCCCACTGGGCTTCAAGTGGCTTCAAATCATCACCCCATCTCACCCTCTCCATTCACCTTGGTGCACTCAGCTCCCCTGTCATCTCTTCTGGAAGATTCTTGCCCCCCTTCGGGTTGGCTGGCTTAGCTACTGCCTGTATTCCCTCCACTTTATCACAATGTATCCTAAGTCACCTGCCATTTATCTCTCTTTCTCCCAAGCGACAAATGGGACTGTGTCTTCTCCACTGCTGGTACCCAGTGCCCAGCTTAGAACAAGCATAACTTCTGCCTCCAGCATGGGTCTCAATCCCCTGCCCCACCAACCTGATCCCAGCCCAATCCGGCTTTGCCCAAGCTCTGACCTCATTCCTGACCTCAGCTCTACTTTTATTTTTTCAAAGATTTTATTTATTTATTTTCAGAGAGAGAGGGAAAGGGAGGAGAAAGAGAGGGAAAGAAACATCAGTGTGTGAGAGAAACATCTATCGGTTGCCTCTTGCACACCCGCAAACTGGGACCTAGCCCACACCCCAGGCATGTGTCCTGACTGGGAACTGAACCACTGAACCACACCAGCCAAGGCCCCAGCTCCACTGGTGACCCTTACCCCACCCTCATCCCAACAGCACACACAAGAAAGGAATAAAGACACGTGTCCCCCAGCACACCCTCCTGTCCACAGCACACCCTCCTGTCCTGAAGGAAGGACTCCGCATCCTGAAGCCACTTGAGTCTGCAGAGGTGAGGGGTGTAGCCTCAGCGTGGGGGTACAGCCTCAGCGTGGGGGGCAGTGGGAGAGTTCATTCCTTAAAGAAAACTTCTGACTTGGAAGCCCTCCGATTGCAGCTGACCCCTGCCTCTCCCTAAGAGTGAGCTGCAGGGCAAGTTGGGGTGGGGACCTGGGCAACCTGGGTTCCAGACCTGGCCTGGTCTGCTGGCACCCTCTAGAGGACGGTTCTATTACCAGAGCTGGCTTTGGGCAACCCACTCTTACACAGCCTTCCCATTGGAGGGGCTGCCCCGCCTCAGAAGCTCCCTGGACTTATTGCCACCATCTTCCACTCCCCTGGTGTGTCTCCTCACAGCCTGCAGACCAACGGCCATTGTTTTGTTTCAGCACCGGGTCACCCACTGAAATCCCACACTCCTCATCCTTGAAGGCCCAGCCATGCCCCAGCTCCAGAAGTCCTCTCAGAATACAGCGGGTCCCTGGGCTTGCTCCTGATGCCCGCCCTGTAGTCACTGAGCTCCTGCAGCCCTGGGTCGGAGCCCCAGACTCTGGTGGGCTTTGGTTCCTTCCCAGGGGCCTCACTTGTCCTTCCTGAAGGAAGCGTTTTTGAGGACAGAACCTATGTTTCCCCTCCCCTGCTCAGAGGGGGCCCCCAGAGAATGAGACCCAGGCTTCTCCTCCCACACCCCAGACTAGGGACTCCCAGAGGTCTAGGCTTGGCTTTCTACCTCCCCTCTCAGACTGGGGTTTCCCTGCAAATGTGGCTATGCGTCCTCCTTTCCCTCAGACTGAGGAAGTCCAGAGCCTGAATCTGCCCTTGCTCTTTCAGAATGGGGCTCCCTGAGAACTGACCCAGGTTCTCCTCCCCAACTCCCCCACCTGGCTGTTGATCTCTAGAACTTTCCAATCCACATTCCGGGCCCCTCTCCCCACAGCCAGACACTCGGGAGCCTCTGGAGTCTCCCATGGGTCTAGGGCCTGGGAGGGCTTCCTCTGGCTCTTGGCTGGATGCTTGGCTTGGAGGACAGGCCCTTCCTCTGGGACTACAAGGCCCACCCGGAACACCACCTCTGACCACACAAGCGTTGTCTCAGAACCCGGTTTCCGTGGCGCTGCTGGCAGGAGAAGGGATGCTATTTTGGGCAGTTCATCTGGACTTGGCTCAAGTGACACAGGCCAAACCCCTGCCCCACTGACCTCTCCCCTGGTGGAGCAGAGCAGAGCAGAGCAGAGCAGCACTTGGAGCCACCCCAAGGAGGGCTGAGAGGCAGGTCCTGGACTGGGGACACAAGCATAGCAGAGCCGCAGCTCAGGGAGCAGCCAGAGCCCGGGACAGTCATGGGGAAACAAGACCAAGACTGGCTGTAGCTGAGAAGCCCCCAAGGTGGACACCGGGAGACATAAGGCACTTCAGCAGAGTGAGTCTGGCTGTAGGCACTGCCGGGATGGCTCCCTTGTGGCCCAGGCCTTGGGATGCCACTCCCTAGGGGCTGTTTGGGGACATGAGCATGGGACTAGGGAAGGAGCCCCAGCTGGGAGGTGAAAGCCTGGGTGTCTGCTCTGGTTTGGTCCTGAGCTGCTGCATGACATTCTCTCTGGGCCTCAGGTTCCTTACCTGTAAATTGAATGTCAGGAGGATCAGCAGAGGAGCCGAGATCGGGAGGCTGTGTTGCGCTGGGCTGTCAGCAGGGTGTGGGGTGGGGGTGGTGGGGACCAGGGGAGAGCAGAGACCAGCTGGACTGAAGCAGAAGGGATGCAGATCAGAAAGATGATTTGATTGCTGGCTTTGAGGAGTGGTCCCTCCTTCTGGAGTCCTCTCCTGAGACGCTGGGGCTGAGGCTGGAGCTCAACGTTTTCTGCAGTCAGGGCCAGGGTTGTGACTGAAGGAAACTGGGCTAGAGAACAGCGGGGACAGACAGGATGTGGAAATGCAAGGGTTACGTTTGTGCTGCCATTTGCAAGGAAAATGAGAAGACAAGAAATTTCCAGAAAGAGTGAATAAGAAACTTTGCTCTGAAGTGGGGGTATGGACTAAATGAATTTTCAAGACCTCATCCGTGTGTGTGTGTGTGCGTGTGTGTGTGTGTGTGCAGGAAGAGGCCCTAGAAAGTCACAGTTTAAGTTAGCAGCAAGAGAGCTTGAGGTTAGACTAAAGGCAATAATAGCGGCATATCTGAGGGAGGAGCCATTGCAGGGAGTCTGTGGGCATCTCCACTGTCCGAAGTGGGGTTGCAGATATGGGAAGGTCAGAAGGAGCTCTGAAGGGCCTGGTCCAGAGGTCAGGGGTCCTAAAGCCACCATGCGTAGAGGGGGTGGGACTCTAGGGCCTCTTCCCATTGGCTGAAGCACATCCAACCCAGCCCTACTGCCTGCCAGGTTGGCTGGGTTGAGGGGTTGGAACTGACAGCAGCTGGCCCTGCAGCTTCTGCCCCTGGAACCTGAGGTCTGACGAGAATGTGGGGCCAGATTCTGTGTCCCCCAGCCCTAGTGACCTCTCTTTGGTTCCACAGCATCTAAAAATCTGACAGAATATGACTAAAGCAGACAGGAAGAAGCGGTAAGCACCCACTCCTTCCCCTACGCCAGCCTCCCATCTCCTACCCGGCCCACCCAGGGCCCTCTCTGCCCCACCCTCAGCCTCTCCTTCATGTCAGTTGACGCCCTCAGCAGCTCAAGGGGCCCAGAAGGGCCTCTCCCACCGGCACCCATAGCCAAGCATAGGTGGGCCCTGGGGTGAGGGGAGGCCCAGAAAGACCGGGTTAAGGGTCAAGCGGCTGGTCAGTGGGTTCCAACTCCCCCTATGGAGGTGGCTCAACCGAACTGAACTCACTCCCTCTCATCCTCTCAGGCTCAGGTTTCTGTGGGGTGAAATAAAAGCCAACATCCTTGCTATGGCCGAGGCTCTACCTACCTAGTTCCCTCTCTGACCTCCCCCCTACCCCAACCCCCACTCTCCCCACTCCAGTCACACTGACCTCCCTTCCTTACTTCCAAACATGCTCGGAGCCTTCAGTGACTATTCCTTCTGCCCGAAACACTCTTCCCGCAGTTAATCACATGGCTCACTCCCTTACCTCCTTTGTGCCTTTGCTCAAGGGCCACATTCTCCATGAGGCTTACCTTGACTGCCCTATTTAAAGTCACACCCTACTCCTTTCTCTTGTTCTGTCTTTCCCCGTAGGACGTACTACCTTCTAACACAGATGTATTTGCTTGTCACATCTCACCGCTGCCTGTCAGCTGCCCATGAGCAGGATATCTGTGTGTGCGTGCTCCTGGGCCGAGAGAATGGGCGGGTCCCTCTCTGTGCTGGTGACACCGCCGCCTGCAGCCCAGGACTCTCCCAGGACTTTCAGGCCCTGTTTCCAGAGACCCGCTGGTGTCCCACTGGAACCTCAGTCCCAGTTAGAAACAGCCTCCTCTGCTCCCCGCAAGCCCGCTCCTCTTCTGTGGTCCCCGCTCAGTCTAAGGTCCCCTTCTCCTTTGTTGCTCAAGCCAGAAACCAAGACTTTGTCTTTGACACTCTGTCCCCTCCATGCCACACATCTGGTCACCAGTTTCCTGAAATATGTAAAACGTGCTCACTCTCACCATTCTTCCTACCACCATCCTCTTCCCCCGCAGCCACATTAGGCTCTTCTCTGCCTATTTTTTAAAAAATTAAATTTATTGAGGTGACGCTGGTTAATAAAATTATATAGGTTTCGAGCGTACATTTCTGTGATACGTGTTCTGTCTGGTGCACTGTGTGCCCAGCACCCAAAGTCAGATCTTCCGTCAACACACATTTGACCCTCTTCACCCTTTCCTCCCCTACGCCCCCTCCCGTCTGGTGACCACCACACTGTGGTCTGTGGCTCTGAGTTTTTGTTTGTTTTCCTTGTTTGCTCATTTGTTGCCTTTAGTTTTATATCCCACATATGAGTGAAATCACATGGTTCTTTTTCTGTCTGACTTATTTTGCTTACCATGATATTCTTAAGATTCGTGCATGTTGTGACAAATGGCAATATTTCATCTTTTCTTATGGCCGAGAAGTACTCCCCTGTGTGTACGTAGCGCAGCTTCTTCATCCTGTCACGCCCACTCTTCAAAAGGCTCTGCAGGCCGCTCCTCCTGGCTGCGGCTTCTCGCCTCTCACATGGGCTGCCCTCATCCACCTCGCTCACTAGACCGCCCCAAGGGTGGAGACTGAGTTTTCACTTTGTATCTCTGGGGCCTGACTCATTAGTAGATGCTCAATAAATACTTGTTGAATGAATAACTGTTGGTTAGTAGGTTCAATGGTTGGCTTGAGGTGAGTTGGATAGCTTACTGTTGGCTTGTTGATTAGATAATTAAATGAACGAGTTAATAGGAGAGTCAGTTCGTTGGTTAAGTGACCAGATTGATCAATTAGCTGAAGGATTGGTAGGCAAGTTGTCAGGTATTTAGTTCCTTGGTGAGCATGTACGACTTAGGTAATTCTTTGGTTGGTTTTTCGTTTCTTTGTAGGTCAGTTTTCTCAGATGTCATTTTCTCATTCTCTGCCCTCTCCGTGAGCTATCTCATATATGCCCATGGGTCAAGTGACCATCTGTGATTTGGTGACCTCCAAGTGTGTATCTCTAAATGAGACCACATGACCTGCTGCCTCTTTACTGGTCATCTCCACCTACATGCTTAGTGGGCTCCCCAAACTCTACGCACCCAGAAGAGGACTCCTTATTCTCCTGCCTAGGCCTGCTGCTTCTCTCCTGGGCCCTGCCTGCCCCTCTGCTGCTCTGGACAGAGGCTGGGGCCACCACTGACTTGTCCCTCTTCATTCTCCTCTCTGACCAACACCAGGGCCTGTCACTGTGACTGTCTCCTAGCCATCCTCACAACACCTTGGCTCAGGCTGCCATGGCCTCCCAGCATGTCTGTGGCAGAAGCTTCCCAAAGGCTCACCACGGCCCCACACCTGCTCCCTTACCCCAGCCTCCATAGAGGAGGCTGTCCTCCTGCCTAAGTCCTCCACCTGGCCCCATGGCTCTCTGAGTGGAGTTCAGATTCTCCAGCATGGGCCACGGGGCCTTCTGCCATCTGGCCCTGTGCTTCTCTCTGCCAATCTCGTGCTACTTTCGTTCCTCTCCCTGGCCAGCCCCTCCTTGCAGAATTCCTCGACACATCACACATTGTCTTAGCTGAGAGCCTTTGCCCACGCCACCCCAATGCCCAGAACTTGCCCTGCCTCCCCTGATGCTCCTTCACTTGGCCAGCCTTTTATTCCTGACCTAAATTTTCCCTCTTCTGGGAAAGCCTCCTACCCCCTCCTCTAGGTCATTGGCTCCCTCCCTGCAATGTCACAGCGCTTGCACTTCACCTGTGGCAATACTCCTCACACTTTACAGCAGTGGCTTAATTCTTTGTTTTTCTTATTGAGAGCAGGGATCATGCCAAACACAGGAGGCGTAGTAGGAATTGAACAAATCTTGGTTCAGTGGCTGGTTGGTGGCTATTTGCTGCTTACTGTATCCTGCCTGCTGTGAGGTGCAGAGGAAGGGGCCAGGATCCCAGAGTCTCCCTGTCCTTGACTTCCTGCTCTGTCTGCCTCGCCTCTGCCTCTGCGGCACCTTCCCAGGACTGTTCTTGGGTTCCTGCCTGCCTCAGGCTGCTCAGAGGTTCTTCTTTGGAGCTGAGGAGGTCAGGCATGAGGGCAAAGGGACCCTACATGGTGACGCATGGGAGCTGGAGTTGAATGGGAGCGAATGGATCATTTGGGCAACTCTACATCTTCCGTGTGCGCAGCCCTGGGTCTGTTTCCCTGGGTGAGCCATGAACATGGGGCTCAGCCAGAAAAGTGAAAGGTGTTTCATCTGTGGATGGTTTACATTTCTAACTCCTTCTGTTTACTCTTCTCTGCTGTGAGGCTGGGGAAATGTAGGAAGCCCAGGGCAGGGTGGGGGGTGAGGTTGCTATCCCAAGCTGGGCGAGGTAGTGGGTGCCTGGTATCAGCTTCAGTTACCGATATCTCTCCCCCTCCTTCTCCTCTTTGGTCTCCACACCGCATCTCCTCCAAACTCAAGCTCTATCCTACCTCACCCCTCAACAGATGATGGAACCTACAACACCTTTTCCTCTACCCATCCAATCATGAGTTTATTAAATAAATATTTATCAAGCATCTACCTAATGTGTAGAAGGTGCTGGGGATCTAGTAGAAAGTAAGACAGATGAACTCCCCCGTGTTCATTCATCCTACAATATATATTGAACAGCTACTCTGCATCTGGCACTGTGCTAGGCACTGAGAATACACCAGGGAATAAGATCCAGTCCCTCCTTGCCTCCTCCTTCTCTCTCATTTGTTCATTCATTCATTTATTTATTCACTCACTCGCTCAGTCGTAAACGTCTGTCTGTGTCAACCTGGTTACAGAGCCTGATGCACTTGGCAGACAGACCTCTTTATCTCTGGCAGAACTTGGTGCATATTTCAGGCCTCAGTGCTGTTTATAGAGGCTGGGAGCAGACTTTGCCCCGCCCTGTGCTGTTTCCAGAGTGCCTTGCGGTTGTCCGGCCCTGCCTAGTGTCTTGTCTGTGTCCTCAGAGATCTGGTTCCTGCAGGTAGGCAGGCAGACAGACAGCTGAGCTTCACCTTCTTGCCTGCTCTGTCCCATTTGCTTCTCCCCCAAGGCTCACTGGCCCCCCAGATGGCATTCATCAGATCCCTGAATGCCCTCTCTGCAAAGTGGTCTTGCTGATGTGTCCTTCCCACTGGTCTAGTCTCCACCAGAAGGAAGAAGGGGCACGATCTGGCCATCTACCCCTAGTCCCTCTCCACATCCCTGTGACACTCAGTTGTCTCTGATCTCAGCTGTCCCAGTAGCCCTGGGCAACAGAAGGTGTGTGTAGACAGGCCGCTGGGTTACACATTAACACAGCCATGAGCTGAAGGGCGGATGGGTAGCAAGTGCACTTGAGTCTCACGGCCGCCCATGGGTTGCGGCTGTTGCTTCAGGTCCTCCCGCAGCCCCAAGATGATCCCTTCGCCCATGGTGATGAGGGCGCAGAAAGTGCTGCAGAAGGAGATGGTGCGAGAGTTCCTGGCCGAGCTCATGAGCACATACGTCATGATGGTGAGTGGGTGGCACAGGGTGGGTGGGCTCTGAGGAAGGGGCGTGAACACCAGGACTTCAGAAGGGTGAGTCTCAGTAAGGTCAACCCATGACCCCCTTCCACTGCTGGCTCCCTGGGTTACATTGTCCACTCTCCGGTCGCTGAGCTGGGAGGCTGAGGGTAAAGCATAGGAAAGTAAGGGGAGAGCTATGTCTGTCTCACCAAGTCTTTCTGGGACATAAAGGGCTTATAATATGTGGGGGCAGAACCAAATTATGGTCTGGGAGGGGGTGTCAAGGGGCATGGCTGGAAGCCAAGGGAGACAGGAAACCAAGAGGAAAGAGATCAGAGAGAAGGTTTAGTGCCAGGTTTTGAGAATCAATCCTGAGACGATGAAGGTTTACAAGCAGGGGAATGATGTGGTCAGATTTGAAAAATTCTGGGTGTCATGTGGAGTCTCAGCACAATGGGCAACGCTGGAGGGAGGAGAACAAGTTAAGAGACTTGCAAAAACCTAGGATAGAGAGAGGGTGGCGAATGGTCAGGGATGGAGAAGAAAGCACATGTTTGAGGCAGGTGTAGAAGATGGAGTAAAGATTTTATAAGCCATAGATGTGGGGTAAGTGCCAAGGAGGCCATTCTGAGCCCAGGGACCAGAGCAGGGCAAGAGGTAAGGTCAGTTTGGACGTGATCAGGTGTGGCACCAAAAAAGAAATCTAGGAGGTGGTTTGATACAGAAGTCTCAAACTCACAAGAGTGGCTTGGGCTGGAAGTAGAGGGTTCACCAGAATATGGATGGTGTTTATCAAAACTCTTCAGTGAGAGTGTGTAGGAAGAGAGAATCAGCTGAGGACAGAACCCTGGAGAGCGAAGGGAGGCACACGAAGTGGCCTGAGAAGTGTTGGCCAGAGGGGTGGGTGGAGAAAGTGGGCGGAGACCAGGTTACAGAAGTGGGGGGGGGGATTCACAGGAGGGAGTGGTCAGCAGTGTGGGAAGCTGCAGATAACCCAAAAAGGAGAGAAGTGATGGGGCCTGTAGGGATCGATGAAATGGAAGTCACTGGGGACCTGGCAAGGGCTCTTTTAGTGGACGATAGGACAGAAACAAGATTGAAAGCAGGAGGTGGTTTCTTAGAAACTTCCTCTCTTCACCCACTTCAGCCCAGCCACCTTCCCCAGGGGGCCTCGGCCCCTAAGCTGTCCCGTGCTTGTTTGTACCTTATGGAGGATCCAGGTCTGTGAAAGAAAGGAGTATCCTCTGGGAAGAGAAGTAAAGGCAGTTGGGAGCACGCCAGAGGAAGTGTGGGAGAGAGGCAGTGTGTTTGGTTGAGTGTGCACGTGAGTATGACTGGTTGTGTGTATGTTGAGCCACAGATGATGGGACCTGTGGAGCCCAAGGACTCAGGATACGTGGGTTCTTATCCTGATCCTGCCACTGAGTCACCAGCTGGTGCTGGGCAGATCTCTCTGTGGCTTGGAGCCTATGTTCTCAGTTATAAAGTGTATTAAATGGGGCCTGTGTGGGCTTTGAAGCTGGGTTTGAATGCTGGCTCTGCTATCACCTACCTGTGTGATCTTCCATAAGTATCGCGACCGTTCAGAAGTTTAGCTTCCTCGTGAGTGAACATGGCACTAACATTGAGCCGGCAGGCTTGTGTGAAGAAGGCCAAGAGGTTGACACCCGGTTCACAAGCAGGACACATGTGTTGGTCTCTGGTCATTATGACAAGGGCTCTCAGCTGCCCTCCCCTCCCTGCCTCCCACCCTTTGTCCCACCCCTTCTCCCACCCCCACTACTCACCCTCCTGCTTGGCTCCTGAGCTATGAAGACAGCACTCGATTCTGCCTTGGCTTAATCCAGGGCAAAGTAATTCATTTATTACATTCCTGTCCCGTAAGGGCTGTTAAACCTTGGAACCAAGGAGGCAGGAGGGTGCCTCCTTGGACAGCTCTTAAAGAAAACAGGTACCGCCCACGTATTGATGCCTGCCCGTGTCTGTGTTTCTCTTCATTTTGTCAAGATTATTATTGAGCACTTACTGCATACCAGGCGCTGATGCTAAACCAAATCCCTTACATGCAGCATCTTCCCAAACCCTTACAACAATCCTGTGAGTGTCTATTATTATTCCCATTTCTCAGATGGGGAAACTGAGGCTCCACGAGACTGTTGGTTGCCCAAGGTCACATTTTAAGTTAAGATTAAATCCAGTGCAGTCTAATATCACAGTCTTGACCCTTAATCTCTATGCTGTGTCCCTTAGCTTAGCTCAGGCTGGATTTCTAGCACCTGGCCTGTTAACTGTCCCTCAGCTGAGGTAACGCCCTCGCTTTCAGGCCATAGGTCATTCAAGACCTCACCCTGGGCCTGCTTTTCCTACCTGTAGACTGGGAGCACAAACATTTGCCATTCAGATTTGCCGTGAGAATTAAAAAGAAGTAACACGTGGTAC